>QLTV01003660.1:487473-498357 GCA_003457575.1 Thermophis baileyi
TGGAAAACTTATTTATTTGTAATACTTTCTCTTGTTTTCCTGACTCAAGGCAACCAAAGTAACTACTACTACTACTACTACTACTACTACTACTACTACTACTACTAATACTACTACTAATAATAATAATAATAATAATAAGAATAATAATAATAATAATAATAAGAAGAAGAAGAAGAAGAAGAAGAAGAAGAAGAAGAAGAGGAGGAGGAGGAGGAGGAGGAGGAGGAGGAGGAGGAGGAGGAGGAGGAAAAAAGAAGAAGATCTTTGTTAAAACCTATTTCTAAATCAAAGGAGAAGAGAGGGGAGAAGTAGAGGGGGAGGAGGAGGAGGAGAAGGGGGAGGAGGAGGAGGAGGAGGAGGAGGAGGAGGGAAAAAGAAGAAGATCTTTCTCAAAGCCCATTTCTAACTCAAAACTAGAAAATCTAGTTTCTTGATGTTCAATACTCAGCAAACATTCTTTTGACCTCATATTTCACCCCCCCCCCCAAAGTACAGTGCAGCAGAAACAGCAAATAAAAATCAACGGCCTTTTAGATATATAGACCACTTTCTGCTCTCAAAAGGAATGAATATCATGAGGCTTTTAAGAAAACTGTATTTCTCTGCGAAGTCCATAATTTTCTCTTCCTGTTGCAAGTACAGTTTTGCCAATGCGAACTGCACAGACCGAAGGAGAATATCTAGGAGATATTCTAGAAATATCCATTTAGAGAAAGCAAAGATAGAAGTCAGGTTCCCACCGTATCATCAGAAGAAATTTTAAAAGTGAGGAGGAGGAGGAGGAGGAGGAGGAGAAAAGAGAAGGAGGAGGAGGAGGAGAGAAGAGGAGGAGGAGGAGAGAAGAGAAGAGAAGAGAAGAGAAGAGAAGAAGGAGGAGGAGAGAAGAGAAGAAGAAGAAGGAGGAGGAAGAGAGAAAAGAAGGAGGAAGAGGAAGAGGAGAAGGAAGAGAGAAGAGAAGAAGGAGGAGGAGGAGGAGAGAGGAGGAAGAAGGAGGAGGAGGCATTGACTGACAAAGGCACTGATGATACCTTTAACACATCCACATCTGCCTATCCCAGGTCCTTGGGAAGGACTCGATAGGTGGACAAAAATGCCAAACCCAGTCTGAACATCTGGATGCCTGTGCGATGAACCCCAATACCTCCAATCCTATCTATTCTTCTCCAAAGGCTGTCCCCCCACCCCCATTTTAATACAAGGTGGCCATTTTTTTTATTTTTATTTTTTGCAAAATTCACCATCTTAGTTTTCTGCTCCGAGGAACGGCCACTCACCGCCAGCGTCCCGGGTATAATGGGTGAAGCCAACCGCTTATTGATGGGTTGAAACGTAGTCGCGGGGACCCCAGTTATGGTGTTGACGCTCACGGTGGCTGGAAGCAAAGGCAAGGTCACTCAGGTTGCAGGTGGAGCAGAAATGGTGGGGGGAGGGTTGTGGGGGGACATTTATTCTGCCGTTTTCCCCTTTGCAAGGACTGGCCAGATATACCTGTCTGTATGTTGGTCCCGGTCACTGTGGGTTTCATGGTGCCAGCCTGGAGAGAGAAGGCATCGACATTGGTACGAGAGGAACCAGGCAGAGACCCTCCTGATCCCCTCCAGATGTCTTCCAGCATTAATAGCAATAGCCCTTAGACTTATATACCGCTTCACAGTGCTTTACAGCCCTCTCTAAGCGGTTTACAGAGACAGCCTCTTGTCCCCAACAATCTGGGTCCTCATTATACCGACGTCGGAAGGAGGGAAGGCTGAGTCAACCTCGAGCCTGGTGAGATTCGAACTGCCAAATTGCAGGCAGCCGGCAGGCAGCAGAAGTAGCCTGCAGTACTGCCCTCTAACCACTGCGCCACCGTGGCTCATCAAATTGATTGGAAGTTGTCTTCCCTACCCTCCTCTAATAATAATAGCTGAAGTAAGAAGGAAGGAAGGAATAGCAATAGCCCTTAGACTTCTATACCGCTTCACAGTGCTTTACAGCTCTCTCTAAGCGGTTTACAGAGTCAGCCTCTTGCCCCCAACAATCTGGGTCCTCAAATTAATGGGCCTGATGGGGTCAGTATTAACCCCACCAGGCCCACGACTTGAAGGAGATCCTTTAAGCAGGGTGGTGGACCTCCTCTGTGTTCATCACTCCCCGACTCTAAAGCAGCTAGTGGAGATTTACTTTATTATTTACTTATTGTTTTTTTTATCCCGCCTTTATTACAAGTAACTCAGAACAGCAAACTTATCTAATATGTTCCTTCCTCCTCCTGTTTTCCCCACAACAACAATCCGGGTGAGGTGGGTTGGGCTGAGGCAGAGGGACTGGTCCAACCCAGCCAGCTTTCATGGCTAAGGTGGGACTAGAACTCACCGTCTCCTGGTTCCTCAGCACAACACTATTTAGCATGCATCTTCATCTCTCCTAACTCTGAGAGGTAACCGAGGGAAAGGAACCGTCCCAAAGCCATGCATAAAATCCAGTTGTTGCTTTGTGGCCCTATTTGGTTGCCTACAGAGAGCCTTTCCCGGCCTCTTTGCAAGCCCGCAAGAGGGTCTTACCAACACAGCTGTGTTTGCCACCGTGGTCGCGGCCGTCTGCAGCCCACCTTGAGGCTGCTGGATGCCCTGGCCTTGCACCTGGGGCTGAGATTGGGCTTGCTGCCCCGCCAATGGCTGAGCGGTTTGCTGTCCGGCCTGCTGTTGTTGCTGCTGCTGCTGTTGCTGCTGCTGCTGTTGTTGTGGGGTGGCTTGTTGTTGAGCTCGCTGCTGTTCTGCCAGAGCCTGGAAAAAAGAAGAGGGGCAAAGAGTTGGCGGCGGGGCTTTCCCTTGGGGGTCTCCCTTGGGGGTCCTTGCCGTTTTCTTGGTGTTTGATCCTGCTTCCTTTTCTCTAGGGCTGAGAGAGAGGGACTGGCCTCCAATTACCCAGTTAATGTGGGGTCCTTGGTGCTCTCTGTGCTTAGTAGCTTTCTTGCAGACCTTTCATGACCCAACTAGGTAACATCATCAGTGCTAGAAGGGAGTGGGCCCTCCTTCCCTTGAATCAATCTTACCTCTTCTTATTGATTAATTAGATATTTTTCCTGCTTCTATTACTTTCACTCAAGGCGGTGTGAATATGCCTAATACTCCTTACTCATTTTCTCCACAACAACAACCCTGTGAGGTGGGCTGGCCTGGGCTGGGCTGGGCTGGGCTGGCTCAGTCACCCAGCTGGCTTACAGATATATTTCTCCCTAAGGCAGTCTTACAACTTAGCATGATCAGCAAATAGGCCCAAGAATTAAAAACACAATTTCTTTCTTTCTTCCTTCCTTCCTTCCTTCCTTTTTCTTTCTTTCTTTCTTCTTTCTTTCTTTTTTCTTCTTTCTTTCTCTTTCTTTCTTTCTTTCTTTCTTTCTTTCTTTCTTTCTTTCTTCTTCCTTCCTTTCTTTCTCTTTCCTTCCTTCCTTCCTTCCTTCTTTCTTCCCCCCCTCTTTCTTTCTTCCTCTTTCGACCTACCTTCTTTTCCTTTGCAATGCGCTCTGCTCGGAGAGATGCAACTTGAATTGGAGGCAGTGGCTTATCATAGTTGATGCCACTAGAATTAGAGGAAAAAGAGATAGTTAATAGATAGGGTAATAAATAAAGCCACTTAGGTCAAATAGGAGGTACAGAAATGTGATGTGAAATGAGCAAATGAACGAATAAATGATGGATTGAGCAAGTGAGCCCAAGTCAGATATTCTGAAAGGAAAAACAAACAAACAAATAGGCACAAAGCAGTTAAATTAAACCCTGATGATTTCAGTGCTGGATTATGTACAAACACATGTAACACATCACTAACATAACACAGGTGTTGGAGCGAATACCCTGAACTCTAGATCAGGGGGTCTTCAAACTTGGCAACTGCATGGCTGGCTGAGAAATTCTGGGAGTTGAAGTCCACAAGTTGTAAAGTTGCCAGATTTGGTGACACCCCCCCTGCTCTAGATCATACGTCTTTTCCAACCTTCTCCTGCCAGTTCTTACCTTTCTGCAAGGACTGAAGTGTGTTTAGGGTTTTTCTGGAAAGGATTCATGCCAAGCCTGAAATAAAACCAAAAAAAGATAGGCATTGTTGGAAGGCAATTTAAAAATGCCACGTGTAATTAGATGGGAATCCAAATTCGAAATGAAGGCATCGGTTTAGGCGCACAAATCAGCGGCTCAAATTGATACCAAAAGGGGCATATCCAGGCCCTTCAGCTTTTGTTCATAAGACGTTCCTTATGCTTTCCTGAAGTGCACACTTCTATTATTTAACATGAGACTGTATTTTTAGTTTGTTCATTAGATTTTTATCCTGCCCTTACTACTTTAAAAGTAATACAAGGTGGAGAAGATACTCAATACTTTTTTTTTATATAAAAGTTTTTATTTTTCCCCCCCAACGAACATTACATCATCAATTCATCAGTGTGTCATCTGGATACAAAATTTTTGTGTCAACATTTTTACATTTATCTCCATTTTCTTAATCTTTATACAGCTCTATTTTTACAGTTCAAGTTAGCTTATCTTCTGTCAAAACATTTTCCTACTTGCTTTATTTAATTTCATATCTCAACAGCATATAAAGAGAATTTGCATAAAATGTTTTATAGATGGCATACGTCACCGGAAAGGTTGGCAAAAATGTTTAAGGATAAATCAATTAAATGTTGGAAATGGCACCAGGCACCGGGATCGTATTATCATATGTGGTGGACATGTGCAGAAGCGAGAAAGTATTGGGCACAAATTCGAATGTGGTTAGAAAAGATGACACAGCAACATATTGATTTGAAGCCAGAGCTGTTTTTGTTGGGTATTTTGTCAGAGAAATATAGTAAAGAAAACGTATATTTAATTATTCATGTAATAACTGCAGCTAGAATTGTATTTGCACAAAATTGGAAAGCGGGAAAAATCCCTACAAAGGGAGAGATAATTAAGAAAATGTTAGAAAGTGCAGAAATGAATAGATTAACAATGGCAATTAAAGGGAAAGAAGAATTGGAGTATTATAAGATATGGGAGTGTTTTTATCATTGGATAGAGAATGAATATAGACTCAATACTTCTTCCTCCTCCTATTTTCCCCACAACCTACCTGTGAGGTGGACTTGGATGAGAGAGAGAGGGACTGGCCCAAATGCACCCAGCTAGCCTTCATGCCTAAAGCATGAAAGACTAGAATTCACTGTCTCCTGGTGAGTGGCTGAAAGTAAGCTAGTTGCTTTCATGCCTAAGGCAGAACTATAACTCACCGTCTCCTGGTGATTTACCTGAAGTCACTCAGCTGGCTTTTATGCCTAAAACGGGACTAGGACTCCTGGGTAATTGACCCAAAGTCACCCAGCCAAACTTTCATGCCTTAAGCAGGACTAGAACTCCCGGTCTCCTAAGACGGAACTATAACTTACCTTCTCCTGGTGATTTACCTGAAGTCACTCAGCTGGCTTTTATGCCAGGACTAGGACTCACAGTTTCCTGGTAATTGACCCAAAGTCACCCAGCCGACTTTCATGCCTTAAGCAGGACTAGAACTCCCGGTCTCCTGGTTTCTAAGTTAAGACCTTCCCCACTACACCTGGCTCTCCTTTATCAATATCACATCTGGAGACTGCCAACTGGATTCAGGCCTATTAAGTATGGAAAGGACTCATTTTCTCCCCAATTGTTCTTTTATGAACTTACAGGGGTTTGATGGGTGGGCTCCTCTTCCCAGCGATCAGTTTCATGATCTCGAAATGGTTTGTGTAGAGATGGGTGTGCGACGCACCTTCGTCCTGGGCGTACAGCTGGTTGGTCCGAAGCGGGCGACTGTTCTTTGTCTAAACGTGATCAAACGTGACAAACTTCATATATAGAGCAACGTGGAAAGAAGCAGGGAGGCATTGGTCTACGCACCGACTCATGTGGGAGTTTCAACACAGCAATCTTCCCTAATCTGGCATTCCACAATTATGACAGACTATATACTATAGCAATGTTTCTTAACCTGGCCAACTTTCAAAAGGATGGACTTCAACTCCCAGAATTCCCCAGGATACGGCTTGTCTAGATAACGGACTCTATGGTTGTTGGAGCTTAGTGGGTTGGTTTAACCAAGGCTTGAAGCCGATGTTTCAAAACCTGGCCAACTTTCAGAAGGATGGACTTCAACTCCCAGAATTCCCCAGGATACGGCTTGTCTAGATAACGGACTCTATGGTTGTTGGAGCTTAGTGGGTTGGTTTAACCAAGGCTTGAAGCCGATGTTTCAAAACCTGGCCAACTTTCAGAGGAGTGGACTTCAACTCCCAGAATTCCGCAAGGTCTGGCTTCTTTAGATAAGACTCTATGGTTGCCGGGCTCAGTGGGTTTAACCAAGGCTTTAAGCCAATGTTTCTCAACCTGCGCAACTTTAATAGATGTGGACTTCAACTCCCAGAATTCCCCAGCCAGCCAGCATGGCCGGTTGGAGAATTCCGGGCGTGGAAGTCCACATCTATTAAAGTTGCGCAGGTTGAGAAACATCGGACTACAGATTCCATCTCAACCAGAGGAGACGGTCTAGACAGTCAGACAAGACTAACTCCTACAAAGGCTGACAACAGAGGAAACCAACGTTGAATCTGTGTTTTCTCATGTCTCAGGATAATGAATTGAAAGGGGTGAATGGATTCTTGGTCGATCCCTCCGTTTTCCTATCCTCTGTTTCCCCCCCCCCCCAGAACTAAACATGGCTGGTTGTAAGCACCAGCATTTATGAGAAGCGAGTTCTAATACAGCCTTCAGGGTTGTCACAGGAGCAAGTTCTCTTTGACCATTCCATAAGCGTAGGCTGGTTTTCCCTGTCACAGGAAAACTCGGATTGTTTTAAACGTAAGTTTGCTGAACCAGCCACAATGCCCCGTTGAACGCCATCGGGCTAAGCCGAAAACCCACAACTGACAAACCTACAGGGTTGGATCTGTGCAACCCGTAAAGTCCAAATCAAGCCAACCAAATGAAGGCTCAGTGTAACGCACGAACTTGGCCACGCATCTGTGCATGGAGAAACAAACACACACACACACACACACACACACACACAGAGCTTTTTCTTGAAACGTTGGGTCTCCTAATCGAGTGGCAAACCAGGCTCATTTGCAAGCTCACAAAGGCTTAATATTTGTGATGTCAGAAAGAGGGCTCCAGAGTTTTGCCCCCTCGTTGAGGTGTGTGTGCATGTGGTGTGTGTGTGATCCAATTTGTAGAGAACCACTCAGAAGAACCACTACATCTCCTAACAATATAGCTATTGTATTGCTCAAATTCTGCAGGGGTTAATTTGAAGGGGGTGGGGTGGTGGAGGTGGAGGTGGAGGTGGAGAGGAGTCGATACATTACCTGAGGGGGTGTTGCAGGGATTAATTCATTAAAGTTCTGCAAAGCAATCAGATTTCAAAATGAAAAGTAAAAAAAAAACCAAAAAAAAAAAAACCCAGCTAGTAGCCAAACTTTTATTAATTCAAACCCAAAAATTTAAAAAGAAAAGAAAGAAAGAAAGAAAGAAAGAAAGAAAGAAAGAAAGAAAGGAAAGAAAAGAAAAGAAAAGAAAAGAAAAGAAAGAAAGGTGGGGGAACCAGACTAAACCATGAGGAATGAGGTGTCATTTCTTGGAGGTGGATGGATTTTATTTTTCTTTTTTAACAATAATTTTTTTTTAAAGGAAAAAAAAATGGAATTCAAACCGGGTGAGGAAATTGCTCAACCGCATGCTGGAGACACAAAAGGGACCACAACCACAATCTACTGCGTTCGGACGCGGAAAACAAAATGGCGGAGGTTTCGAAAGGGCCGAATCGAGAGGTGAGGGGTGTGGGGTGTGAGGGAATATGGACCGTTCCTACTTCAGGCCGGGTGCCATCTCTGCTGACGCTTAAAGAGATCGGAACTGTCTGCAATTGGAACAACAATTTGTAAGTGCACACCTTATAAATGCTTTTAGTCTTCTTCTTAGGGTTCGCTTCATACATAAGCTGTAAAATAAGAAGCAAAGTTTGACTTTCCGCGATGGGTTTGGGAAGGCGATTAGTGTCACAAAAATAAAAAAGTAATAATAATAGTAATGATAATAATAATAATAATACAAGAAAAGGGGGAAAACAAGTAAGTCCAGTTGCCTTTTGAAAAAAGCACCTTTGGGACAACCATGACCTGGATGACTGAGAATCTCCATCGACAATAATTAAAGAGGTCATCTCATGGAGTCAGTGGGCAAAGGAGGGGCAGGCACGAGGCCTGGGTGGGGGGGGTGAGGGAGAGACAGGCTTCGTCATCCCTGATGGGACCCCCCCCCCCCAAAAAGGAACTGGGGAGCATGCTGGAAAGCCTTGGCACAAACTCCGGGGTCTCAGTCTCCATGCCCGTCTTTCAAAGAGGCATCGGGGTTAAACCTAGCTCGGGGCGGTCGCGGGAACACCTTGGCAATTTCTTAAACAAGCAAAATAATAAGAATATTTCTTTTTTAAAAAGAAAAAGGAAAAAAAAAGGAGGAGGATAAAGCGCCACACCAAAGCATCACACACAGGCACACACGGTCACAAAGAGGGAACCCGCTTCGAACGGGTTTTGCGTCGGGCCCCGCTCACTCGCGGCCCCCCCTTCGGCCGCGGGGAGGGGGGGAAACGGCCCCCGTTTGGACTGGCACTCACCTTCCCTTCTTCGCGGGGAATGACGACGTTCTCATAGCGGTTGCGGCACTGCTTGGGGGAGCGGTAAACCCGGCTGCAGGAGTTCACCACGTCGCTCACCAGGTCCCAGTTGGGGGTGTGCGCGGGGGACATGATGGCCAGGTTGAGTGGGAGTTCCAGCAGCTGCTTGACGGCCTACAGTAAAGGTGGGAAGAGCGAGGGGAAGGTATCAAAATAACGGAATAATGGAGTTGGAAGGGACCTTGGGGGTCTTCTGGTCCAAGCCCTTGCTTAAGCAGGAGACCCTCTACCATTCTAGACAAATCATTGTTCAATTTCTCCTCCAAAACCTCCAGTGATGGAGCACCTAGAACTTCTGAAGGTCTCCCAGTCAAACTTCCTGTTCAAGGCAGGAGACCCTATACCACGAGTGTCAAACTCGCATCGTCACGTTGTCGTCACGTGATGTATCGCGACTTCCCCCCAGCGGTGGGTTGCTCCCGGTTCAGACTAGTTCTTAGAACTGGTAGCGGCGGGAGGCTCCGCCCACCCGCCCGGGACGCTCCGCCCACCCGCCCGGGACGCTCCGCCCACCCGCCCGGGACGCTCCGCCCACCCGCCCGGGACGCTCCGCTCACCCGCCCCTGCGCGCGAACCGGTAGTAAAGAGTTTTAGAACCCACTACTGCTTCCCCCCCTTCCCTAAAACGGGGGTGGGCGTGGCCAGCGTGTAACACATCTGGCCTGCGGGCCGTGAGTTTGACACCCCTGCCCTATACCATTCCAGTCAAATGGCTGTCCAATCTCTTCATGAAAACCTTCAGTGTTGGAGCACCCACAACTTCTGGAGGCAAGACGTTCCACTGATTAATTTCTCTGTCACAAAATTTCTCCTTAGTTCTAGGTTGGATCTCTCTTTCATTAGTTCCCATCTGTTACTTCTTGTCCCGCCCTCAGGGGCTTTGGAGAATAGGTTGCCCCCCTCTTCTTTGTGGCAGCCCCTCAAATATTGGAAGACCACTGCCATATCACCCCTAAGTCGTTTTCTTCATTAGACTAGACCAAGGGTGGGGAAAGATGGCTCTTTTATGACTTGTGGACTTCAACTCCCAGAATTCCTGAGCCAATCATGCTAGCTCAGAAATTCTGGGAGTTGAAGTCCACAAGTCATAAAAGAGCCATCTTTCCCCACCCCTGGACTAGACAAACTCAGTTCCTGCAACAGTTCATCAATATCAGTATAACCGTCCCTGTATTAGCACGGCTTTGTATCACTAAACTGTCATTAATATCTAGAAAAAGAATAACGGGTCTAATTAAAGATGCTGAGGGACCCCACAAAATACACACTCTCTCTCCCTCCCTTCTCTCTCTCTCCCTCCCTCCTCTCTCTCTCCCTTCTCTTTTTTTTTAATTTTTTTATTAAACAATTTTTTAAAAAAATTTGACCATTTTCTTCTTTACATTTCCACATCAGTATACATCCATAATATTTCCACTTTTCCCCCTATCTTCAATCTACCTTTATCTATACATATGGTTTCATTATTTTTTGTACATATTAATATATTGATATACTAAATTACAATCATTCATTATGTGTCGTTCCCATTTTTACAAATTTGTTACCAATTTCTAACTCCTATATCTTCTTCATTCAATCTTTCCTTAACCTTTACATCTATCCTCTAGCCATTTATACCATTCATTCCATACCATATAGTACTCTGTTTCTGCTTTATTTTTTATTTCTTTTGTGAGTCTATCCAACTCTGCACACTCTAAAACTTTCCTTATCACATTTTCTTCTGATGGTATATTGTTATTCTTCCAATTTTGTGCATACATTATTCTCGCTGCTGTTGTAATATGTAAAATTAAATATTGTATTTTTTTTTATCATAAGTCCCTGTAAATATTCCTAATAAGAATAATTCTGGTTTCATATCTATTTGCTGTTTGGTTATCTCTTCGAGCCATTTTCTTATTCTATTCCAATATTGTTTTGCTTTTGGGCACGTCCACCACATATGGTAATATGTTCCCTATTCTCTCCCTTCTCTCTCTCCCTCCCTCCCTTTCTCTCTCCCTCCTCTCTCTCTCCCTTCTCTCTCCTTCCCTCCCTCCTCCCTCTCCCTCCCTTCTCTCTCTCTCCCCCTCCTCCTTCCCTCCCTCCTCTCTCCCTCTCCCTCCCTCCCTCCCGTCTCCCCCCCTCCCCCCTCTCTCTCCCCCGCTC
>QLTV01003660.1:519028-531175 GCA_003457575.1 Thermophis baileyi
AGATAGGAGAGGACAGGACAGAACAGGACAGGACAGGACAGGACAGGACAGGACAGGACAGGACAGAACAGAACAGAACAGAACAGAACAGAACAGAACAGAACAGAATAAACTTTATTGGCACTTTGAATGTGCACTAATTGGCATACATTAAAAATGAAATTTCGTTGCATACAGCTCTTAAAGGGTCAGCACCTCCAATTTTACACTACATAAACATGACAAAATAAATACATTAAATAAATAATGTATATACCCACATATATTCTATGACACAGAGAAACAACACAGTCTAGTTCGGATGTATATATGTTTATGGCGAGAAAAACGAATCTTGTGAGTTTACCAGATGGATGGCATAGAGAACAAAGCTGTTCCAGAATCTGGTAATCCTGCTAGAAATACTTTGAAACCTCCTCCCAGAGGGGAGCAACAGAAACAGACCATAAAGTGGTGTGTGGAGTCTCTAACGATGCTTTGAGGTCTAAGCACATAGCGCTTATAAGCAGTATCCTGAATAAAGGGAAGTGAGCTTCCTATAATTTTCTCTGCTGTCCTCACTACTCTCTGTAGGGACTCTCTATCTGAGGCACTGCTGCCACCAAACCAAACAGAGATGCAATTGTCCTTAATGTCTACAACCGGAGGACCACGCAAAATCCAAAATACGTCCCAGGAAGCACGGGTGGATCACCCACCCCAACCGAGAAAAACGCTGGGGATGGGGAAGCTCCCCGGAAGTTCTGACCCAGCCTTCGCAGAAGCAAGAAACAGATTTCCCACAAAAAAAAACCCCTCTTTATTTACACATTGGGAATTAACTGCATTCACCAACAGAAAGTCCAGACAAGAGTCCTGCAAGAAATTAACTGAAACAATAGTCCTTATCAGCTCGTTAAGATAAATGCAAGGCCGGGAGGCTGCAAATTAAGTCAGTTCAAACAGAGAAATAGACAAACCTCAGTTCTGGCAAAGCAGTCTTTGTCGCACGAAACACACAAGGAGCAAACTTTCCAGAAATGCGGACTGTTGTCTGTGACAACCAAACCACACCCCTTTCCTCCTATTTATTCTCCAGCCATTCAACGTCCACGTTTCTTTTGCTTCCTGAGTTGACTCCTTGTCCTCCGTTGTTCACCTCTCCTATCTGCTCTGCGCATACGCGCATCTGGAACAGGCCCCAGCTGTTCCTCCTCCTCACTGATCTCTGACTTCAAAGGCAGCTGCCTCTCTGGCTGGGAAATGCCAGACGGCCCTGTCTCTGTCTCTGTGTCCGACGCTGAGCATCCATCAGAGCCTTCTCCAGGCTCCAGAACTGGCCCACGTTCTTCCCCAACCTCCTCATTGTCCGAGTCTGCCGCCAGCTCTGCTGGCGGCTGGTGGGCCACAACAGTTCTTCAAAGCTGCTCACCTTGCAGTTGTAGAGGCTGTCCTGCGGTCAGCTGGCGGAGTTGGCTGTGAGA
The DNA here is from genome assembly GCA_003457575.1 of Thermophis baileyi. Lineage (NCBI taxonomy): Eukaryota > Metazoa > Chordata > Lepidosauria > Squamata > Dipsadidae > Thermophis > Thermophis baileyi. The sequence goes on from QLTV01003660.1 coordinate 520,492, forward strand.
CAGAGTGAATTTGTTCCCCTGGAACTGTAGCGTCACCGGCGTCTCCGGCTGCGTGATCCGGCCCTGTGACCCTGCAATGGAAGCCAGCTGGGCTATTTTGACCACTTCACCACCTGGGGGAGAGGGGTGGAAGCACCCGTGAAGAAGGAGAGGGCGAGGCAGGTGGGGGGCTTCTCCCAGACACCCCCTGGTTTCCTGTTGTGGTGGTTAGTAAAACGGAGGACGTGAACCACATGCAGAGATGGAAGAGAATGCAGAGGTGGGAGCGAAGGGAGGGAGGGGAGGAGGGAAGTGTCATCCAAGAAGTTCCACAGGTACAGCTTTGATACAGGTGTGACGGGCCAATTGCATCGGGCTCAGTTTCTTTAAATGCGGAACGGTGGGGTGATCGGGGCAGGCCGAGGGCAGAGATCCTTCCACTTTCACAGGTTAACAAGCGTGACCTGGAAAAAACTCACGTGACACTTCAGAAAAGAGAGAGAAGAAAAGTCCTTAAGGTCGGGACCTCTACTGCCTTTTCAAAAGCAAATTCTAATGCAGCTCAAGAGAGGCAGGAATTAACAATGCATACGGAATAATTGACCGGGAAATATATATATGTGTGTGTGTGTGTGTGTGTGTGTGTGTGTGTGTGTGTGTGTGTGTGTGTGTGTGCGCTTTGCAAATTTTGGGCTTGGAGATCAACGTGAAAGCAGATTCATTGAACCTTTCAATCCCATTTGCAGATGATCCCCAAGGATTTAATTTCCCCAATTCACTGGAAACGTCCAATTAGCAATGACAAATTTTCTTCTGGGGAGGTCGGTAAGCTCATTCAGTTCTAGCCAAAAGGACTCGGATTCAGCAAATGTATTTTTCAGTGAATAGAAGGTTATCTTTCACAGACTCCCTCTGATGAAGAATTGAAGGTTTATTGATGGAAGTGACAATTTTTTTGGGGGGGTGTCCCCCTGCAATGAATGAAACATGAAGTTCAGGCTCTGCTCACACGAAGCGAAAAGCTTCTCCGTAAAATCAACTCAGAAAGGAAAAAATAAATAAATCAGGATTTTTAATGCCTGCAAGCCCTCCAAACGTCAAATCTCCCAAGTTTTGGAGTTGAGCGTGGCATGTTTGTTTGACTTTTATAAAGGCAGTGGGTTCCACGGGGGAAACATTAGTACAACAGTGCTCGAGAGTCTCTAGAGCAAGGGTGGGCCACTCTGGCTCCTTTACCACCTGTGGACTTCAACTCCCAGAATCCCTGGGCTCAGAAATTCTGGGAGTTGAAGTCTGCAGGTGGTAAAGGGGCCAGAGTCACCCACCATTGCTCCAGATGTGCTAATACCGTGTTTCCCCGAAAATAAGACATCCCAAAAATAAGCCCTCCTCCGAAAATAAGCCCTCCCCCGAAAATAAGCCCTCCCCCAAAATATTTAAACACATACGCAGCCGGTCCCCGCCATTTCCTCTGGTTAGGGTTAGGGAGACAGAGCTGGAAATCAGGTAAGACGGCAAAAGGAGCCCCGTCTTGCTCCACGCGCCCCAAAATAATAAGACCTCCCCAAAAATAAGGCCAAGCGCTTATTTCGGGGTTCAAAAAAATACAGGGTCTTATTTTCGGGGAAACACGGTAGTTCATCTACCATCAGAAATAGACGGCCTTAGCCTGTTCCTAGCGCAGCTTCCCATTCTTCCTTACGGAGCGTGGTTCCTTCCTGTGAGGTTAATGTTCTCAAAAAAATGAAAGAATTAAATTAGGAGGAGGGGGAAAAAAAATTATTTCCCAAAATTTAATTTCCGAGGAAGGCTGACCAAGAGAAAAAACATGCAGAAAGGAGATTAAGTTGACACCACTAATGTGCAGGTAGTCCTTGATTTAACCACAACAACGAAGCCCAAAGTTTACGTGGCTAAGCGAGGCAGTCCTTAAGCGAGTCGTGCCCCATTCTGCTGCCTTTTGGGGGGGGCACATTGGTTAAATGAATCACCGCGGCTGTTAAGCGAATCAGGCGGTCATTAAGCGAATCCGGCTGGCCCCGTCAACTTTGCTTGTCCGGAAACTGCCTGGAAAGGTTACCAGTGGGGATCACGTGACTTTCGGATAGTGCAACTGTTGTAAGTACATGCCAGTTGCCGAGATTTTGATCACGTGACCACGTGGGGATGCTGCAAGTGTTTTGAATGTGCCGTTAACTTCGGGCTGTCACTAACGAAAGGGTTTTAAGTCAAGGACCACCTGTGTGTTCACATCAATTTTCGGAGCCTTTTTTCCCCCCCTTTTCTTTTCTTATCTAAATACCGCTTCACAGTGCTTTTACAGCCCTCTCTAAGCGGTTTGCAGAGTCAGCCTCTTGCCCCCCACAATCTGGGTCTCCTCATTTTACCCACCTCGGAAGGATGGAAGGCTGAGTCAACCTTGAGCCTGGTGAGACTCGAACTGCCGAACTGCAGGCAGCCGGCAGGCAGCAGAAGTAACCCTGCAGTACTGCATTCTAACCACTGCGCCACCGTGGCTCTTATGTTGCACTTTTTTAAAAAAAACCAAAGTTTTTCGTTCCCCAAATAAGCAAAGTAAAACGGTGAGCAAGGCAAACTCCAAAGGGGATGAGAATGGAAAGGGAAGGAGCAAACCGAGCCCCTGTCCAAATATCTCTTCTATATCTCTACATGTAACCCTGCACACATCGTTAGGGTGCCTAATAACTTAACCTCAGGGAAGCTTTGGAAAAGAGGAGGAGGAGGAGGAGGAGGAGGAGGAGGGAGAGAGAGAGAAGGAAGCTGGAGAAACCTAGGAAGCAGGGCAGGGGGGCACTTACTGGGTAACCGAGCCTGTGCCTGACTGGTTAACAGGAGCCTCTGAGGCAGGACACTCTGTTGAATGGTGGGTGGGGGGGCCTGTGGCTGGGCCTGCCCTAGCTGGAGGCCCTGGGCGGTAGCCTGGGCCCGCAGTTTCACTGGATGGGCCGGGCTAGTTGCGTTGGCGAAGGTCATTGCTGGCTGATGTCTTGGAGGAGGAAGAGGAAGAGGAGGAGGTGGAGGAACACTGGAGGAAGACTGCAATTGTGGTGGCGCTGCGGTGGCAGCCGAGGAGACGGCAACGGCGGCTGCAATCAATAAGGTCAGGGGGTATAAGCTGTTAGAGTCGGTCCTTTTTTTTTGGTTTGTTTCAAGGGTTAGAGCAACGGAGAAATTTCAGCGGTTGCAGTTTTAAACATCCGGGGTGGGGGTGGGGGGCTGTGTACAGACAGGTTGCCTTTAAAAAAAAAAAAAAAAAGCAAGGAAAAGCCAGAGTCATTTGGGAGCCTTAAATGAGTGGCCTAGAGGTGGAGCTCTTGCCTCACAATCAGGAGGCTGTGAGTTCGATCCTAGGTAGAGGCAGATATTTCCCTCTCTGGGCACAATGAGAATTTATCTGCTGAACAAAACTCCGCATTGGCAACAGGAAGGGCATCCGGCCATTAAAACACTCCTAGCTCCATTCAGTTGCCCAGACTCCACCCCGCAAGGGATTATGGGGTCATTAAATGATGATGATTTGGGAGCCTTAAATCAAGGCACTGGAAGCAACTCGATGCTCAAATTCAGCTTCACGGCGTCCGTGCGCGTAAACACACATGCACAAACACACAGGAACACAACTTTGCCTGTGGAGCAGGAGGAGGGGAGGGGGGAGAGTTCAGGTGGGTTTGCCAGCTCTTTGCTTCGAAAGCTTGGAAGGCTTTCCGACGTGAAGTTCTCCAACTTTGTCAAAGGAGAGCCGGGGTGGTATAAAGAGAGCCAGGTTGGTTAAGGTGCCAAGCTAGAAAGCGGGAGACTGTGAGTTCTAGTTCCTCCCTTTGGGAAGAAGACCAGGTGGGTGACCTTGAGCCAGTCCCTCCCTCTCTCTCTGTCTCGCTCTCTCTCTCTCTCTCTCTCTCTCTCTCTCTGTGTGTCTCTGTCGTCTCTGTCTCTGTGTCTCTGTCTCTCTCTCTCTCTGTGTGTGTCTCTGTCTCTGTGTCTCTGTCTCTCTCTCTGTGTGTCTCTGTCTCTCTTTCTCTGTCTCTCTCTCTCTTTCTTTCTCAGCCCAACCCACCTCACAGGGTTGTTGTTGTGGGGGAAAAGAGGAGGAGGAAAAAAGGTGTGTTGGATACGTTGGCCGCCTTGAGTTATTTGTAATAATAATAGCGGTAGGATACAAACAAACAAACGAATAAATAAATAGGGCTGCCCTGAAGAAGCAGCTTCATCATCCTAACCACTCACTGAAGAAAGACACACAAAAAGACACACAAAGACACAGTCTAAACATACTGCTGGAAATGTTCACTTTCAGCTCAAGCTGAAACATAAAAAAAAAAAAGAGGATGAAAACACAGGTAAAAGGAGGCTTGCTTGAATGCTTCAATACCCTCCATTCCAGATTTTCAAACAAAGCACAATCAAGACTCTCCTAGGGCAAACCAAAATGAGGTTCTCCCACCAATGTTCGTGAATGGGGTGGGATTGACTTCTTTCAACCCACGCTTGGGGTGCAGAATTGAAGCATTTAAGCCCCCAAGTCCCTTGCCTGGACCATTTCCAGAAAGAGCATGACAATTGGCTGTCATTCGTTTTTTTATTCCCTTTCCGAAGTTTCAAATCAAAAGGGGGGGGGAGGAAAATGGAGGGGCGGGAGGTGGGAGAGCTTAAAATCAGCTCTTCAGAGAGAAATCCATCAAAAGGAAACCTGTCTTGTGCCACTTGATGGTGAGATGAGCCGGCGTATGAATTTAACAAACGAAATAAAATGTCCGGAAATGTCTCGGCCCGAGGGAATTGAGCAAGAGCAATCCTGCCTTGAAACGCAGGAAGACACCCACCAAAAACTAGGAGGGCACCTTATGCGTTGAAGAACCACGGAATTGGTTCCACAATTCACAGAGGAACCTCCGAACTGAGCTTCCAAATGCCAGCTCAGGACACATTCAGGAAACAGAGAAACCACCGCTGAATGCAGCTCAAGCCGGGTAGAAGGTCAGGTGAAAAACCTGGGAATCCCTTCATCAAAATCCCAAGTGGACGACTCAACATCATCTGTAAACCCAACCTGGCCTGAGGTCCACAGCTGGAAATGCTGGCTCGAGAAGAAATGATTAGGTGGATCTACCCAATCCGTGCCTCCAGTAGGATGACTTGAGTTCAGCTTCCTCAACATTGATTTCATCCAGATATGCAGGGATTCCAACCTGGGCTGGTAGTGGTGGTGGTGGTGGTGGTGAGCCTCAATAGATCAGGAAGGCACCAGGTTGAGGAAGACTGTTTGAATTCCAAGGACTGGTTTGTCACGGGGAGGGAGGGAGGGAGAGGAGGATGAGCATGAAGGGGAACCAACCCACCTTTGTTGACAAGGAAGGAAACCCAAGAAGGATGACCTTTCTCACCTTGATTGGCAGATACCGTCGTCATGGGAGATCTTCCTCGCACTTGGGCCTGTTGAGCAACCGTAGCCGCACTGGTGGCCCGCTGCACTTGAGCGCTAGGAAAGGTGACCATTTTGCCTTCAGGTTTTTGTCCGTACTGAACAGGTTGAAACAATCTGGGGGGGAAAAAACACCAACAACGGTTGGGTGCTGTGATGATTTCCCACATAGTACTCTTGGAGTCACAAGCAAAAAAAAACACAAAACCAAGCAAAAAGTATTTCAGAGAGTCCTTTCAGCCATATTTAAAAATTGAGGAACTCTCTGCTCAAGGAAGAGAAGGATGTTGGGGTTCCCCTGTCTTGAGCCAAAGGCACACTCCAGCATCCTTTGTAATGGCTCAAGATCCAGATGGATCTTGACAGACTGGAACCCGGGGCCCTATCTAAAAAAATGAAATGCAATGTAGAGAAAAGTAAAGTCTTGCACTTAGGCAACAAAAACCAAAAGTGTACGTATAGACTGGGTGAAACCAGGCTAAATAGCAGTAACTGTGAGAGGGATCTTGGAGTCTTAGTGGACAGCCAATTAAATATGAGCCAGCAGTATGCAGCGGCAGCCAAAAAAGCCAACACAATCCTAAGTTGCCTTAACACAGGGATACAATCAAGATCAAGGGAGGTACTAATACCACTCTATAAAGCCTTAGTAAGACCACACCTAGAGTACTGCATCCAGCTTTGGTCACCACACTATAAAAAAGATGTTGAGACTCTAGAAAGAGTGCAGAGAAGAGCAACCAAGGTGATTAGGGGACTGGAGGCTAAAACATACGAAGAACGGTTGCAGGAACTGGGCATGGCTAGTCTAGTGAAGAGAAGGAGCAGGGGAGACATGATAGCAGTCTTCCAATATTTGAGGGGCTGCCACAGAGAGGAGGGGGTCAATCTATTTTCCAAGGCACCCGAAGGCCAGACAAGGAATAACGGATGGAAACTGATCAAGGAGAGATTCAACCTGGAAATAAGGAGAGATTTTCTGACTGTGAGAGCAATCAACCAATGGAACAGAAGTTGCCTTCGGAAGTTGTGGGAGCTTCATCACTGGAAGCTTTCAAGAAGAGACTGGACTGCCATCTGTCAGAAATAGTGTAGGGTCTCCTGCTTGGACGGGGAGTTGGACTCGATGACCTACAAGGTCCCTTCCAACTCTGTTAATGACCTTAGCATGGGAGGGGGGGTCGAATATTTAGGGGACGGGCATGGTGCCCTAACCCAGCAGCCCCCAATCTTTTGGGCACCAATTTGCATGCTGCCTGTATCCCACGGATGGGGCTTCGCTTGTTTGCGTCGACCTGTTTTTGGCATGCCGCGGCGGCCCGGTGCTGGTTCACAGACCAGGAGCCCCTTGCCCTAACCCTTGGAGATGCTTTAAGCTCCTCCTTCGTTCCTTCCTTCGAACGCTTGAATGCCATTCTGAAATGGAGACCCATGCTTGAGACTGTGAGCATCAAACATGCCACGCAAAACTGAACAGGGACAAGAGTCCGGTCACCATTAGCGTTGGCTGAACAAGGGGCAGTGATGTTATGGAAGGCTGGGTGCTGTTTACCTGTTGGGCTTCAGCTTGGTGGGAGGCAGCCTGGGAGGCGGCAGGGGAGAGGTGTAAATCTCTTCGATAAGCTTCCGGGTTATTTTTCGCTTGGGCACCACCTGGGATTCATACCGCGTCATTTTCTTCTCAAGCTCGATCAAATCAAAGAGACTCAGGTCTGCAACCTAGAGGATGGCCAAGAGGGAAGAAAGTGTATCTTGGGTACCTGTTATAATTTGATTTACCGTATTTTTCGGAGTATAAGACGCACTTCCCCTCCCCCCTAAAAGAGGCTGAAAATTTGGTACTCCGAAAAATACGGTAGTCCCTTTATTTGGTAGACTGATGGTGTTACTTAGTTTGGTAATGAAAGGTCTGCAAGTAAACAACCAAGCTCAGAAAGCCCACAATCGTTGTCCCCTACCTCCTCTTGTCTCCTCCTCCTCTACTCTGCAAACCCCATTCCTTTCTAGCACTGATGATGCTACCTAGTTGGGTCGTGAAACGTCTGACCTCCTCCTCATCACCTCCACAAACCCCGTTCTCTTCTAGCACTAACGATGTTACTTAATTTGGTAATGAAAGGTCTGCAAGAAAACAACCAAGCTCAAAGAGCATCAAGGACCCCACAGTCTTTCTCCTCTTCCTCCTCCCGTCTCCTCCTCCTCCACTCTGCAAATCCCATTTCTTTCTAGCACTGATGATGCTACCTAGTTGGGTCATGAAATGTCTGCAAGAAAACCACCGAGCTCAGAGAGCAACAAGGACCCAACAGTTGAACCTTGAGCTACAAAGATTCTCTTCTAAGGCTAGTCCATTTCATCTCTCTCTCTCTCTCCCTCCCTCTCCCTCTCCCTCTCCCTCTCTCACACACACACACATTGTGGAGTCCTTAATCACACCTTGGGGCAGAAAAGTAAAATTAGAAATAAGAAGTCGAAAAGATTGTCCCTCTATCTAGTCCATTTCATCTCTCTCTCTCTCCCTCCCCCCTCCTCTCTCTCTCTCACACACACACTCATCACACACACACATTGTGGAGTCCTTGGTCACTTCTTGAGGTAGAAAAGTAAAATTAGAAATGAGAAGTTGAAAAGATTCTCCCTCTTCTATCATTAGTCCATTTCATCTCTCTCTCTCTCTCTCTCTCTCTCTCTCTCTCTCTCTCTCTCCCCCCTCCTTCCTTCTCCCCCTCTCTCTCTCTCTCTCTCCCCCTCCCCCCCCCTCTTTATGAAGTCCTTGGTCACACCTTGGGGCACAAAAGTAAAATCAGAAGTAAGAAGTTGGAAAGATTCTTGCTCTTCCTCACCCAACAGGGCCCCTTGCAAGTCCACCCTTCAGCTCACCTTCCACAGGTTGCTCTCCAAGGCTTTTAAGGCCAGCGAGGCGGTCGAGAACTGCAACGCCTCCGAAACGTAAGAGGAGCCGCACAGCCGAGGGTTGATCAGATCTGGGTGGTTGCAGATCTTCTGCAGCTGCATCAAGACGTGAAGAACGCTGACGAAGTGCCCGCTTTTCACAGCGTCTTGGGTCCTGCCGAGGGAGAAGAAAGCAGAGGCTCAAAGCTAGAAAAGTGAATTGTGTGTGATGTCCATGAGATCAGGGCCTCATTGGCCAAGACTTCACGTTAGCTCTACTTGGAGACCCTGACTTATGAGTCAGTTAGTGACTATTTGAAGTTCTGACACACACACACACAAAATTACTCATGACTAGGTTTTGAAGTTCTGACAGCCACCATCTTTCCCATGTCTATGGAGATTCTCAGTCATCCAGGCCATGGTTGTTGCAAAGGTGCTTTTTCAAGAGGCAACTGGACTTTCTTCCAGAAACATCTTCCAAGATGTTTCGCTTCTTCAGCTCTGCGTAGCCACTCTTTGGAAGACAGCAAAGTCCACATTTTGGACAGAGACGACCGACCGCTGATTTGAAAGAGGGATCAAAGAGGCCATCAATGTCAAAACTGAACAGCCCTCTCTCAACTGAGGGGGAGGGATACGACATCGTCTATCTCCAGTCTACAATACAGTCCTTTCAGCAGTTCCAAGAAGGTTCCACACCCATTTGCAGGTAACCCTGAAGGCACAGATAAACCTCCAAGTGGCCTCAAGGACTCTCTCAAAGAATGCAAATGACCAGCTGTCTGCAAGGAGTATAAATCCTTCCATTCCCCACCATCATCCAGTCAGAGCTGAAGAAGCTTCTTGGTTGAGAAGCGAAACGTTTTCAAAGAAAAAACAAGAAAGTCCAGTTGTCTCTTGAAAAAAATAACACCTTTGGGACAACCATGACCTGGAGGACTGAATCTCCATAGACATTTGTAGGGAAGAGAACTCCAGTTCTCTGGATCTGCAAAGCTAAATCTGATTCTATTTTAGGTGCTTGGCAACTGGCCCCAATTGGAACATTTGTGATATATGATGGGGGTTTTTTTGCCAAAAACTGGTATTTATTTTCAGTTTTCAGCAAAAATGCCCCATAGCAAAGAATGTGTTCACTTAACAATAAGTGGTGTTGACTGACAACCGCCATTTGCTTTAGGACCACTGCGTTTGCTTAATGACCACTGCAAGAGGGGTTGCAAAATTGGGTCAGTCCTTTGTATGGCCTGCTCTTTTGACTGTCATGACCGTAATGGGCAGGCTCCCTTACAGGTAGTCCTCGACTTACGACCACAATGGGGACCAGAATTTCCGTTGCTAAGCAAGGCAGTCGTTAAGTGAGCCCAGTGCCCGATTTTTTACAACCACGTATGTTAAACCATTCACTGCAGTTGTTAAGTGAATCCATGCGGTTGTTAAGCAAATGTGGCTTTTCCCATTGACTTTCTCTGGAAGTGCTCAAATTTTGATCACGTGGCTTGCAAACGTGAGGATCGGTCATAAAAGTCATTTTTTTTCAGTGCCGTTGTAACTTTAAACGGTCACTAAACAAATGGTTGTAAGTTCGAGGACCACCTGTATGGTTGTGAGTCGAACAGTACCTCCATCTGCCCTTTCTGGGCAAGCTTGATGAAGGGGGATCATGTTAGTTAGTCGGTTAGTTACACTGAGAGCATATGCACCGAAGACAAATTCCTTGTGTGTCCAATCACACTTGGCCAATAAAGAATTCTATTCTATTCTATTCTATCTATTATTAAGGATTCATTCATGAATCATTAATGGTTTAACACTGGGGTCTCCAACCTTGGCAACTTTAAGACTTGTGGACTTCAACTCCCAGAATTCCTCAGCCAGGTGGCTGAGGAATTCTGGGAGTTGGAGTCCACAAGTCTTAAAGTTGCCAAGGTTGGAGACCCCTGCTTTAACGTTCAACTCGGAAACACCTACTCGGGCTGGAGAATGACGTCTTCATACATCATTTTCTGTCTGTTGGAAAGCCGGCACTTGAGCACGTGTTCGTACTTCTTCGTCAGCTGTTTCTCCACGTCCCTTTTCGATCTGCGCAGGATGAACGGCTGGATCATCTGTGGAAAAGAAAGGTGGAAGGAAGGGAGGGAGGGAGGGAGGGAGGGAGGGAGGGGGAGGGGGAGGAAGCGGAGAAGGGGGGGGGGGGGAGAACGGAATGGAAGAGAGGAGAGCGCAGCTCAAGGGGGGTTCATGCCAGCCCTGGAGGGGAGGGTGGTCTTCCTTTTGCCCTCCCTCCCCCCATCCGTCATGGAGTGGGGCTGCAGGGGATGACTGAAGGACGCATTTCATCCTTGGGAGTGCCCCTCCCCCGACCCTGGG
>QLTV01003660.1:564491-581253 GCA_003457575.1 Thermophis baileyi
AAGGATTGGATTATTGATCTCCAGAGTTCCTACTAAGCCTATTTCAGATACATTGAAAACCAATATAAATTTTCATAAATAAATAAATAAACAAATAAACAAATAGGAAAGCATATCTCATTGCTCTTTTCCCTGCCTAAAGGCTTCTGCACTAATCAGAGCTCTGTTGCTTCTGAATTTTAGAAGCAATGGTCTACTCGTAAACAAACAGAACAGAGAAAGGCAATATCACCTGACATTTCTACTGGTCTTATTTACTGACCAATAATCTGCTGGTTATTACTTATTGATTTAAAACATTTATAGAGCTGCCATTTATAACAAACTCCAGGTGGCTCCCAATCAGAAATGAAAATAACATACAGAAGGCAAGTAAGATACAAAAAATGAAAATAAATAAAACTATTAAAGCAAACAGGTAAAAACAAAAACCTGGTGCCAAGTTATGGTAACACTTTTTAAAATGCCTAGGTGCCTCGTGAGACATTTAAAAAAAATTTTTTTTAATAAGATTTAAGATATAAGCATCTAGTTATCTAAAATATTATTATTTTTTTGGATCCCAGGGAGGATAGACCAACGTTGGGTGGGGGATTCGGGGCTCATCTGACAGGAAATGGACATTTTGTGCCTGACCATGCTTGTGGACATGCAAATGTCTCACTGTAGCCCTTTTGGGAGTACACTCAACTCATGGTCTCAAAAAGCCAAATACAGGTAGTCTTCGACTTACGGCCACAATTCAGCCCTAAATTTCTGTTGCTAAGCGAGACAAATAAGTGGAGTTCGCTCCATTTTACCTCCTTCCTTGCCACCATTGTTAAGCGAATCGTTGCATTTGTTAAAGTTAGTCACACGGTTGTTAAGTGAACCTGGCTTCCCCACTGACTTTGCTGGTCGGAAGGTCGCAAAAGAGGATCGCGTGACCTCGGGACACTCCAACGGTCATAAATACGAGCCGGTTGCCAAGCGTCTGAAGTTTGATCACGTGACCCTGAGGAATGCTGCAACGGTCATTAAGTGTGAAAAACGATCCTAAGTCACTTTTTTTCCCCTCCGTGCCGTTGTAACTTCGAACGGTTGCTAAACAAACTGTCATAACTCGAGGACTACCTGTATCTCTCTGGCCTCAGAGCAAACAAGGTTTGAGAGCTTCATTGCCTAAAATCTAAATGCCAAAGCTATCCATCTCCGGTTGCAGGAAGAACAAACCCCTAAGTCCTAGGTTTGAAAAATCTCCTTTTTAGAACACTCAACCATGGTTTGTCATTAGTACCGAATCAAGGTATTACTGATTCACATGCCGCAAACCCCATGCTTGCCTCATAGCACTTACAATTAATCCTGTAATGCATACATTTGTCAATAAATTAGCATGCCGCTGGACTCTATCAAGTGTGCTAACTCAATGTGAACCAGAAAGAAGGAAGGCACAGTTGCAAACTCGTCGTTTTTGTAGGTTAGCATTTGGGGACCACCGCCGAACCCCCCAAAAAGAAAGAAAGATGAGAGAGAGAGAGAGAGAGAGAGAGAGAGAGAGAGAGAGAGAGAGAGAGAGAGAGAGAGAGAGAGAGAGAGAGAGAGAGAGAGAGAGAGAGACCCACAGTTACCAGGTAGAACATACAAAGGAACCAAAGGACAAGCAAACCAAAGTGGAACACGTTAAAAGCTGAAAGTTAATGAAATCAGCCAGCAACTTTGAGACAAGGTAAATAAAATAAAGAAATAAAATCTTCCTTGGTATCCCATGCATTTGAAAAGTTCAAATGTTTTTACTGCTCATTTTTCTAAAATGAGAAGGGGATGGGCTGTTGGGAGGAAGGAAGGGGGGTGGTAAAAAAACAGACTTCACTTTCCGTTACCAAATCTGACTGAGCAAAAATAATGATCATCGTTGTTATTATCATCATCATCATCTGGGATGAAACTCAAGAGTTTAAATCCATTGAAAAAGTACCTGAAATGGTTGCTGCTGAGTTGAAAAAGCAGCAGAAACATTTGGAGGAAGCTGGGTTGCTATAGCAACAGGAGTACCAGTCTGCCCATCCTTTCCTGTCACAACCTTTACCTGAGAGAAGATATTTTGGGAGGGGGAGGGGAAACAAAAAGGGAAATCATTTTTTCTTTCATTCTCTCTCTCTCTCTCTCTTTTTTTTAATCACAAAAAGAAAAATATGATCAAAGCACCCCGCTTTGCATTATAGCAATGGGGTTGAGACAAAAGGCGTTAACTTCATTTAACTCTTGATTATTTTTGTTTAAAAGAGTTTTCTTTTTTTTTTTTTGAAGGAAGGCAAAGTTTTGTTGTGGGTTTTTTTTTTTTTTTTTTTTTTTTTTTTTTTTGGTTATCTATCAAAACAGAGCGAGGGACAAACTAGCAGGGAATTTTTTTTTCTCCCTCTGGCCATGCAAAAAAGTCTAAATTGAAATTGCATGTAGACATTAGCGTGGGTTAAAGTCTTGAGATCTTGGCTTTCTAACAAACGGCAACATTAGCGTGACAGACAGTTGACACTCAGAAAAGCCCCCAGACATTTATTAAGCAATGAGTGTATACCTCCCGTTCCCCACCACTCCGCCAACCATCGCCATTCCCACAACCTAGGCGAGCGATGAGGTGCGTTGCTTTAGCTTAGCAGAAGATGGGTGAAGAAGAAGAGGACATTACAATACACAAAAGAGAAGGAAGAGACACTGGAATACCTTAGTACCTTAGTGTCGCACACTATCATTTGCTGATCAGACAAGTTGGGTGCTTCGTGGTTTTGTGAAAGCTTTTCCTCAACCCTGTGGGGTCCGTGGCGCTCTCTGAGCTTGGTGGCTAGCTTGCAGGCGTTTCGCGACCCGACTAGGTAACATCATCCATGTTACAAGGGAGTGGGGTTATTCGCTCTCTTTTGTATACGGCTAGTCTTCTACTTACGACCACAAGGGAGCCCAAACATTTCTGTCGTTAAGGGGGACATTTGTTAAACCGAGCTTTGCCCTGTTTTTACGACCTTTCTTGCCACAGTTGTTAAGGGAATCACTGCAGTTGGCAAGTTCGTCATCCGGCTGTTACGTGAATCTGGCTTCCCCATCGGCTTTGCTTGTCAGAAGGTTGCAAAGGGGAATCACGTGCCCTTGGGACATAGCAACGGTCATAAGTATGAACCGGTTGCCAAGCGTCTGAATTTTGATCGCATGATCAATAGTCACAAGTCACTTTTTTCAGTGCCATTGTAACTTTGAACAATCACTAAGTGAAGTGATGTAAGTTGAGGATTACCTGTATACTAGTGGCTTGCTCAGTCAGTGTTGGTGAGAGTGGCCTTGGTGGTTCCTTGATAAGGTTTACAGTTTGATTCTCTGTCTAGGTTGACAGTTCCTTGATTGGGTTATTGTTTACAGCTTGATTGTTGGTAAACAACAGCCTAATCAAGGAGCCACCAAGGACATTCCCACCAACACTGACAGGGCAAGCGACTAGTATATAAAAAGAGAACGAACGCCTCTCCCTTCTAGCGCTGATGATGTTCCCTAGTTGGGTAATGAAACGTCTGCAAGAAAACAACCAAGCTCAGAGAGCACCAAGGATCTCACAGTTCAACCCTGAGCTACAAAGATTCTCTTCTCTCTTTCCTAAATGCAGTTAGACCATTTTTGACTCCCCCTTACTGACCCTACAAACAGATTTTCCAAAATGAGCATAAACGTGTAAGAAACATTTAGCTGGATAGCTCAGTGAGGAGCCTAGAGACCAAAAACATTTGCCCAGTCCGACTAAACAACAACTACATCAAATAAAGATTACTTGCAGATTAAAAACGGGAAGCAAACGCCTGTGTGTCACAAAAATCCAACAATTGCATAAATTTAATGGACCATTAAAAAGAGATGCCTTGGAGGAGAGAGACAATTAAAAGCCCACCTTTTAAATTGTCACAATGAACAGAAAACAGCCTCATTAATTTTGTCCAGAAAAGCTATGGGATTTTTTTTTTTTTTATTTTTTTTATTTTTTTTTTTTTTGCTGCTGCGCCTCACCTTTCTCAGGTGAACAGATTTTAACAGGACTTTCTCAATAATACCTGCTTTTAAAGCATGGAGCCTTTGCCTAAATAAATAAAAGTTTAAAATCAAACAAAGGCGCATTACATCGATGTGATAGCTTCTCCTGGCTTTATGAGGATTAATTCAAAATAATTAATTTCCTGTGTGATGGAGATGCAGCATTTACTACCTTCTGAATATTTATTATGCCTAATGAACAATCCATCTAATTTAAAAGCCTGCCCTCCATTCAATATCCCTAGTTTTTTTAGGAACACAGTCATTATCGCTGTGATGAAGGCAAACATTCTATTAATTTACTAACGCTACAATTATACTCACTACTTTTTATTAAAACCAAATCGGCCATAATTTAAACTTCTCTGAGGAAAAGGTACCTGCAAGTCCAAACCCATATATTCTACGTTTTTAATAAAGTTAAACAGCAATTGAGTCTATTTATGAAGCTTCAAAAAAAACCAAAAAAAAAAAAAAAAACCAGAAAACAACTTTCTGTTAAACAGATGACACTCCAAACTGGAATTGTAGAACATCAACTACTAATAAAATTTCAATCAAAGATTTTCTTTTCTTTTCTCCCTCAATAAAGCTGTGGAATTGTATAAAGAGTACTCACGGTTCAGAATAAAAGATTATTATTATTTATTATTATTTATTAAATTTGTATGCCGCCCAACTCCCAAGGGACTCTGGGCGGCTCACAACAATATAAAAAACCATTAAAAGAAAACATAATAAAAAACAGTTAAAAACAGTTAAAAAAGCTCATACCCATTGGCAAAGTTTATGCAGTTTTACAAATAAATAAGAGTAGATAAACAAACACCAGTTTATAAAATGTTGACAACGTGTTTTAACTTCAGGTTGCAATTCTCAACTGTAACTACTTTTGATTGCAATTCTGTATACAACTACCTAACAAGTCTCACTAAATTAAAAAAGGGTATGGAAAGAATTACATTAGAACTTTTTTATTTTCAGAAAAAAAAGCTGGAGATTGGACATTTTCAGCAAGACGATCAAAGAAAATACTGGATTGGGGGAAACCAATTTGCAACTTTTAATACACATAATGAAGGGACATGAATCAGGATCCAAAAATTACAGAACTGGACAAAATTCCTGCACCTTTTGCTCTCCACTTGAGAATACAAGTATAAATAAACGGCCCACAACAACTGATTCCTTATTGAAACAGTCTTTTCCGATAATACTTGTTGAGTGACAGCTAGAAGAAAATCTCAGATTGCAAAGTGAGGTGACAAAGTGAAGCAGAACCCAAGACTTAAAACGATTTCAAACTCAATTCTAACTCCTGCAAGCAAAGGACAATTTCGTCAATCTCATTTGCAGTCTGCGATTTCTCTGAAGAAAGGAGCACCACTCACACAGAAACTTTTCCATTTCCTTGGAGCTTCCACTTCCCCGTTTTACAATGACCCTTTAAAGGTGAATGGAAAGACACTTCTATACATTGACCCCAATCCAAAACGAACACCTTGCATCTCTTATTTGTGTCAACACGAGCGCTAACGCAGTAATTCAGAACGAATGTTGCAGACTTGATGCATTCACTGCTGGACCAGCCACACAATCTAACCCTCCTAAAATGTTTCTCCCAGACAAAAATTCCAATTCAACTTCGTTGAGGTAGGCAGAGCCACCGCCTTTGAAACACGAACTATCGGTTTGAATCAAGGTGGCCAAAGAGAGTTCCTACCTCGTCGTTGATAACCTCGGATTGCTCTTCCTCCTCCTCCTCCTCCAGATCCAAGTCGTTCTGCCGAAGGTAGGCTTGAAGCGGCAGGCAATGCTTCTTCTTAAAGGCCAAGAAGTCCATCATATTCCCTTGCAGGTGTTGCAAGAAAAACAACTCGATCAAGTACTCTTTGAAAGCATCTTTCAGAGTCTCCGTCTGCTTGAAGTGGTGCTCCAGACACTGCTTCCTCCTCTGAGCGGCTTCTGGAGTGGCCGGGGGGATTTCCTCGACTTTTTTTGTTTTTTTCACCACGGCGCAGAGCGAGGGGGCCAGCGGGTGGCCGGTTAGTCCTTGAGGGATGCTGGCCCGGGAAGGGCTTGTGGGAGGCGGTGGGGACGTGATGCCGAAAGCAGGGCCTCCGACCCCAGCGATTAATCCGGCGGAAGTCCTGTCAAAGCCCAAAGGTCTGTTTGAGGACTGTCCTTGCTGTTGCTGCTGCTGCTGCTGCTGCATCCCTTGGATAATGTTGCTGATCTGTGGCGGCAGGTTGCTGGTGGTAATGTGACCAGGGTTAGGTAAACCTTGGATATTTCCTCCGCTAGCCACGGGGCTCTGAGGTCCGAGATGGTGGATGGTCCCTCCGGTTTGAGAATGGGGCTGGGACAGCCTGCGTTCTCGGACGGTCGACGAGGTGCCGGAGGACGTAAGCTGAACCTGAGCCGTGGCACTTTGAGCGATCTGGGTGAGGCCGGATCCTTCCTGATACACGAAGTGTCCGCCGTTCGAAGGGCTCAAGCTGATCTGCCTCACCAACACGCTGGCGTCCACGAAGCCTCGCGTCGGGCTCTGGCTGCACATGCCCAAACCGGGCCCCGGGGTGCCCGCTCGGACACTTGAAATGGTCTGAACGGACACCGGGCTGGGCTGGGTGGGGCTCTGCGACTGAACCTGAGGGGGCAACGGAGAAGTGACCTGGATGTAGGAGGGCGAGCCATGCTCGAACCGTCTTTGTTGAGGGCTGAACTGAAAACTGGGGGAAGTCGGGCTCGGGATCGGCAACGGGGTCAGGGTGATCTGCTGGTTGGTGGTAGAAAC
Organism: Thermophis baileyi; assembly: GCA_003457575.1. Classification (NCBI taxonomy): domain Eukaryota; kingdom Metazoa; phylum Chordata; class Lepidosauria; order Squamata; family Dipsadidae; genus Thermophis; species Thermophis baileyi. The sequence goes on from QLTV01003660.1 coordinate 571,339, forward strand.
GGGTCCCACATTCTGCAAGGTGATGTTGACGTTCTGTCCCGCTACCGGGCTTCGGCTCATGATAAACTGCTGGATTTGGTAGCTGGGAGACTGAGGGGCAGAAGGGCTGGCCGAAGGAGCGAAAGAAGGAGCCGGGGACTGTGGCAAGTTGGCCTGCTGATCTTCGCTCTCGCTGCCGGTGAAGGATCGAGACCTCTGGAGCTGGCGCTGTGCATTTTGTGAACCGGTCCCATGGTGCATTATCGCGCTGACAGCAGTCTCGAATTCTAAAAGAAGACGGGAGACAAAAGTTCCATTAGGGGAAACTTAAACCAAAATCCTTGTTAGGGCAATTGGCCATCGCTTCCTACAATTCCACATGGAAGTTTATAATCTCGCTTCCCGTTATTCAGGATGCTGCTTATAAGCGCTTTGTGCTTAGAGCTCGAAGCATTGCTAGAGACCCCAAACACCCACTTCACGGTCTGTTTCTGTTGCTCCCCTCTGGGGGGAGGTTTCAAAGTATTTCTAGCAGGACTTCCAGATTCTGGAACAGCTTTGTTCCCTAGGCCATCCGTCTGGTAAACTCGCAAGATTCTTTTTTTCTTCTTCGCCATGTATTATACATTCGAACTAGACTGTGATGTTTCTCTGTGTTATATATATGTGTGTGTGTGGGTGGGTATATGCATAATGGTTATCCAATGAACACAATGAAATTTCATTTTAATGTATGCCAATTAGTGTACATTCAAAGTGACAATAAAGTTATTATTCTATTCTATTCTATTCTATTCTATTCTATTCTATTTTCTATTCTATTTTCTATTCTATTTTCTATTCTATTCAGAATTCTATTCTACTCTACTCTATTCCATTTTCTATTCTATTCTATTCTTCTTCTCCTTCTATTCTATTCTATTCCCTCCTCCTCCTCATTCTATTCTATTTTCTATTCTATTCTATTCTATTCTATTCTATTCTATTCTATTCTATTCTATTCTATTTATTCTATTCTATTCTATTCTTTCTATTCTATTCAGAATTCTATTCTACTCTACTCTATTCCATTCCATTTTCTATTCTATTGTATTCTATTCTTCTTCTCCTTCTATTCTATTCTATTCCCCCCTCCTCCTCCTCCTTCTATTCTATTTTCTATTATTCCATTCCATTCCATTCCATTCCCATTCCATTCCCATTCCATTCCATTCCATTCCATTCTATTCTTCACAAAGAGAGATTAAGAGGGGAAAAGAAAGGGAAATGCCTTTATGAATAGCTTTTGGATTTTAAGAATGATTATACTTGACAGGTATAATCATTGAGAAAACAGTTGTGGCAGATAACAAAAAGTATAGACAAAATCTTGTAAGAACTATGGACTGATAAGCATTTGTCCAAGAAATCAAATCTAATTCGGTAGCACCCATCTTCCTAACTGAAAACATCTCTTCCCAATCAAATAAATAAATAGAAACATTTTATTAAAGCAACCTTCCAACCAATTGAAGATACTGGACGCATCCTTGTGGATTGCAAATTGCACTCTCCAGAAAGGGCAGCCCATTTAAACCCTTATTTAAAAAACTAAAAAAATATCGGGGCACCAGGAGAAACAGTCTTACTTCTGGCAGGGAACAAACTACACATCATCAATAAGACTGTGCTCTTCATTTCAAAGGCCGGCTGAAATCAGACAGAACACCTTGATCAGACGCGAGTTACCCACATCCTCCCTATGCTGGGAGTTTTTTTATGATTCTTTTGTAGCTGTGCATTTGGTCTTGTGGGCTGCATTTTTTTTAGCAATTTTCTGGGTCTCTGCAATACTTTAATCCCTACAATAATATAATCCATAATAATAATTGGAGATAATGGTATAGAAGAGAACTAACTGAAGAAAATCACAAAATACAAAGATCCTCAAATAGTGATAGAACAAGTGTGGCAGAAGAAAGCAAAGATATAAACAATATATAGAATATATAGAATAGAATAAGCTGGAAGGGACCTTGGAGGTTTTCTAGTCCAGTCCACTGCTCAAGCAGGAGAACCTATACCAATTTCGATAAATGACTGTCTAGACTCTTCTTAAAGACATCCAATGATGGATAAGCTTCTTGGGTGCAACCACAAAACAACTGGAGCACCATTTGAACACCATCGGCATTGACAATATTCCCGTCAGTCAATTGCAAAAAAACTGCAAGAGTGATTGATGTATTATGAAGTTTCAATTTCTTTTTACCTATTTGCATTTTTGTATTAGTTGGATACAGTCAATTGACTTAATACAGTTCTCTTCTTCTATTTCACCTTATACTACATTAACTTACTCTTTTATCTTCACTTTATCCTACATTTTATCCTGTTTTATCTCACTGCAGCTATTTTATCTCACATCACTGTATCTTATCTCATTTTATTCTATTTTACTGTGCCTGATGCTCATCTTTCATACGGTCCATTGACTTAATAAAGTCTTCTTCTCCTCCTTCCATCCTTCTCTTTCCATCCTTCCTCCTTCCCTTTTCTCCTACTACATTTTATCCTATTTTATCTCACTGTAGGCTGTTTTATCTTCCTTCACGGAGTCCTATTTTACTCTATTTTCCTGTGGCTGATGCTCTTCTTTGATATGGTCCATCGGCTTAAAATAAAAGCTCTTCTTCCGTTTTATACTATTTGATCTCACTTTTTTTTTTAAACTTCCCTTTATCTTACCTGCTACCTTTTATCCTATTTTGTCTCACCTCGGCTGTTTCATCTCCCCCTTCGCTGTATCTTATTTCATTTAAATTCTATTTCACTGTGGCCGATGCTCTTCTTCGATACGGTCCATTGACTTAATAAAGTCTCCTCCTCCTTCCATCCTTCTCTTTCCATCCTTCCTCCTCCTCCTCCTCTTTTCTCCTCCTTCACCTTATACTATTTGATCTCACTTTTTTTTTTAACCTTCCCTTTATCTTACCCGCTACCTTTTATCCTATTTTATCTCACTGTAGACTGTTTCATCTCATCCCCACCCCCCACCCCCCACCCCCGCTTCACTGTATCTTATTTCATTTTCATTCTACTCCACTGCGGCTGAGGCTCGGCTTTGATGGGGGTCCATTGACTGATCAATTATCCAGGGCATCGTATCTATCCTTTAGGGACCTCAGCAGCCTGTTGGACCAGAGAGGACCGTTAATCGTGGCCGTTGACCCTAAAAAGGATGCAGAGGGGAGAGGACGAGCAAACAGCCNCGCGTTCGCCTTTCCCGCAACGTCACCTTTTTGGCCTTTGCCGCTTCCCGTTATTTCTCTCAGCAGGCGCGCGCGACGCCTGGGATGGATGCGGGGAAGGGAGGGGGGGGGAAGAGCGGGGACCGTAACGTTCCTTTTCGAGCGGCCTAAGCCGCCTGCCCTCCCACCGGCGGCGGCGCGGTCCCGCTGGTTACCTTTTTTTTTTTTTTACGCCTCCCGCGTCGGCTCTCAGGGAGCCGGAGCGCGCGAGAGAAGCGTCCGCCGATGCTCAGCGAAGACGGCCCGCTCCGAGCCGGGCCCAGCCTCGGCCATCCGCTCCTGACAGGAAACGGATTGAGGTGTGGGGAGGAGCCTGAGGAAGGGGAGGAGCCTGAGGAAGAAAACAAAAAAGGGCGCATGCGCCGGCGGATCAGCGCCGGCAAGGGACAGAAAAAAAAAAGCCCCAGGAAAACGACGTTTTTCCCCCCCACTCCCCCTTACAATCGTATAGCGGCTGGGAAGAAATTAGTGCGCATGCGGGAAGAGACCCCGCCTGCCTTAGAGACGAAACGGGAAGGAAGCAGGGGAAAGAAGTCCGTACTCCGCATGCGCAGTGGGGAAACATTGCTAATTAAAAGGAACCAAGTCCTGCATTTTTGAGGTGGCTTTTCTAAACAAATTGGGTTTTAGTATTCTCCCAAGGAGATATGTATTCTATTGATGCATTCTTGAATGCATTCAGTAAGGTTCCACTGCAAAAGCATTCAATAGAAAATAAACAATTTTTCATTTCACATGGAAAGATAAGCTGCCTGCCCTGACTATAGTGGACAATATTAAGACTAAATTTAATATTTAGGAAGACTAAATCTCTGGTTCCAGGGACCGACCCAGATTGGATCTTGCAATATTTATTTTTATGCTGCCCATCCCACTTTGCAAAGCGACGCTGGGAGGCTAATACGAGTGGGATATTCTTTATTGTTTGCATGAGCTTTTGCTTTGCAGAAATTGGACTCAAACCAGGAAAACCAAATCTGAAAGACAGATGTGTACACTGCAACTCTGAACTTCATTTATTGTGTGTCATCAATTCCTAGTTTTAATTTCCTAGTGACCACATAGATTTTCTCCCAATTTATGTATACCACCGTGCTGGGTCTTATTACAGGAGGGGATGAATCAGCATACAGGGAATGCTGCATGCGCAGAGGGTAAAAGAACCCAATTGGCAGTGTCCGGGCGGGTGGGCGAAGTCTCCCGCTTCCGTCGCTACCGGCTGTCCGGCGACCCGCAGGCACACCCGAACCGGGAGCATTTCACCCCTGATACCGGTGTAATATAATTTTGTGTGTGTGTCTGTGTGTGTGTGTGTATGTATGAGGATGTGTTAGTTTATTACAACAAAGATGATTAGGGGACTGGAGGCTAAAACATATGAAGAACAGTTACAGGAACTGGATATGTCTAGTTTGATGAAAAGAAGGACTAGGGGTGACATGATAGCAGTGTTCCAATATCTCAGGGGCTGCCACAAAGAAGAGGCAGTCAAGCTATTCTCCAAAGCTCCTTGAGGGTAGGACAAGAAGCAAGGGATGGAAACTAATCAAGGAGAGAAGCAACTTAGAACTAAGGAGGAATTTCCTGACAGTGAGAACAATCAACCAGTAGAACAACTTGCCTCCAGAAGTTGTGAATGCTCCAACACTGGAAGTTTTTAAGAAGATGTTGGATAACCATTTGTCTGAAATGGTGTAGGGTTTCCTGCCTGGGCAGGGGGTTGGACTAGAAGACCTCCAAGGTCCCTTCCAACTCTGTTATTCTATTCTATTCTATTCTATTACTTTGGGTTTAGGGTTTTTTTACTTATTGATTTATTGAAATGTATTGTGTTCTTGGGTGGGCTGCACTAAGGGAGGCTCATTCAATTTCATTGTACACATGTTGTGCATTGACAATAAAGGATTGATTGATTGATTGATTGATCTCTGACCTGGTCCTTTAGTCATTCCTCCATCACTCTGTCTGTCCATCTTGCTGTTAGTGACAACCTTCTCTTTCCACCTTTCTCACTATTATAGACTGGAGCGCGGTGGCTCACGTGGTTAGAATGCTGGGTTGGAGGTTAGCAAGGCTGGGTTCAAAACCTGAGACCTGCTGCATGTCTGGGTGAGCTCCTTTCACTCCAGCTCCTTGCAGGGACATGAAAGGAGCACCCCCCCCACTGCATCCCTAGGCAAAGGTGATGTCACCCGCTAATCCTTTCAACCTGGAGGCTCTTTAAACAATGACGCCAAGACAGTTATCATTATCTCACTTGAGCCGAGTCTAGTATGTGCCATTGGCAACTTTTTTAAAAAAGTTTCAAAGAAGTTCAGACACAATCATCCTGTTAGAATCCAGTTTATTTTATTGCAGTTAACAGATTACAGATGTGGACAGATGAGAGCTTAAATTAGACATACCCTAAAGTCACTTTTCCAGTCCTCTAAAATTATGTCCTGAGCAAGGTAGAATTTTAGCAGGGAAACCACCAGGAGTCTCATGCAAGAATCAAAAGAAAATTTTAGATAGAACAATTTGACCTACGAACTGATCCTCTTCTCTCTTCACCCAAGAGGCTGAGATCCCATGTCATCCTAAACCGTGATACAGCTTGGTTTTGGATTTTGCATGCCCCTGCCACTGTTTACTTTGTTTTAAAAAGTGGGACTTAGGAAAACCACATTGCTTTTTATGTGGGGTCTCTCAAACAGCTAAGCTTCTTAATGGCATATTCCAACCATTCAATGCCCCTCAACACAGGCCGATTCCTTCCAATGTTTAGAGGTTACAAGCCAGTTAATTCAGTGGTGGGTTGCTGCCAGTTCGGACCGGTTCTTTAGAACCGGTAGCTCTGACTCCAAGCCGAGAGAGAACCAGTTCTCTGTATCCGTGAAAGTGGGCCTGCCCACCTGTCCCTGGGTTATACTGACCTTTTATCTCTGCTTCCGAAGCCCAGCTGATCAGGGGCGGCAGATTGAATTGCTGCTCTGCAGCTGTTTTCCGTGCTCCTTGCCTGGTTTGCAAGGCGGAAGTTCTATTTCCTCTGAACTGCGCACACGCGCGCGCAGCGAAGGGCGCACTCAGCGAACCGGTTGTAAAGCCGGTAGCAACCCACCACTGAGTTAATTCAAGTGACTAATTCATTCATTCGGGAGAGAACCTTGGTATGTATCTTCTGGTGAAGATCTCAAGATCAATACATTATTTATACTGCTGGGATCTGTTCTGGAGATCAATTGTGCTCGTTACGTAGGTGTGCCTGGCAGCCAGTGCTGTCCATCATGAGTATCACAGTTAGAATGAAAGTACCTAAAAAGGAAAAAGAACCGAAACAGAAATTCCCAATTATGCATTTAGCAAGCCAGGTATGAGATAATTTACTGCTCCCCAATCAATCAACAGGTAACAAAATGTTTGTTCCAACTGTAAGCCTCAAAGGGGACGAAGTACCCTTCTGGACATCCAGTTCAGCACATTTTCACTGTATCCTCAGGCAATGCCAAGGCACTCCATGGGTTGTGGAGCCTCTGGAGTAAGGCTGAGGAAAAGCAGGAGTTGCGATTAATATTATGATTATTACACCATTCATAAATCTCTCTCTCTCAACAAATGAGCTCATGATGGAATTAAACTATCATTTATTAATTAATCCAATTTCACACCCTTGGATCCAAAGTCAGCAAAACCCAGAGACCAGTGTTGAACCCATGATGGAATTAAATTTATTTGCTTATTAATTTATATTTATGTAACCGCGCCTCTCCTCCAGAGGACTTTAGGAGGCTTGCAAGCAATTAAAACTATAAAAGCAATTCCAAAAGGCCATAAAACTATTGAAAAGCAAGTAAGAAACAATAACAAGCATGTTAAAAAAACATCATAAAATACATAAAACTCACACCCTACAAACCCATTCAGTATGACCATTGCACTGGCTGAAAATCTTATTTATATTTATATATTTACTTTTAAGTCCTCACCAACCAGGAAAATGTCCTTCCCTGTTATTTAAAAAAAATGAATTTAATCCTCATTTTTTTTAAAAAAATGAATTTCATCTCCTTACTAGTTCTATCCATTTTTCCTCCCGTGCAAACCTCATTTCTCCAAGTTTGCTCAAAAACACGTATGGTGCATTCTGCACCGGACGGCACCACTTAAGACTCACCCTCTTCAGATCATACCATCGCGAGCTCCTCATGGGGGGGGAGAGATTCTATTGGTCGATTCCAACGTAGAACTCCAGCAGCGCAGGCGCAATGGATGGGGGGGTTTCTTTGTAAACGGAAGAGGAAAACTAGCAAGACACAATTCCCGCTACGGAAGCCAGCAAGGGACCAAATAATGTGAGGGGGGGGGAAAAGCAAAGCGTACACATTCACCTCAACTCAACTCAGATTAAATCTAACAGATTGGAACGGACCTTGTAGGTCATCTAGTCCAACCCCCTCCCCCTAAGCAGGAGACCCTACCTACACCATTTATTCATTATTGACTTATATTTAAAAATAAGAGTTGCAGGAATGTGAAATTCTGATTTTTCAAGCTGGCACAAGGAAAATAACAATAAAGCTTGATATACAGATCTTTTTTTTTTTTTTAAAGGTGGATTCTATCATGGAAATTGTAGGTTTGGTTCTGCAGATTCCCCCCCCCCGGCCCCCCAAGAGATAAAAAGTATTTTTCTAAACCGGATCATTATAAAAATTTTCCAGCAGTTTTCCAACAGTCTGGCTCTCCCGTGGTCATGCATTTTGCTCATAAAAATATACTAACATAATAATTGGATTCAAACCCCAATTTACCAAATAAATGATAATAAATAGCCATTTATTTGCAGCTAAGCTGTTCTTTTATTCTATTTTTTTTAAAATAGGGAATTCATAATCATCCATATACTCGTCCTTGACTTGCAAATATTCAGTCACTTTTTTCAGTGTCGTAACTTCGAACGGTTACTAAATGAATGGTTAAGTCGACAACTACCAGTACTAATAGTCACCTAGTAAGCAAAACATTCTGATTTCTTTTTCTTGATGGCTTCCAATGCTGAGAATGTCCTCTGACCTTCCCCTAGATCAACAGTTATGGCAGCATTACATGCAGCCTGGATTAGAAATCATTTTTTTAAAAACCTTTGTACCTTGTGTCATAAGAAGCCTTTATTATTATTATTATTTTTCAAAAGGAGCATTTAAAAAAAAAAAACCTGAAATAGGCAGTTTTCTAAAAAATGGAGATGAAACTCAGTTGTTCCAACCCAGAGTTTGTTTCAACATTATTTGGTCTATGAGAAAGTGGAAATTAAAAAATAAAAAATAAAAATATATTGTTTTTACAAAAGGAGGAAGAGTTTCCAAAATCCTTATTACATGGCTGAGCCGATAATCACAGAAAGCATTCCAAAAGAACAATCAATTTTGGCTATTTGGAAAAACCAAAAGGGAACAGCATTCTTAACGGCTTGCACTTAACTGTAAGAATCCAATAATTATTTTTCTCCGGCACATTTTAAAAAATCATTTTTTTTTATCAAGCATAATTAAAGCAGTGTTTGTTCTAGCTAGCATGTCTCCCTTTCCATTTCTGCAGAGAGCACGGAAAACATCATTTCTGCCCTTCTTCATCTCTGTTCAAGACTAAGGAATATCCATCATTGAGAAAAGCTTGATTTTCTGGCCAAAGGGACTTGAATCCAGGGAATCAAAGTGTGCCTGAAGTCCTCAATCAGAATTGTCTTCACATCCATCGCTGCCTTCAGGATCAGACTGAAAGAAGCAAAACATTTTAATTCTTCAATGGAGATTCTCCATCATCCAGGTCATAATTGTCCCAAAGGTGGTTTGTTTGTTTGTTTCCCTTCCAAAAGGCAACTAGACTTTCTTGGGTTTTTTTTTTCCTTGAAAATGTTTCGCTTCTCATCGAAGAACTGAAGAAGCTTCTTGGATGAGAAGTACAACGTTTTTAAAGGAAAAAACCAAGAAAGTCCTGTTGCCTTTTTTGGGGGGTGGGGGGGTGGGGAGGGAACCATCTTTGAGACTTTAATTCTTCCCAAAGAAAACCCTCACACAAGGCAATGGTTACAATCCGCAATATCATGGTTGGAAGTTGCAACTGTTAGATTCGCGCGCGCGGCAGCTGACAGGAGGGAGTCAGACACGGTAGAAGTGCAAGGCTTCTTTATTCAGCACCAAGAGACGGAACAGCAGGCAAGCGGCTTGACAGCTCCTTTTATACTGGAGCTGTCAAACGGCTAGCCAATCCCGAGCGTCTAACTTCCCGCCCGGCTGCTGCTCGAGTCGGAGCCAATCAGAGGCGAGCAGCAGCCGCGCGGTCGTAACTCGAGGACATAACAGCAACCTTGCTTCCTTCTTAGATTTTTGTCTATGGAGGGTCTCAGTCAACCAGGTCATGGTTGTCTCAAAGGTGCTTTCAAAAGGGCAACTGGACTTCCTTCAACGAAAACTCAAGTCCAGTTGTCTTTTTGACAGCACCTTTGGGACATTCTTAGATTTACCGTATTTTTCAGAGTAGAAGACGCTCTGGAGTATAAGATGCACCTAGCTTTTGGGGAGGAAAACAAGAAAAAAAAAATCTGCTTCTGCCTCCTAGCAATTTGCCTCCCAGCAAAGAGCAAAGAGTACAGATGATAAACACAGTT
>QLTV01003660.1:590881-608321 GCA_003457575.1 Thermophis baileyi
CGGCGAAAGAAAAAAAAAAAGAAAGAAAGAAAGAAAGGGAGGGAGAGAGGAAGTAAGAAAGAGGGGAGGAAGGGAGGGGGAGGGAGGAAGGAAAAAAGATGGGAGGGAGGAAGGAAGTAAATAAGAGGGAGGGTAGGAAGGTAGGTAGAGGAAGGAAGGAAGGAAGGAAGGAAGGACAGGAGTGAGGGAAGAAGGAAGTAAGAGAGAGAGAGAGGGTACGAAGGGAGGGGGAGGGAGGGAAGGAGGAAAAAAGATGGGAGGGAGGGAGGAAGTAAATAAGAGGGAGGGAGGGTAGGAAGGTAGGTAGAGGAAGGGAGGAGGGAGGGAGGGAGTAGATATGGGAGGGAGAACGGAGAAAAAGATGGAAGGGAAGGGAAGGGAAGGGAGGAAAGAAATAAAATCGGGAGCTGAAAAGCAGGCAGGACCTCTGCAAAGACTTGCTACCAGGGCTTGCACGCTTCCGGAACCCTCTGCTCGTGAGAATGACCCTCATCCTGGTGCATTTCTCCATTTTCATGGCTACCTACCTTCTGACGTGCGCTGCAGCTCCAAAGACTCGCGGCTCTCCTCCAGGCTTCGCCAACCAACCGGCTAGATCTCCAGCAACCTAGCAAAAACCCGCCGCTTTGCCCGAGAAACCCAGGATCCGGCCGCCCCCTCCGCCGCCCCCCGGGACCCCTTCTCCATGCCCCAACGGTGACCCCAAAAGAACCAAAGACCCCCCTTTTCCCCCCAAGCAGCCACCTCATTCCAGCAAGCGCTGGAGAGGAGCGAAGCCAGGAGAGAGAGAGAGAGAGACACCCCCCCCTCTTTTTTTTTTTTTTTTTTTTTTTTTTTTTTTTTTTCCCTTAATGCAACCCCGGCTTCCCAACCCGGGACCACGTGGGAGCCGGAGCCAAAGGAGGAGAGAGAAAAAGGAGGGGGGAGGGATGATGGGATGGGCGTACGGCAGGCGAAGAGGGACCGGGTGCAACGGCCGGCCGTGCAAGGCGTTGCGCGTTTTGCTTTTGCCAAAAAAAAAAAAAAGGCACCGGGCGCGCTTGGCTTGCAAAAGCACCGTGTGAAGCGTTGCGCGTCGTATGCGGCACCCGTGTCGATGCGAGTTTAGACTAGAATCCTGCATCCAGTTTTGGTCCCCACACTATAAAAAAAAGATGTGGAGATTCTAGAAAGAGTGCAGAGAAGAGCAACAAAGATGATTAGGGGACTGGAGGCTAAAACATATGAAAAAGGGTTGCAGGAACTGGGCCTGCCTAGTCTAGTGAAGAGAAGGACCAGGGGAGACATGAGAGCAGTCTTCCAATATTTAAGGGGCTGCCACAAAGAGGAGGGGGTCAAGCTATTTTCCAAAGCACCTGAAGGCCAGACAAGGAATAATGGATGGAAACTGATCAAGGAGAAATTCAACCTGGAAATTAGGAGAAATTTTCTGACAGTGAGAACAATCAACCAATGGCACAATTTGCCTTCAGAAGTTGTGGGAGCTTCATCACGGGAGGCCTTCAAGAAGAGATTGGACTGCCATTTTGTCAGAAATGGTGGAGGGTCCCCTGCTGGGGCGGGGGGTTGGATTAGATGACCTACAAGGTCCCTTCCAACTCTGTTAATCTGTTAATGGGGGGGCTTAAGGGAGCTCAACATTATATATGTAACAAGGTGGGGGCGGGAGACCTCAGGAGCAGGGAACAGAAGTTGCCTTCGGAAGTTGTGGGAGCTTCATCACTGGAGGCTTTCAAGAAGAGACTGGACAGCTATCTGTCAGAAATGGTGTAGGGTCTCCTGCTTGGTCGGGGGGTTGGACTAGATGACCTACCTACAAGGTCCCTTTGTCTTCTGGATCCGGCGGCGGGGGGGGGGGCGGTTGTGTGAACGGGGCACAATCTTTTGAGCGCTTAGCACAGCCGGGTTTCAAAGTTGGGTGAATAAACCCAACTTTATTAATCCACCAGGCTGGCTTAAGGCGTGGGTGCTCGGGTTGCAATTCAGCCCAGTGTGAACCTAGAGGTTCAAAACCAAGAAATAAGGAGAAATGTTCTGACAGCGAGACTGCCGTCTGTCAGAAATGATGTAGTAGGGTCTCCTGCTTGTGCCGAGGGAGGGGGGGTTGGACTAGATGACCTACAAGGTCCCTTCCAACTGATCCTGAACCGTTGGATTCCGAGTTGGATTGGAGAAGGAAGCCCTTGCAAGAAGCGAGCTGATTTTGCATCTCGGTTTATTTTCTGGGGTTTGACTATGTTGGGGAAAACCAGGTCTTTTTATGGTTAAGGGTTCAGAGCTTGGAGGAATCTAAAGTTCCTGTGTCCTTTGCTCCTTTTAGCACACTGGAAATAGCCCCCAACAACCATTTGCTTAGTGACTGTTTGAAGTTACAGCAACTCTGAAAAAAGTGACTTACGACTGTTTTTCAGACTTACGACCGTTGCAGCATCCCCATAGTCACGTGATCAAAATTCAGACACTTTGCAATTGGCTTACACAGGTAGTCCTTGACTTAACAACCATTCGTTTAGTGACCGAAGTTACAAGGGCACTGAAAAAGTGAGTTATGGCCATTTTTCACACTTACGACCATTGTTGCATCCCCATGATCACGTGATCAAAATTCAGACGCTTGGACGCTGGCTCGTATTTATGACGGTTGCCATGGTGTCCCTGGGGTCATGCGATCCCCTCTTGCGACCTTCTGACAAGCAAAGTCATTGGGGGGAAAACAGATTCACTTAACAACCATGTTGCTAATTTAACAACTGCAGTGATTCACTTAACAAATGTGGAAAGGTCATAAAATGGGGCAAAATTCATTTAACCAATGTCTCACTTAACAACAGAAACTTTGGGCTCGATTGAGGTCATAAGTCGAGGACTACCTGTATTTATGACGGCTGCATCATAGGAACATCATATGTGACCTGACGAGCAACGTCAGTGGGGAAGCCAGATTCACTTAACAACCGTGTCACTAACTTAACAACTGCAGTGATTTGCTTAACGATTGTGCCAAGCAAGGCCGTAAAGTGGAGCAAAACTTAAGAAATGTCTCGCTTAGCAACGGATATTTTGGGCTCAATTGTTGTTGCAAATTGTACCTCTCTTAGAAAATCCCAGCTTGCAGGGTAAACTCAGAAGTCAAAACATCCTATAAAAGGTGTCCATGATCAACCTTTCTGACTAAAGTCAGAAGTCTGAACTCAGAACTGAAGAAGCTTCTTGGATGAGGAGCGCAACGTCTTCAAGGAAAAACAAAGTCCCGTTGCCTTTTGAAAAAAGGCACCTTTGGGACAACCATGACAAGAATCTCCATAGATAATCAGCAGAACATGACTAGTCAACCAGAGGTCCATCCTGAGAGAGGGTGGGGGGAAGAAAGAACAAAGCACCCCAAGAATGAAAAATCAAAATTTTATTTTCCTGAAGTCAGCGTCATACAACGGAAAGCAAGAATACACCCACGCGCAAAGTCACGTAACACTTTTCCAACATAAAATGAAAGGCCAAGTGTCAATCAAACGTACTTTCTCACAAACATGAACGGAGTGGCGGTGAAACTGAAGGTCGGTTGGGATCTAAATTCAGACGCTACGTACAAAATGCTGAAACAGTAACAAACCCGTAGAGGGAAAGGAAACGGATGAAAGATCCATCCTATTTTTTCCCCTCCTCGTTTTAAACTTTCCCCAATTCCTGACGTGTACAGCTCAATAAATAACTACTTTTCTCACCAAACAAAACGAACCCCCCCCCCAAAAAAATCAACAATGTCTCATGCTACATGCAGTTAGTTTGAAAACCTAGGAGGACAAAATAATAACAACAAAGTCACCAATATGGCGTTTTAAAAAATGCCTTGTTTCTCTATTTTGTGTTCTTTCATTCAAGCACAGTGGTTAAATTTCAAGTATTGAGAAAATACCGTGTGTACGTGTGAGAGACAAAGCTCAGCGATTTTCTTTCTTTTCTTTCTTTCTTTCCTTTCTTTCTCTATTTTCTCTCCTGAATGACGTGGACAGCTAAGATGCATTCAAGTCACTAAGGTTAGCAGGAAAGTTAGCACTGAATAGACCAAGTGGTTTAGCAAAGTAGGGAGATAAATTGGAAGTTTACAGCCTCAAGAGCAAAAACTGGCAACTTGACAGGTAGGAAAGACAATTGCAAACGTTTCTCGCGCAACAGGCATGGCGTCTTTGTCCCAGAACAGCAATCTCTTAAAAGTTTAGATTATCCAATTATCCCCTTCTGTGCTTAAACAAGACTTAAAGGAAGAAAATAGCTGAAGTAACGCAAAAACGTGGCCTAATTTGATGAAGGAGAAAAATGAGACATGCATTTTTAAAAGACCGGACACCTTGATTGCACTTTTGCTAAATGAAGAAAAAAAACGACATGACGATTTATGGATTTGATGATTGGAAAAAAAAAAATCCCATATTCAACGAAGTAGAGATGGAAGAGCCAGAAAAACATGCCCTCAGACAAAAGGTATCGACAACGCTGGTCGCATACAAACCTAACAACACGTACAGCCCAATGGAGCAACGCATCTTGAAAGACCTGAAACAAGATCAGGACATTATTATTTTACCGGCAGATAAAAGGCCGGTCAACGGCGGTGATGAACCACACGGATTATGAAATGAAGGCATTCGCCCTGCTCAAGGATTCCTCAGCATATGGACCAGCAAAGCCATCAGAGATGAGAACAGAGGTGGTATTCAGCCGGTTCGTGCGAACTGGTAGCGGAGACTGGCCGGATGTAATATCGTCCTGTTTAGCCACGTTTTCGAGGCCGGGCGCATGCACGGAAGGCGCGTGCACGAAGCAAGCGTGTGCACGCGCGGCGAACCGGTAGTAAGAATATGTGAAACCCACCCCTGGATGAGAATAATGGTCACACACTTGAATGCTTATCTTAGCCCCCTCAAACAAAACAAGTGTATAATGGAAAAAGGAATGTTGGGAAAGGAGAGTCACAGATGCTGCCCCAGCGAGATTTTATGGACTCCCCAAGATACACAAAATTGGGAGTCCCCCTCAGAACTATAGTAGCGTTACGAGATAACCCCTACCTACAACTTGGCTAAATGATTCCACAGTCACACCATCCACACAATTTCTGACAAAATTACAAGGCTTAAATGGGGCTCCTGATGAGATCACGGCTCTCTTTTTGTTGTAGTATCCTTATTTCCATCCATCCAATCTAGCATGTGAAGTAATAGATTTAAAAAAAAAAAACCTAGGAGAAGGCTACTGCACAGATCAGAACCACCCAACCAGGACACAAATCAGGAAGCTGCTGCAATACTACCAACATACGTCCTTCACATTCAAAGAGGAAATGTATGAGCAAATAAAAGGGGCGCCCCAACATCAGGAGCAATGTTCCCTCTAACAAGGGAAATCGCCGCGCGGCAGTTCGAAACTGCTGCGCGGCGATTCCCTATGACGTGCGCGGCCGCGCGGCAACGTTCCCTCTAACAAGGGAAATCGCCGCGCGGCAGTTCAAAACTGCTGCGCGGCGATTCCCTGTCACGTGCGCGGCCGCGCAGCCGTGCACCTTAGAGGGAACAGTGATCAGGAGTCATTGCAGAAACTGTCCTGCGCGAACTAGAACACGCCTTTCAAAACTGCACCTAAATTTTGTTGCCACTACGTTTGTCGTCCTCAAAAGAAATGCACTGAAAGACGTTCACATTCTACTGAAATCCATCTCCCGAGACCAACAATTCACAAAGGAGGAAGAAACAGCTAGACATGTTGTGCAAAATACACTTAACTGGATCACGGAAAGGACTCACATTTGACATCTTGTGTCAACTTCTGCTCATTAGTGGGTTGTGCATTTCTAGCCTAAATAGATAGTGGCCTGGGATGTTACATAAATGCAGAAAAATTGATTAACACAGAGATGGATCAGCGGTGAAATCTACTTCAGAAGCGCGCGCGCGCAACCATCGCACATGCTTTTTCACCCTCTGAGCATGCGCAGAAGGCTTTGCACATGCGCAGAGGGTTAAAAACAAGAAAATGGCGACGTCCCGGCAGGTGGGCAGAGCCTCGCGCTGCCGCTGCTACCAGTTCTCCAAACCACCGGTGGCCGCCGCTACCGGTACAACCGAACCGGTAGCATTTCACCCCTGAGATGGATGCTTGGGAGAGAGAATGTGGCTATCTGGTATTCCATTTACATTGTGTCATAATTTATAAGAATTTTTTTTTCAGCAAAAGGATGTATTGTTGGTACATGACACCAGAGAAACGATCCACACGAATGTTTCAAACCAGGGTTAAAAAAATATGAAAAACGAGAGATGTTTTATAATGCACGGTGGACTGGTGAGCAAGCTTTTGATACAAATTCATACAATGATGCAAAGGATTTTGAAGATTAATGAAGAAAGCAGAAGCCTATAGAAACCAGAGTTTATCGTAAGGCCACCAACACTCCACGCATTCTTCGTTTCAACAGTAACCATCCACTGTCACACACAAAAAGGAACACTATACGGCAGAGTGACAACCCACTGCAGTAGCCAGCATGGAGAGAAGGTACCTACGTGAACAATTCAAGCGTAATGGGTACCCACAATAATTTATTACAAGATGCCTGCGCAGAGCGCAAGGGAGAGGAAAGATAAAAGAAGGTACAAGACCGATCATAGGGCACACGCTGCCATACATCAAAAACATTTCGGAAGCAGAAGAACGCAGCTTCCGAGATCTGCAAGTGGGCATCGTACACTGTCCAGAGGCTACCATACGAGGACAAATTAGACACTGTAAAGATTGCTTGGAGGTGAGAGATACTTCTAATGTAATCTACCGGATCCCCTGCATGGATTGCCCCTATGACTATGTAGGACAGACAGGGAGGAAGCTAAGATTGCAAGAACACAAGCAAGCGGTCAGACGAGGAGACCCGAACTCATTGGTAGCCTCGCACTGCCATGAACAAGGACACACATTCAATTTCGCAGCTACTAAGATTGTTGGCTGAGCAGGGACAAAGATAGCCAGGGAAACGATTGAAGCCTGGGAAACGGGCCTCTTGTCAGTCAACAGGAGTGCTGATTTACCATCAGTTTATTAAATACTTAAGAGCCATCAACACCAATCAGCCAACAGAGAGAAGTTCCCCGAAGATGGACTCCAGAATGAGTCCAAAAACTCGGAAGAGTAAAATCTCTGTTCCCAGTGACCGACCCAGATTCAACTTAAAAAAAAAAATACATAAGGAATAGAAGGAGATTCTGGAATAATTCAGAAGGGAAGATGTTGGGTCTGTTAGAATTTTTTTGAAGAGTAGATAGGAAGTGTTCTCTTATTTCTTTACAAATTTTCTTAACTTATGAAAAAAGCATGTTTAATTAAAAAAAATTAAAGTCTTCCAGAGGAGAAGATGGCTTAAGATAACTGGAATCTTATTTCCCCCCTCACTCTATTTTGGTACAGACTTATGAGAAGGGTGTTGTTGTCTGTTAGGGTTTGTCTCAAATTTTGTGGGTAGGTGGCATCAGAATGAATGTTTTTTTTTGTGTGAGGGGCTGAAACAGATAAATTGTCTTCACAGTTGATTGCCTGGGGTGCTGATTGGTAGACAAGAAAATTTAAGAGAAAGAGAGAGAGAGATTGCAGATACAAGCCATGTTGTAACAGATACGTACGGCAATAGAAAAGTCACAACCAAGTATTACAAACACAATGGGAATCAGACTTTGGGATAAGTCATGTGCAAGTACGAGACATTATTTGCTCTCGCCCCCATCCATCTCAAGGGGTGAGAATATTCTTCCTCTCTTAACTCAGTTTTGGAGCTTTTCATGACGGTACCTTCCTAATTTCTAACTACTCTCTTGCCTGTTTTACACGCCTAGAGAAGTTTCTGGAGCCCAACAAACTAACACCCAGCACGAGAGGATTTTTTCCAAAGCTGAATATTCATCTTATGGACTAGCCAGAAAAATTCCTATTTCCAATTTTCAATCTGTGGTTCGTACTTGAGAATGTCCGAACTGTATTCCTAACATCTAGCTAGCGCTTGATAATAACTTGATGCTTGATAAACCCAGATATGTTTAGCAGTGCTGGGTTACTTGGAGACAAAAGATATCCTTTATTACTATGTAAAGATGTGCATCTCCATTCCCGGCCCATGTTTCATGAGGGCTAAAACAACATTTGCTGGTTTCTTGTTAGTTTAGGCACAATTCAACAGTGATGGCTTTTAATCCACAAAGCCCTCTTTCTCTTGAAACCAAACATCTTTGTACCTAATTTAAACGTGATCAAATTGCCAGAAACCGCCGTAAACAAAAGGTGTGTGAACATGTCGGTGTAAAAAAACCCATCCCGTATGTGTGTAAATAAGGGGGATTTTTTCTTTAAAATATATATATATATATATATTAATGCATTCAATGTAGATTACCTTTTTTTTTTAAAGGTACAGAACTGGCTCCTAAGTCAATAAGATTGTTCCTTCCTTACAAGAAAATAAAGAGATGGATTGTGAACTGGCTGCGTGCAAAGAAACGCGACTCGCTCTTATTTTAGGAAAAGGGGGAAAAAAAGAGAATGTCAATATTGAAATCTAAGTTATATTTTATAAGCATGCTTCCTCACTTCGCACGGACAAAAATTAACCGAACGTTGGATCCCTTCGTTTAAAAAAAACAACAACCAAAAAACACGAACCAAATGCACGCACCACAAAACAAAGCGCAACACACAACACAGACAAAGCTCACGGGTGTGTGTCTCAAGCGTTGGCTCGCAGCTGTGGCGCCGTCACAAGGTCAAATGTGCATGTACATCCCCCTCAAACAAACACACACACACTCCAAAATGCAGAAACGTACACACATCATGCCCTAACGTCTCTTTGGGGGGGGGGGGCTACTTCATTGCTTTAAAAACAGGAGGAATGGGAAATTTTAAGTTAAATGCTAAAACGGGAAAACAGACAACTAAAACAAAAAAAAAAACTTTGCAAAACAAAAACGGGGGGGGGGGGGAAAACCCAGTAAGTTGCAAATACACAAGCAATCACAATCCTGTCCTTTAGCTTCTGAAAACCATGTTGGTTTGAACAGTATATCCGAGGAGGAGGAGGAGGAGGAGGAGGAGGAGGAGGAGGAGGAGGAGGAGAAGGAGAAGGAGAAGGAGAAGGAGAAGGAGAAGGAGAAGGAGAAGGAGAAGGAGAAGAAGAAGAAGAAGAAGAAGAAGAAGAAGAAGAAGAAGAAGAAGAAGAAGAAGAAGAAACAGACCAAGACTGATGTTAGAAAATGTTCAAGTTAGCAACCTGGATTACAGAGAGAACAGGAAAAGGCTGTTTATTTCCCCCCCCCCCACCTCACTCCCACAAGAAGAAGAAGAAGAAGAAGAAGAAGAAGAAGAAGAAGAAGAAGAAGAAGAAGAAGAAGAAGAAACAGACCATCACTGATGTTAGAAAATGTTCAAGTTAGCAACCTGGATTACAGAGAGAACAGGAAAAGGCTGTTTGTTCCCCCCCCCCCCACTTATTCTAACAACATACAGTACAGTTAAAACACGTAAGATTACGCTATACATTATATACACATAAATACATATTGGATCTTAGCAACATGTGTGGGTGTAGACACCCACACATACCTGTAGTGCAATTTCTGAAAAAGGAAAGGAAAAAAAACACAAAGGAACCCTCTACGATGAAATTAGCACAGAGCAGAACACGTCAAGAAGAAGTCCCATACAGTAGACACGTCAGGAGCTGTTACAGAAAATTCAGTACGCAACCATCAAGTTCAACATCTCCATAAAGTGCTCCTTTGATTCACAAAGCTAGTGTGTGTGTATTGCATATGTGTTTTCTTTCCTCTCTTTTCCTGTCCCTCAGGGAAGAGAAGCTATTGATGAGAAGAAAAAAACCCAAGGTTTCACCAGAAGAGGTGCCTTCTGACAACACGGGTACCTAAACTGGACGAGAGGGTCATTTCCATGCATTCATTTAATGTCCCCTTGCCCGGGTGTAGGAGGCATCTCTTTACCCTAGACGTTTTTGGCTTCTTGAGACGGAACACGATAGCTTTAAGATTGTATTGCGTGGCTCCAATTGCTTGAAAGAGGTCTACGGTCTTCTATGGATTTGTCCACCTCCCCATTGATGAAGAAGGAATGCCCCATCACATCCACCATGGGAAAGCATCAGGTCTAATTTCCAGCATCCCAGTGGATGAAGTAGGCTGAAGCAAAGCTGAGCTCCAGATCTTCTTCCCATGCAAAGAGAGATTGAGAAGCCTGGGAGATGTTGAAGGACACCAAGTACACGGAGATTGGGGAGAGGTGGTGGACAGGGCCCAAGCGTGCAACCAGACAAAAATCTGTAGAAGAACAGGTCTGTTCACCACCAGGGACATTCTTCCCTGGCTGAGCTTCACCTTTCCAATCACAAGAAGCCCTCCAGCTGTCCACTGCCCGCAGTAGACGAAAGTTATCTCCAAATGAAGAGGGCCAAGCTGGCATTGCCATAACCCCATCTGTTCTTCTTCAGAAACAACACAAAAAACCAGTGGCCGCGAAGCAGGTTTGGTCCTTGGTTTCCTCAGCCCTCTTTCACCGGTTGGAAGAGGGTCCTTCTTGTATCTACCTGTCCCCAGTTTGCACCAGGATTAGCAGGAAAGAGGTGCTACTCCTGAAAAAGAGAAAGGAACAGAATGGATATCTGGGAAAGATCTCTCTGCCAACTGGGGAAACCAATAAGGGCTTCCAAGAAGATGTCCCTTCTGAGACAGGGTTTAACTCCCAAGGATTTTAGGAACCAAAAACAATTACCTGCGTGGAAAAAGAGATAAAGCTTATTGTCATGCACAGATTCCTGATAGCAAGCTGGACAGCCGTCGTTCAATGCACATTTTACCTAAGAAGACAGAAGGATATGAGGAATACGATTAATTGACCATCCCTGAAATGTTCAAAACTTGTGCAGTAGTTATCACCCCTAGCAGTTATGCTCAAGCTTTAACGCAGGAAGTTGGGTTATGTAAGTCTCAACAGCAAAGCATGTAAATGAATGTAGTCATGTGTCACTACACTGAAAGCTTTTGTGTGATTTTTAAACCTCTCGTTTGTGTGTCAAAATGCTTTCTTCTCCAAATAAGTGAAGAAGCCAGAATAGTAGACTTCAAAAGGCAACTGGACTTTCGGGGGGGGGGGTCTTTTTTTAAGATGTTTCACACAAGCCATTGAATGGGCTCCATCCCGCTCTGGGTTCCCCAGGCCAGCTGGCAGAACCAGGTCTTCAGCGCCTTCTGGAAGAGTATTAGAGTGGGGGCCATTCTAATCTCTGGGGGGATGATGTTCCAGAGAGAGGGAGCCACCCAAGGAGAAGGCCCTTCTTCTAGGTCCCACCAGGTGTATCTCCCTAGGGAAGTGGTGGCGAACTTTTTACTCACCAAGTGCCGAACAGGTACGTGCTTCGCACACTTTGCACGCGCACGTGCCATCCACGCTAAAGCGCGGATCCTCCCCCGTACGCTGTGCGCACAATCACATCATCTGCACGTGTGTGCAGGTTTCGCGTGGCTTCCCCCCGTGCGCTGCACGTGCAATCCCACCATCTGCGCATGCGCGCAGGTTTCGCGCGGCTCCCCCCCGTGTGCTGCATGCACTATCACACCATCTGCGCATGCGTGTGCTTTGCACGCGCGCAATGCATGCGCGCGAACGCCATCTGCACATACAAGTACTCTCACGCACATGCGCAAACACGTGCGCATGCGCAGGAGAGCTCCAAAGAGCAGCTGGGTCCCCCGAATTGCACGCATGCGCACCGGAGGCTTGAACACCAGCTGGGGCGCGCGTGCATGTGCAGCTGCAGGTGAGTTGGGCGACAGCTCGCATGCCCGGAAAGATGGCTCTGCCTGCCACCTCGGGCATGCGTGCCATAGGTTCGCCATCACGGCCCTAGGGGATGGGACCCGCAACATTGCCTGCCTCCCTGCTCTGGTGGGTCGGGTAGATGTGACCGGCAAGAGACGGTCCCTCAGATAACCTGGTCCCAAGCCATGAAGGGCTTTCAAGGTGACAACCAGCACCTTGAATTGCACCCAGAAGCAAATCGGCAGCCAATGCAGCTCCCGCAGGAGAGGTGATACATCTGCATGCTTTTGTGTGATTTTTAAACCCCTCGTTTGTGTGTCAAAATGCTTTCTTCTCCAAATAAGTGAAAAAGCCAGAATAGTAAGATCTCAAAAGGCAACTGGACTTTCTGTTTTCTGTTTCTTTCTTTCTTTCTTTTTTCTTTTTGAAGATGTTTCGCTTCTCATCCAAGAAGTTTCTGCTGAAGAAGCTTCTTGGGTGAGAAGCAAAACATCTTCAAGGAATAACAAAGAAAGTCCAGTTGCCTCTTGAAAAAGCACTTTTGGGACAACCAGGACCTGGATGACTGAGAATGTCCATAGACAGTAGACCTCAAAGCAATATGATTCTGAAGAAAACAAGAGTAATTAGATAAGAAAATTGGAGAAAGCAACAAGATTCAAACCAAACCAAACCAAACCAAAACAAACCAAACCAAAACAAACCAAACCAAACCAAAACAAAAACTCCATGAAGGAGTCTCACAGGCCCTCTTTCCTGGCCCTCCTTACATTTATTGATGTTCTCAACATCTCCTTGCTCGGTGATGAAGTTCAAGAGACCTTCCATCAAGAGCAATGCTTTCTGGTATCTTTGGACACAGTCTTCTCGGTGATGGAACATCTCATCCAAAGCAGCAGCCTGAACCTGGGAAGGAAAAACATCTTGAGATTCTAGGAGCCATGGTTGCATAGTGGTTAGAATGCAGTATTGCAGTCTAATTCTGCTGACTGCTGGCTGCCAGCAGTTTGGCAGTTCAAGTCTCACCAGCCCAAGGTTGACTCAGCCTTCCATCCTTCTGAGGTTGGTAAAATGAGAATCCAGATTGTTGTGGACAATAGGTTGACTCTATAAAGTGCTTAGAGAGGGCTGTAAAGCACTGTGAAGCGGTATATAAGTCTAAGTGCTATTGCTATTGCTAACCTGCAGCAAGTTGTCCCATGATGAGTTGTCCATGGCAAGTTGTCCATGGCAAGTTGGCTGTGGCGAGTTGGCCATGGTGAGTTGGCGGTGGCAACTTGGCTGCAGCAAATGGTCATAGATCCAGAAAACATAAATCCAAAAAACATCTAGCCAGATTGTTGGGGGCAAGAGGCTGACTCTGTAAACCGCTTAGAGAGGGATGTAAAGCCCTGTGAAGCGGCATATAAGATTGCTACTGCTATTGCCCTTCCTTCCTTCCTTCCTTCCTTCCTTCCTTCCTTCCTTCCTTCCTCCCACTGCCAGCAGTTTGATCCTGACTGGCTCAACGTTGACTCAGCCTTCCATCCTTCCAAGGTCAGTAAAATGAGGACCCAGATTGTTGGGGGCAAGAGGCTGACTCTGTAAAACCGCTTAGAGAAGGCTGTAAAGCACCGAGAAGCGGTACATAAGTCTAAGTGCGATTGCTATTCTCCTAACTGCCTTAAGATCAAAACTCTCCAGTTCACACCCAGAGACATATATCTGGGCCCCCACTGCTGCCACCAACACCCCCATCATCCTACATTGCAACGCCTGGTCAGGTCTCACCTACCATCTGCACAGCGTGGCTGAAGATGAGCTTCTCCGCTGTGATGCTGTTGATGCGGTCCATGAGTTTCTGTTTGTCCATGAACCACCTCTGTAGCCTTAAGTTCAGGTGATGGCACGAAGACACACTGCTTTTATACAGATCGTTGAGCTTTCTCACAACTACAGGAAGGACATCAATAAAGGAAGAAAGTCACTCACCAGATAGGAAAATTGGTTGCACGCTTCCTGCAAGACTGCAGACCCTCTTTTCTGGAATATTCCCTGAATGTCCTTGGACCGATTGCAATAAATTAACCTTGACTACCATATTGAAAGGGACGCGGTGGCTCAGTGGTTAAGACGCTGAGCTTGTCGATCGAAAGGTCGGCAGTTCAGCGGTTCGAATCCCTAGCGCCGCGTAACAGGGTGAGCTCCCGTTACTTGTCCCAGCTTCTTCCAACCTAGCAGTTCGAAAGCACGTAAAAATGCAAGTAGAAAAATAGGGACCACCTTTGGTGGGAAGGTAACAGCGCTCCGTGCGCCTTTGGCATTGAGTCATGCTGGCCACATGACCATGGAATTGTCATCAGACAGCGCTGGCTCTTCGGCTTAGAAACAGAGATGAGCACCGCCCCCTAGAGTCGGGAACGACTAGCACATATGTGCGAGGGAAACCTTTACCTTTAAACCTTTTTACCATATTAAGAGGCAAAAAAAAAAAAAGATTCTTCTATCATCTTGAGCTCCAGGAAGGAAAGATATAGTTGAAATAAATTGAACCAGCCCGAACTTTAACATGGGCTGCTAAAATTCAGCCCAAAGCTGTTGGAATTGCAGTTTTCAATATGACAGAAGAAGAATGAAAGAACTTACACAGGAAAGCCTTCAACTCCAAAAGGTTTGTACATCTCTATCAGAATTTTAAACCTTCTTCATGCTTTCCATAGGTAAGATAAGAAAGCAGTATGGAAGACTTGTTTTCCTCGGCAACGACAGACAGCCGATAACTTATTTTTAAAATAAAAAGACACTTAAAAGCAAAGACACCTAAGGTCAACCATGAAGGTATTTAAAACCTTCCCTTAACTCTATTCTGTACTGTGTTAGTAAGTCAAATTTAGTTGTTCTCCTTTCATTTTAATCTGGTTTAACTGTTCCTTCTGATTCCCTCTAATGACCAACCTTGGAAGTGCCATCCTATTTTTTTTTTTTTTTAAGAATTCAAAGCAACAATATTTCACCACAGAAGGATTCTCATAATTAGTTTCAAAATCTTTTTTTTTAAATAAATTTTATTCATAAACACTTTTTTGAAAAACAGTGCATTGTCAGGGTATACCATTTACAAATAAAAAAGACCAAAATAGAAAAATGGTGTTAAACATTGACATACAAGCTAATAACAATAATAATGATATAGTAACAATAGTAATAATATAACCAAAAAGCTTTTAGCTAAGCTTACATTAAAATATTGTAATTATTTACCTTATTTTCTTATTTTCAGTACTAACATTTATGATCTTACTTTCCTCTAATTCCTACCTCTTGTTTCTATCCATTCATAGAATTTATTCCAAATCATACAATATTCTGTATCTTCTTGATCTTTAATTTTAAAGGTTAATTGGGAGAAAATACAAAACTGGCTGGAAATGATAATCAAACAGAATATTGAGTTGAAATCAGTGGTGGAATCCAAATTTTTTGATATTTGATATACATATCATAACGGCGGCAAGAATAATTTACGCACAATATTGGAAAAATGAGGGTATACCAAAAGATGAAGAAATAATAAGAAAAATTTTGGAATGTGCTGAGATGGATAAATTAACAAAGGAAATAAAAGAAAAAGAAGACACGGAATGTTACTTAATATGGAATAAATTATATGAATGGTTAGAGGAGAGAAAGAAGAAGTAAAAGTGTGTATAGATAGGGGTAAGAAACTAGATTGTTGGTATTTGAATGATTATAATAAATGTTTAATGTAAAATATCATAGAAAACATAAGAAGTATAGAATAAGTAAATAACAATATGTAACTATATATAAAAGGGATAATGCCGAGGTGGCGCAGTGGTTAGAGTGCAGCACTGCAGGCTACCACCAGCTCCAGAACCTGTCAGAACCTGATGGATTTCACCCCTGGTTGAAACCAGAAACATGTCTCCTAGCTATATTACCAGAGGGCTATGATAAAGGGACCACATATTTAGTTTTACACATACTGACAGCAGCAAGGATCATATATGCTAAATATTGGAAAAATGTGAATACCCCACCAGAGGAGGCTGTAATTCAAAAAAAGTTTGACTGTGCCAAAATGGTTACATTAATAGAAAAAAAAATCCAAAAAGGAAATACAATATTTGATATACATATCATAACGGCGGCAAGAATAATCTACGCGCAATTAAAAATAAATAAATAATAAAAATAAAGTTTCAAAATCTTATTTCAGATCAATTAGTCCATTTATCACTTTCCAAAATGATCGTTCTAATCACCCTTTTGCTGTTTATTCCATCCACCCCCTCCCTTTAAAAAAAAAAATCCTTAAATGTGTATCTAAAACTTCTTTCCCTACGGATTGAAGAAAACTCAGCCAACATAGTAAAACTTGCGGTTCTGAAGATTCCGAACATCTGAAAAGCATCTGTTTAAGAGCACCTTTTATATATATATTTTTCTGCCTCTTCATTCTATGTTTTATTTCACTTCTGCTTCACTTGTCTCTTTTCAAAAAGTTCGCTCCTTGCGAACTTTTTCTTTTTAAAGCTGCTTTTTTTTCTTCCCCCTGCTGATTTTTCTGTCGATTCTGAATGCTTTGGAATGAAAAACCAAGGCATGCATTTCTAAAAGGTGACGTTAAAAGACAGGTGTCATCTCCTTCCTATTATTCCCCCTCTACCCTGGAACAACCCCTTGCCAAGGAATGAGTCAACTGGCTGAGTGATGGCATATTAATTTAAGATCATGGGCCTAACTCTGTAATTATTAAGTCGCACCCACATCAATTATCTTTAAGCCCTTAGCTTAGCACATAGCTAAGTGCTGAGAAATTCCTATCAGGTAACTTAGGTGTTAATTTTTCTTTCTCTGAGATTAGCAATCAGGATCTTGAACAAAACAAGAGAACCATATTTGCCTTTCAGAACAAACTGAACATAAAACCAAAATAGAACCACCTCCAACTTGAAAAAGATGAGGAAGAACAAGTATAGACAATAGGGGAGAAGATGAAAATTAGATTAGTGCCACTGCTTTTGATGTTCTAGAAGACCAGGTTATGTCACCAGGCCTGGAGGTCCCAGGGAGGTCCCAGGGATATGGAGACATGTTTATACCGTGTTTCCCCAAAAATAAGACCCTGTCTTATATTTTTTTGAACCCTGAAATAAGGGCTTGGCCTTATTGCCATGCACTCAAAAGCCCGATTGGGCTTATTATCAGGGGATGTCTTATTTTGGGGGAAACAGGGTAGTAGATGGCTCTATTATTGAGGTGGATATACTCATTCTCAATCAGCCAGGGGTCTTCCTTCCTTCCTTCCTTCCTTCCTTCCTTCCTTCCTTCCTTCCTTCCTTCCTTCCTTCCCTTCCTTCCTTTCCTTCCTCCCTCCCTCCCTGTCTGTCTTTCCTTCCTTCCTCCCTCCCTCCCTCCCTCCTTTTCTTCCTTCCCTCCTTCCTTCCTTCCTTCTTTCCTTCCTTCCTTCCTAAGTCCATCCTGAGGGGCCCCCTGGCCCTCTGGTATTGCGACTTTGTCAATTCGGAGGAATACCTGCACCAACAACTCCAGGAAAACAAATATTTCCCCTGCCAGG
>QLTV01003660.1:608438-620413 GCA_003457575.1 Thermophis baileyi
CTCCCTCCCTCCCTCCCGCCTGAACAAGCCCTTGCCGTTTTCTTGGCAAGGTTTTTCCGAACAGGTTTGCCACTGCCTCCTTCCTAGGGCTGAAAGAAAGCGACTGGCCCAAAACCATCTCACCGGCTTCGTGATTGTGAACTAGAACTCCTGCCCTCCCAGTTTCTAGCCTCGTGCCTTAACCAGGACAGTAATTCTGAGTGACAATAATGAACTAAGATGACGGAAGAAGCACCCGATTCTCCCAATGGCCGGACGGTAAGCAAAGATGAATTCTTGCGTCTACTACTACTTTAAAACG
The DNA here is from genome assembly GCA_003457575.1 of Thermophis baileyi. Lineage (NCBI taxonomy): Eukaryota > Metazoa > Chordata > Lepidosauria > Squamata > Dipsadidae > Thermophis > Thermophis baileyi. The sequence continues at coordinate 608,740 of QLTV01003660.1, forward strand.
GTCCGCGAAAGGCCATGCTTGCTGGAGAAACAAAAATTAGGCGTTCCTTGTGCGGTTGGCTACACAAATACTTACTTTGCTTGACAGTGGAGGAGAGACACAGCTTGCCTGCCCGGATCTGGTCAATGGCCATCTGAAGCCCGGCGGACAGCAATTCAGCCACTTTCAAGTACAAGACCAGCTGTTCTGCGTAGCTTCAACACAACAAAACAAGAGCTCAAAGGTCAATGGAGGTGCAGAAGGAAACCGCACAGTTCTTTTACTTCCCTACCATTGGGTTGATGCCGCAGGTTGGATCCCACACCTGGGTGTTGCTATTTACCTCCATTCCTTGCTGAGCAAACTGATTTGGTCAGCAACGACACTTTCCTGGAGCTGGTACTCAGAGGCCACCGAGCTGGACATCTCACTGGCGCTACCTTTGATGGTGGCGAGCTCCATCACGTAGTGGACAAAAGCCACCGTAAACCTCAATCTGTGCAAGATGTCCTTGTGCTCTTGCTGAAAACGCAGAGATGGACACAACGTTAGAAGGGTCTGTCTGCTGCTAAGATGCCGAAGGTCTAACCGTGTGCTTTCAAGCCAGGAAATAGTTTATCAGTTTGGTTAAGGTGGTGGATATTGCATGATGGCCTATTTTGTCTCCCAATCACACTTTGGAATAAGCTGGAGATGGACAACCTCAAAGTGAACAGTTTCTTTGGTTGAGGATGGAGTAGAATTTGGATCTAGTCCGGGCTGGGCAGAAGAGACCGGTTCCAAGTCTCACAGGAAGCTTCTACGGATGACGTTTTCCATTGTTCTGCCCCAGCGACGAGCCACCAATAATACGCACACACAAACTGCCAAACACTGTTCTTTTACTCATAAATGTCTCCTAATAACTTCTTAGGAGCAACGTAATAATTTGAACACAAAATAAAGGCAGAATAGGGTTTTCCAACTCTCCGCTGGTAAATGTCTAATCTTTAACAGCTGGCCGGAGTCCAAGAGATAAAGAAGCAGCTTTTACGATATCTGGCAAAACTCCCAGAACTTGAAATGCAAGAAACAAGACCCGTACTGGAACAAGTACACGAGCAGACTGGAGTCACAAAGTTCAAGAGGGATATCAAACGGTTGTTTCCTGCAACAAGGCTCCGCGTGGTCAGGGCTTAAATAGTCTAAGGGTGTGGCCACTTAGCCTGCAGCTCTACTCTCGAGGAGACCTCCTCCTGAGTAGCCACTCTTGCCTTCTAGCAGCCCTGCGTGCCCGAGCATTGAGAAGAAGAGGCTCCTCCTCTTCTTCTTCGGCCCTGATGGGCTCCTCAGGAGGTACAGAAGGTCCTGGTTGACTCTCGGCCTCCTCGCTCTCTGACTCGGGCACCAGGTGCACGGGCCGATGGTACCGTGCCACAACCGCCTCATCGTCCTCGGGATCCATGATCACCGGCACGGGACGCTGGCGGGCCACAACATCCATCTATCTAGTTGAACATAATGCTTCTTCTTGTAGACCATAGAAAGAGACCAACATGGATCTTCTCCTACAACAGTGGTGTCAAACTCAAGGCCCGCGGGCCGGATCCGGTGCTTAGATCTGGCCTGCGGGGCCTGCCCTGGAAACAGCGAAGGACCAGCCCGCGGTGTCTCTGCCAGCGAAAACAGAGCCCGGGTGGGCCGTGTGCGGCCTCTCCGAGCTCTGTTTTTGCTGGCGGAGGGCTGCAGGAGGCTGTCGCGACCGAAAACGGAGCCTCGATGAGTGACATTGAGCTGGCCACGCCCACCCTGGCCCCGCCCCCGGTTTGACACCCCTGTCCTACAATGTCTACAGTCAGGCCTGAGGAGGGGGGGGGTGCAGCCGGTACATTGTTCCGGGGCCCATGGAGCTCAAAGGGGGCCCATGAAGGGGAAATTTTTTTTTAACATTTTTACAAAACCAACTTTTTAAAAAGAAAAACGAAATTGGATATCTACTTCATACTCTATACTTTGTGTGTATAGCAAAACCGCCTTGCAGTTTTGTCACGGGGGCGACTGGTGGATTTGGCAAGACTCAGTATTAAGTCTGATCGTGCAAAAACGATGGATTTTGATGATGTGATTCGCCATTTTGCCAGGAAAAAGGCTAGGAAAGCACCTTTGTTTAGCAGAATATAAATGCCATTACCTCTCAACTATAACAACTGTTATGAGCTTGTAATCAATCTAGTATTAAATTCATTGCTCATGTATATTGTTTCATTATTATACTAATGTGTATTATTGTTTTTATTATCTTTTACAGAAGTACCTGTCCTCTTTTTACTATATTTGCAAGTATGTTTGAATGTAATTAATAAATGTACAATTATGACATTATTGATTTATGTGTCCATGTGTAGGTGAGGGGGTCCATATTAGTCTTGTTCCAGCACTTAATAATCCTCTCGGCAGCCCTGTCTACAGTTGAGGGTGAATTAGAGCCTAAACAGTGATCGGTCTCATTCGAGACAACGATGAAACCGCATACAGATGGGAGGTTGAACAACTAGCCTCGTGGTGCGACCGGAACAATCTGGAACTGAACACACTCAAAACCGTAGAAATGGTGGTAGACTTTAGGAGAAACCTTCCCATACTACCACCTCTTACAATAGTAGACAACACAGTATCAACAGTAGAGACCTTCAAATTTCTAGGTTCTACCATATCTCAAGATCTAAAATGGACACCTAACATCAAAAACGTCATCAAAAAAGGACAACAAAGAATGTTCTTTCTGCGCCAACTCAGGAAGCTCAAACTGCCCAAGGAGCTGCTGATACAGTTCTACAGAGGAATTACTGAGTCTGTCATCTGCTCCTCTATAACTGTCTGGTTTGGTTCTGCAACCCAACAAGACAGACACAGACTTCAGAGGATAATTAGAACTGCAGAAAAAACAATTGCTGCCAACCTGCCTTCCATTGAGGACCTGTATACTGCACGAGTCAAAAAGAGGGCCGTGAAAATATTTACTGACCCCTCCTAGACATAAATTGTTTCAACTCCTACCCTCAAAACGACGCTATAGAGCACTGCACACCAAGACAACTAGACACAAGAACAGTTTTTCCCGAACGCCATCACTCTGCTAAACCAATAATCCCCTCACCACTGTCAAACTATTTACTAAGGCTGCTTTACTATTACTATTAATTGTTCCTCTCACCCATCTCCTCCCACTTATGACTGCAGGACTGTAACTTGTTGCTTATATCCTTACGATTTATATTGATACTGATTGTTTCCTGATTGCTTATTTGTACCCTATGACCATCATTAGGTGTTGTACCTCATGATTCTTGACGAATGTATCCTTTCTTTTATGTACACTGAGAGCATATGCACCAAAGAGTTGTGTGTCCAATAACACTTGGCCAATAAAGAATTCTATTCTATTCTATTCTATTCTAAAACTTGACTTTTTTTTTTACTGTTTTCAACTTGGGTTGGGGGGGGGATGAAACTCACTTCCATGAGGGTCTCCTCAGGTAGCTCAGGTGCCTCAAAGGTAACTGCTCCTTCCAGGTTGGCAGCCATTGGATCAGCCAATGTATATCTGAAACCTGATGGAGCTTCAAGGATTTCCCCACCGACTCCCATAATGAAGTGGCGCCCACTGAAAGATCCTCCGGAACTAAGAGAACTTGAAGATCCTACTGAAACAAAACAAAACAAAAAAGCAGAATATACAACACAAAACTTAGGAAGTTGAATAGCCAAAGGAAAACAAAAGCCCTCATTCTTCTCATCTAAATGTATTTTTTTTTATTAAACTGTGGGAATGCCACAGCACTGATGATGTTACCTAGTTGGGTCATGAAATGTCTGCAAGAAAACAACCAAGCTCAGAGAACATCAAGGACCCTACAGTCCTCCCTCCTCCTCCTCCTCAAACCCCACTCCTTCCTAACATTGATGGTGTTACCTAGTTGGGTAATGAAACATCTGCAAGAAAACCACCAAGCTCAGAGAGCACCAAGGATCCCATTGTCGTCCTCCTCCTCCCACCCCCACCTTCACTTCTTCCTAGCATTGATGATGTTACCTGGCTGGATCAAGAAACATTTGCAAGAAAACCACCAAGCTCAGTGAGCACTAAGGACCCCACAGTCCTCCTCCTCTTCCTCAAACCCCACTCCTTCCTAACACTGATGGTGTTACCCAGTTGGGTAATGAAACATCTGCAAGAAAACCACCAAGCTCAGAGAACACGGAGGCCTCACAGTTCAACCCTGAGCTATTGTTTTCTAACAATTTCTTCATTGTACATCATAAAGGGACCAACTACGATGGTTCCATATCCTTCCTGGTTTGGGTACCTGAATACATCCTGGTTCGGGTGGTTTGCGGTGGTGTTGTCCCAGCAGGAGGCGACCCAACGGTGAAGACCACCGGTGAAGGGCTTCCTGAACAACCTTCTCTGGCCCCCGAGTGAAGGGTTCCTCCACAACCCATGGAAGGAGCTATGGAGAAAGTACAAACATCTCGATTCAAGTTTCATGGATGCAGGAGAGAAAAAATTCATACACTTAAAAAAATAAAATTTAAAAAAAAAGGACGAAAATAACCCCCAAATTTCTCAGTTTCCAGCACCTGTTATCTCCATGGGCTTCTCGTTGTTGAGGCTATCATTATTGCCAGCTTCCCCAAAAGCAGCTTTAAGAAGCAGGTCGGTGAGGCGGCCAGTGCTGAGTGACCTGAAGAAAGAGAAAATGCCATTTTAGAGAAGGCCCCGTCTTACGTTTCCTGGGAAAATAAGTGGGAAAATCCCATTGGAGGACAAACTCGGTTAGGGTTAGGTCTTCATGAATTTGGAGAACATCCTCAGTTTCGGGGGTAACGTTTCTGGCTGTTGTGTGGAGGATGTGAACGCAGTAGCACATTGGAGAAACTCATCAAAAATGAATATCTTCTCCACCTCACCCCGCCTTGAAAGGCAAAAAAAATGTAAACCTCACCCCCTTCTAGCACTGATGATGTTACCTAGTTGGGTCATGAAACGTCTGCAAGAAAACAACCAAGCTCAGAAATCACCAAGGATCCCACATACCTCCTCCTCCTCCTCGCAAAAAAAAACCCCTTCTAGCATTGATTATGTTACCTAGCTGGGTAATGAAACGTCTTCAAGAAAACAACCAAGCTCAGAAATCACCAAGGATCCCACATACCTCCTCCTCCTCTTTGCAAACATCACTCCCTTCTAGCATTGATTATGTTACCTAGCTGGGTAATGAAACGTCTGCAAGAAAACAACCAAGCTCAGAGAGCACCAAGAACCCCACAGACCTCCTCCTTTTCCTCCTCTTTGCAAACTTCACTCCCTTCTAGCATTGATGATATAACCTACTTGGGTAATGAAACTTCTGCAAGGAAACACCCAAGCTCATAGAGCACCAAGAACCCCACAGACCTCCTCCTTTTCCTCCTCTTTGCAAACCTCCCTCCCTCCTAGCATTGATGATGTTACCTAGTTGGGTAATGAAACGTCTGCAAGGAAACCACCAAACTCAGAAACCTCTAAGGACCCCACATGTGACTAGGTTAGTCTAGCTGCAAACCAACTTTGACTTTTATTTTTGGTTCTGAGGGTTCCCACCTGCCTTTGGCGTCTTCCATCGGCCTCAAACTGAGACCTCCTTGTTGGTAAGGCAAGTGTCCCATTTCTTTCAAATCCGGCAGCGTCTTGTTCCTCGTTGGGGTGATGACAACGGCTTGATGGGCCAAGAGAGCGAACAGATTTTGGGAGCTGGGATTTTTACTGAACTCAAAGGGGGACCTTGCCTATATTTAAAAAAAACAAAACCAAAACCAAAACATTAAAAGGAAGGAGACGTGTGACAAAATGGATAGAAATGGAAAACGCAATCTGTGTTTTTTAGGCTTCTGATCACACTGAACATTTTTGGAACTTGTTGTGAGAGACCCATACAAGGAGGAGGATTTGCTAAGCAGCAAAAGAATTGCTCAATTGATGCGACCCTCTCATGCTTTTCTCCCAAAAACCCAGTTTGGTGGAGTGATTAAGGTGCTGGATGAGAAACCAGGAGACCGTGAGTTCTAGTCCTTCTTTAAGACAAGGAAGTTGGCTGGGTGACTTTGGGGAAATTACCAGGAGATTGGGAGTTCTAGTTCTGCCTTAGGCATGAGAGCTGGCTGAACTACTTGGGCCAATCATCAGGAGACTGTGAGTTCTAGTCCTTCCTTAAGACAAGGAAGTTGGCTGGGTGACTTTGGGTCCATCACCAGGGGATTGGGAGTTCTAGTTCTGCCTTAGGCATGAGAGCTGGCTGAACTACTTGGGCCAATCATCAGGAGACTGTGAGTTCTAGTCCTTCCTTAAGACAAGGAAGTTGGCTGGGTGACTTTGGGGCAATCACCAGGAGACTAGGAGTTCTAGTTCCACTTTAGGCAGGAAAGTTGGCTGGGTGACTTCCGGCCAGTCCCTCTCTCGCATACAGTTGTGGCTGTGGGCAATTTAGATTGACGCAACCTCCTAATTTAGAACTTTCCAATTCCACCCGAAGGGGTCCTGAGGAAAGGTAGACTACCTTTGTTGGAGAACCCAAAATGGTGGGCAAGGGAGTCCTCTGCATGAATTCGGAGAGCTTTGGAGACGCCCTGAGGGGCCGACCAGACTGAAGACTGGGTAGCCGCGTGGCCTGAGCAGCTGGGATGGGGCTGAAGTGGGGGACCAGCGGATCCGAGTACTGCTTGGTGACTTTTTGCCGGCAGGAATGGAAATCGGAGAGGTTGGGAGCGCTGTGAAGACGATAGCCCAGTCCTCGCAGAGAAGGATCCGGTCCTGAAGCATCTGAAGGGAAGATGAATAAAACAGAAGAGGGAGTGAAGAGCAGAAAGGAAACAGAAAACATCAAGGCAAACCATTTGGCGAGAAGAGATAATAGACAGACAGACAGATGGAGGATGGATGGATGGATGGATGGATGGATGGATGGATGGATGGATGGATGGATGGATGGATGGATGGATGGATAGATGGTAGATCGGGGTGGGTGCTGATGAATAAAACAGAAGAGGGAGTGAAGAGCAGAAAGAAATCAGAAAACATCAAGGCAAACCATTTGGCGAGAAGAGATAATAGACAGACAGACAGATGGAGGATGGATGGATGGATGGATGGATGGATGGATGGATAGATAGATAGATAGATAGATAGATAGATAGATAGATAGATAGATAGATAGATAGATAGATAGATAGATAGATAGATAGATAGATAGATAGATAGATAGAATGATAGAGTGCCCAGAAAATTGAGGGTCTGAGAAGCTTCAAAGAATGGTTTGACATCAAACGTACCTGATAAGGGCACTCGAGTTCTCAACTCGGTTCCGAGAGGACACGGGATGATCATCTGGTCTGACTGCTCTGGAATTGTTCCAACTTCAGGAAAAGGAAAAGGAAAACCAGCATGATGAGAAATCACACACTCAGAGGGCGATAAGAGCCATGGTGGTGCAGTGGTTAGAATGCAATACTGCAGGCTAATTCTGCTGACTGCCCACTGCCAGCAGTTCGATCCTCCCTGGCTCAAGATTGACTCAGCCTCCCATCCTTCCGAGGTGGGTAAAATCAGGACCCAGATTGTTGGGGGCAAGAGGCTGACTCTGTAAACCGCTTACAGAAGGCTGGAAAGCACTGTGAAGCGGCATATAAGTCTATTGCTAAGTGCTATTTTATTTCCTTAGAGCAACGTTGCCCCAAACACCGCTCACCTGAATCAGATCATTGTAAAGTTCACTCAGGAATCCAGAAAGGATACCAAGGATGAACAAGGCCTCAGCAGAGACACATAGGTTTTTCCCACCTGGCCACAGGTAGCTCCCTTCCCACCCACAAGGAAGGCTAAGTTAATTTGAACTGTGTAGGGCAGGGGTGTCAAACTCAAGGCCCGGGGGCCAGATCCGGCCCGCGGGGTACTTAGATCTGGCCAACCGAGCCGCCCTGGAAACAGCGAAGGACCAGCCCGCGGTGCTTCTGCCAGCGAAAACGGGCTCCGTTTTCGCTGGCAGAGGGTTGCAGGAGGCCGTGGAAGCCAAAAATGGAGCTCGGGAGGGCATGGCCAGGGTGGCCGTGGCCAGCTCGACGTCACTCGGGGGCACCTGTGGTGGCCTGAGTGCTCTGCCAGCGAAAACAGGCTCCCGAGCTCCGATTTTGGCTTCCACAGCCTCCTGCAACCCTCTGCCAGCGAAAATGGAGCTCAGGAGCCAGTTTTCGCTGGCAGAGCACTCGGGCCACCACAGGCGCCCCCGAGTGACGTCGAGCCGGCCACGCCCACCCCGGCTCCAGGAAGTCGAACACAACCCTGATGCGGCCCTCAATGAAATCGAGTTGGACACCCCTGGTGTAGGGCTTTCACTTTGGGAAGTGATTGGAGTCACAGGTGAAAACAGGTGAGATTGTAGATGGAAATAAAGCAAATAAAAGAAATGCAGGTTCATTCATTAGGTTGACTAATGAAGTCACTGGACATCGCAAACATCTTGAATGGATTAACTAGAAGATGGAGAAGCTGAACATGCAGCTCCATCTAGAGACCCCGCTTTGTGTTTGTGGGGACATGCGGACAAGGGATGTCCCCAAGCCAGGACAACAAACCCCTACAAAACCTAACTTATGAAAATCCATCAAACCAATGCTTGGTTCCACTGCATTCTTGGGTCTTTGTCCAGCCCTCCAAATGTTCAACATAGCTCCTGGCCATTAAAGGTCCTCCATCTCCAGACCATCTGGATAGCCTACCTTGAGGAGAAGGTGTGTAAGGCTTGGCACCACCAAAGGAGAACCTTCTAGGGGATGGCACTGTTCCATGCTCACCAGCAGAAAATGGAGGGGACGGGCTGGCTTTCAGGAAGCCAAGTGGACTCGTGCTGCCAGATCTTTTGACAGGATTAGACCTAATGGAAAGGAGAATTTGTTCGTTCCAGATTGTGCATAGCAGGAAGAGAAGAATCAACAGAGGATCACCCATTCCACCTTGCGTTGTTGACATTCAAGTGCCAAGACAAGAGCGGAGACCAAGAATTGCTGGCTTCCATCTCCATCTGGACCCTACATCTTCTGGACATAATTTAGGAAATAAGAGTCCCATCACTATCCCTCTTTATCGTATACACCTGCTTTTTGTACCATGTTAAATCACGATTTTCCTAAGGAAGGTTACCAGTTCAGTGAACCTTGCTTTTGGGAACAGAAACACGCCCATAAAATAATACAACATATCTAATAAAGGAGAATATTTGTAACTCAGGGAGGGGTCCTTGGTGCTCTATGAGCTTGGTTGTTTTCTTCCAGATGTTTCATTACCCAACTACCGTATTTTTCGGAGTATAAGATGCACCTTTTTACCCCCCAAGAGGGTGAAAACTTGGGTGCGTCTTATACACCAAATGTAGCCCCACCCAGCCACCCCCACCCTTTGGCCTCTGCCTCCCAGCAATTTGCCTCCTTGCAGCAAACAGAACAGAGCCTGTTAAGCCAAGCTACTGATTATCAGCTTCCTGACCATCAGCTGATTGAGGCTGCAGGCAGGCTGCATGTGCTAAAACTGAAAGTGAAACTAACTGCAAGGAGGCAAATGGCTGGGAGGCAGAGGCAGAATTTTATTTTCTTGTGCTAATCACTGCTGAAACTGGCTGTGTGCTGCAAGGAGGTAAGTCAATAACTATAAATGCCTATAGAATGTTCAAATTATTAGACTTATTTTTTAAAGACTGCTTTATTATTGTTCTAGACAACTTAACAAAATGAAGAAGCTTTTTAAAATAAATGCTTGATCTGAAGAGGCCCAGTGCTGTTGTATCGTCTTTTAAATAGCAGAGAATAATGTATACTTCCAGAAAGCCACATCAGTTTTAACAGCATCTGTACAAGTATAGTCTGAAATGTAACAGTGTCCTGTTTTAGTATTAAGATAAAGCAACTGAGTTAAACCCTGACTTAGTCATGTTTGGAGTAGATCTATTTAAATAATTGGGAGGAGTTAGTGTGACTACATTTAAGAAAACTTTCTGCCATTAATATACTGCCAAAATGTACATTTCTCCAATTCTTTGCTATTTCTATGGGTCAGGCACACATGCACAGAAATACACAGCAAACAGTGTATATCATCTGTACTGTTTGCTGGGAGGCAAATTGCTGGGAGGCAGAGGCAGATTTTTTTTTTCTTGTTTTCCTCCCCAAAAGCTAGGTGCGTCTTACACTTTGGAGCGTCTTATACTCTGAAAAATACGGTAGGTAACATCATCAGTGGTAGAGGGGAGTGGGGTTTATGGAACAGGGAGGACAACGACAGTAGGGTCCATGGTACTCTCTGAGCTTGGTTGTTTTCTTCCAGATGTTTCATTGCCCAAACTAGGTAACATCATCAGTGCTAGCACTGATAGACACATAGACTAGCATTGATGATGTTACCTAGTTTGGGTAATGAAACATCTGGAAGAAAACAAGCAAGCTCAGAGAGCACCAAGGACCCTACAGTCCTCCTTCTCCTCTTCTCCTTCTCTGCCACTCCACAAACCCCTTTCCCTTCTAGCACTGACGATGTTACCTAGTTGGGTCACGAAACGTCTGCAAGAAAACACCCAAGCTCAGAGAGCACCAAGGACCCGTCATAAAGCGTCTCTTAAAATAGGCATCGAATAAAGAAAATCTCACAAACTCACCCCAACAACCAAGATTTTTCACCCTTCAGCCAAAACACTTGAGTCTACCCTCTTTGACTAAAGAATGTTAAATGTGATTTCTACAGAAGTAAGATCCACATTTAACATTTAGAGTTCCTGCTTAAATCAAGGTTTGTAAAAACCACATTGGCTGGGATCCCAGGACACACTTCGTGAAAGATACCGATTCAAACATAAAAATAAAAAAACCCTGCTGTGTTTACCAAGGAGGTGGGAGAGAACCTCGATATCCCTTTTAAATAATATCTCTATCAAGTCAAGAGACAGCTTAGAAAAATTGCAAGCTTTTGATTTTTTTTTTCAAGAAGTCTAGGTTAACAATCCAGAAGTAGTAACAATAATCCTTGAGAAGGACTCACTAGGAGTTTTTTTAAAAAAAAATGCCAGATCCAGCCTAAACATCTGGCTGACTGGGCAACCAAGCAGAATAATGATGAAAACGTTTGCACTGCTGTTTAATCCATGTCTCCATCAGACTTAGAGGGTGGAAGTCACCAGTAAGACAGATCCCTCTCTCAAGCTTTGCTGGGAAGAAGAAACCAAACTAGCCAAGTTCTCCAGTTTTAACTGGAGTTTTCCTGGGCTCCAAGATCACCGCAGATGGGGACTGCAGCCAAGAAATTAAAAGGCGCTTGCTCCTGGGGAGGAAAGCTATGGCAAATCTAGACAGCATACTAAAAAGCAGAGACATCACCTGGCCAACAAAAGTGGGTATAGTCAAAGCTATGGTTTTCCCAGTTGCAATGTATGGCTGTGAAAGTTGGACCATAAGGAAGGCTGAGCGCCAAAGAATTGAGGCCTTTGAACTATGGTGCTGGAGAAGACTCCTGCGAGTCCCTTGGACTGCAAGGCGATCCAACCGGTCAGTCCTAGAGGAGATCAACCCTGACTGCTCTTTAGAAGGCCATATCCTGAATATGAATCTCAAATACTTTGTCCACTAAATAATAATGAAGGAC
>QLTV01003660.1:655877-666826 GCA_003457575.1 Thermophis baileyi
GACAGGGAAAAGGAGGTGTGGAGGAAGGAAGAGGAGAGGAAAGCAGAGGAGAGGAGAGGAGAGGAGAGGAGAGGAGAAGAGAAGAGAAGAGAAGAGAAGAGAAGAGAAGAGAAGAGAAGAGAAGAGAAGAGAAGAGAAGAGAAGAGAAGAGAAGAGAAGAGAAGCTGGAAGGGACCTTGGAGGTCTTCTAATCCAGCCAGGAAGTGTTAAATCTTTCACATTTTAGGAGGCAAATCCTTCGCTACAAAGGGAGACATCATCACAGCTCAGCCCTCGGTCACAGAGACTCTATCTTCTTCTCCAAGCTTCAAAAGAACAATACAGGTCATCCTCGACTTACAACAGTTCATTTAGTGACCATTCAAAGTTACAACGGAACTGAAAAAAAAGGGACTTATGGCCATTTTTCACACTTGGCGACCACTGCAGCATCCCCATGATCCACTGATCAAAATCCAGACGCTTGGCAACTGACTCATATTTATGACGGTTGCAGTGTCTGGGGTCACATAACAACTGTGGCAAGAAAGGTCGTAAAATGGGGCAAAACTCACTTAACAACTGTCTTGCTTAGCAATGGAAATTTTGGCCTCAACTGTGGTCGTACGTTGGAGACTATCTATACAGTACCCTCCTATCTCCTCCATTCAAAGGCATCCATTTTGCCTTCTTCCTTTATCTCTGTTGGGAGACATCCTTCTTCACCAAATTATCCCTCCCATGGTGCAGAATGGAAGGATCACCGGGTGGCCTACTTTTCATCCTTATTCTGCTGCTGTAACCTACACAAAAAATGTTAAAGCATGCTGTCTGAGGAATTCTGGGAACTGAAGCCCATACATGCTGGCTGGGGAATTCTGGGAGTTGAAGTCCGCCCATCTTAACAGTGCCGAGTTTGGAAAACACTGATTAAAATCAAGCCTGTGTCTATTGGAAGCCAAACTTCGACGCAGTCTGGAAACTGTCTTAAGAAGCAACAGCAACTGTCTATGGAGATTCTCAGTCCTCCAGGTCATGGTTGTCCCAAAGGTGCTTTGCTTTCCAAAGCACCTTTGCTTTCTGGTTTTTCTTTGAAGACGTTTCGCTCTTCAGAAGCTTCTTCAGCTCTGACTGGATGGTGAGGAATGGAAGGATTGATACTCCTTGCAGACAGCTGGTCATTTGCATCCTTTTGGAGGGTCACTGAAGCACTTGGAGGTTTATCTGTGTCCTCAGGGTCACCTGAGTAGTGTAAATGGTTCCTGTAGTCTGCAATTTTTCCTCTGGAAATCCATTCCACTCAGGTGACCCTGAGGGCACAGATAAACCTCCAACACCTCTCTAAAAAGAATGCAAATGACCAGCTGTCTGCAAGGAATATAAATCCTTCCATTCCCCACTATCCTGTCAGAGCTGAAGAAGCTTCTTGGGTGAGAAGCGAAACATCTTCAAAAGTAAAAACAGGAAAGTCCAGTTGCCTCCTGAAAAAGCACCTTTGGGACAACCATGAGCTGGATGACTGAGAATCTCTACAGACCTTTTGCTATGCAATTTGGGATGAACACCTTTGGAATGGTGTGGGAGTAGGAATGGATTTCCAGAGGAAAAAAATTGCAGACTACAGGAACCAGGAGCACCACTCAGGTGACCCTGAGGACACAGATAAACCTCCAAGTGCTTCAAGGACCCTCAAAAAGGATGCAAATGACCAGCTGTCTGCAAGGAATATAAATCCTTCCATTCCCCACCATCCAGTCAGAGCTGAAGAAGCTTCTTGGATGAGAAGCAAAATGTCTTCAAAGAAAAAACAAGAAATTTGCCTCCTGAAAAAGCACCTTTGGGACAAGCAACAGCAACATACTTAAGAGATTCCCAGTCGCAGGAGAAATGGACAGCAATGAATTTTTCGTCTTACCTGAAATGGTGCTTTTCCCGTCAGGCACTGGTAGATTATCGTCCCAATGCTCCACAGATCAGCTTTGGCATCGTAATGTTGAGACATAATTACTTCTGGGGCCTACAATGGAGCAGAAAAACACATGTGTGGTCTCATCTGCTTTGAAGTCACCCCAAACCCTGAGAGCCGCCGTCCCAGCAGAGGATTTGAGAAAGCCGGTAGATTTAAGTTTTCTTTGCAAATTAAAACTGGGTAGTTAAGGAAAGGGAGGAGAAAGCTACGCTATAATCTGGTCAGAGTCTACTTGAATGAGGAAAGAAAACCCAGAATTTAATCCCACACGGACCCCAAAAAATAAAGCAAAATTAAAAAGCAAGCGCTCTACTTTATCCCTTGGTCAGCTAAAGCTGGGAAAAATAAAGACAGATTCAACGTTCACTCTATGCAACTGAAGCAGCCTGGTTTTCATTCGGTTGGCCGATGAGTCATTGGCATCCAGCCAACCCCGGGTGGAAAAAAAAAATGCCAACACACCTTTGTACCAAAACAAAGAACGAAGCGTGCATGTAAACATTTTAACCAGGCGGCACTTCCCAGCTGCCAAACAAGTTGAAACAGCAAGATAGAATCACGAGGCACGTTGCCAAAACATTCTGCTAAACTCGTAACCAGCGGCACTCCAAATAATATTTTTTTTTAAAAAAAGTTGGCTTTTCTCATTCAAGCGTGTCAACTCGGGGGGGGGGACAAGGAGCCCCCAACCTGCTCTGCTTCCAACAACGAGCCTGCGAGGTAGGTTAAGCGGACTCGCTGGGAAAGAAGGTGGAGTGCTGAGCAACTTGACTGGAGGGCTTGCAAGAGAGGCTGGAGCAGGGGTGAAATGCTCCCGGTTCGCTCTTACCTGTCGGTCGCCGTAGAGCCGGTCGCCAAGGTAACGCGAGGCGCCGCTCACCCGCCCAGATGCCGCCATTTCGGTTCTTTTACCCTCTGCGCATGCGCAAAGCGTTCTGTGTATTCTCAGAGGGTAAAAGAGTGCATTCGCAGAGGGTAAAAGAACCCAAATGGCGGCGTCCAGGCAGGTGGGCAGCGCCTCGCGCTACCTTGGCGACCAGGTCTACGGCGACCGACAGGTAAGAGCGAACCGGGAGCATTTCACCCCTGGGCTGGAGGGACAGGTTTTCACAGATGTTCGAGGGAACCCTTGTCCTAAGCAAGGGGGTTGGACTAGATGACCTCTTAAGATCCCATCCGGTTCCACGATTAGCATTCTAAAGAAAAAAAAATGGGGACCAATCCATAGGGGCTCCATATTCATGGGTTTCATGCATCTCTTCCCCCTTAAAGGCAAAAGGCCAGTCTTAAATTTCACGTCCCAAATTTGCCCCCACAATCCATTTTTCCCCATCACGTAACATAACGCATCACGCAGATAGTCCTCAACTTACGACACTTCACTTAGTGGCCGTTCGAAGTCACAACGGCACTGAAAACAGTAACTTCCAGAGATCCCCTTTTGCGACCTTCCGACCAGCCAAATCAATGGGGAAGCCAGATTCACTTAACAACCGCCTTGCTAAGTTAACAACTGTGGTGATTCACTTAACAACTGTGGCAAGAAGGGTCGTAAAATGAGGCAAAACCCGCTCAGTACCTGTCACACTCAGCCAGAGAAATTTCGGGCTCAATTGTGGTCTACCTGTATTTAAAACCGGCTGGTCTCCCCCATCAAGCTTTGTGTTAAAAATATAACACGGCCGAGTATCTCTTTCTATTATATCAAGATATTAATAACTCTGCCTTCTCTGGCTTTGCTTGCAAGCGAAACACACATACACACACCGGCAGCATCCGTAGTAGATATGCACAGGAAGGCATTGTGTGCTTTGGGTGAAGTCAGCAACCAACACAAAACGCAACACCCCGAGCCCAGCAGAATGCAAAAATAATAATAATAATAATGACACTTTGGCTGCAGAATGCTGATGGCCCTGCCAACTGCTAGGTGTATGTGTGTGTGTGTTTGATTTCAGCCAGTTAACTGAAGGGAAAACAGCCTCAAGTTTCTTCCTTTTGACCCCTCCCAGATTCATAAGTGTCAGCCTTACCAGGTACACCAGACAGGAAACATGACCAGGTGAGGTAATTCAACTTTATGGTAAAGCTACATTAAGAGAATCTTACAAATCTGAAAGTAAAAATTTCCTGGTGTAATCACTTTACAGCTGGAGAAACTAGGGAGGGTCCCTTCCGAGTCTCTTTCTCCATCCATTGTTCAGCTCTGGGCTATGCTGTCTCTTATCTGACCATTCCCAAGCAGCATCTCTTCTCCCCATCTTCCACAGTATTTCTCACATTCCATTACTGCCGCCTGCTTTACAGCTGGAAAAACTAGGGAGGGTCCCTTCCGAGTCTCTTTCTCCATCCATTGTTCAGCTCTGGGCTATGCTGTCTCTTATCTGACCATTCCCTAGGCAGCATCTCTTCTCCCCATCTTTCACGGTATTTCTCACATTCCATTACTGCCGCCTGCTTTACAACCTCAGAAACTAGGGAGGGTCCCTTCTGAGTCTCTTTCTCTGCCCCTTATGTAGCTCTGGGCCAAGCCTTCTCTTATCTGACAGTTCCCTAAATAGTATCACTTTCCTCTGTCTCCCAAGGTCTTTCGCACATACCATTACAGCCCTCTCCTTTACAGAATAAGAAACTAGGGAGGGTCCCTTCTGAACCTCTTGCCATTATACAGCTCTGGGCTATGCCATCTCTTATCTGACCATTCCCTAGGTAGCTTCTCTTCTCCCCGTCTCCCGAGGTCTTTCTCACCTACCACTACAATAAGAGAGCAGTAGTCTCTTGGTGGCAAAGTCTTCACTTTTCACAAAAAGTTGAAAGTTGGCATCCCAGCATCACCCCAAAATCACAGCCGCATCTGACAACCGCTGCTGCGAGACCAGACCATGCCTAAGCAGAGTTAATGAGTATCATTTTGGGATGCTTTTTAGCTTTCTGGTGGAAAGAGGTCGCTGGAAGCATTTTTGATCTAAGCTTTTGTTCCTTTGTGCGTTTCCTCTCTAAAACGTGTACGGAGCTTGCATGGTGCACAAAGGCATTCTGGGGAAAAAACCCAAGATCTTTTTTTGCATCATGCTAGCCTCCCTTTAAAGAAAAAAAAAATCCCAACAATGGGAATTCAACTGAAGTTAAAAGACCAGGCAGGGTGACCAGGGATCCGTTTCAAGAGAGAATTTAGATCTCAAAGACTTTTAAAAAATGCACATAACCTGTTCAGTTACTAAGTTGTGTCCAGCTCTTTGCAACCTAATGGACCAGAGTGTGCCAGCCCTCCCCTCCTCCATCCTCCAGTCTCCCAGACTTTCCCCAAATTCATGTTCATTGCATTGATGACACTATCTAACCATCTCCTCCTCTACCGTCTCCTTCTCCTTTGGCCTTCCATCTTTCCCAACATCGGGGTCTTCTCCAAGGAGTCCTCTCTTCTCATTTGCTGGCCAAATTATTCGAGCTTCAGCTTCAGGATCTTTCCTTCCAAGGAACAGTCAGGCTTGATACATAGATACAGGTTAACAGAGTTGGAAGGGACGTTGGAGGTCATCTAGTCCAACCCCCCCCACCCAAGCAGGAGACTCTACACCACTTCTGACAGATGGCAGTCCAGTCTCTTCTTGAAAGCCTCCAGTGATGAAGCTCCCACAACTTCTGAAGGCAACTTCTGTTCCATCGGTTGATTGTTCTGTCAGGAAATTTCTCCTTATTCCCAGGTTGAATCTCTCCTTGTTCAGTTTCCATCCATTATTCCTTGTCTGGCCTTCAGGTGCTTTGGAAAATAGCTTGACCCCCTCCTCTCTGTGGCAGCCCCTCAAATACTGGAAGGCTGCTATCATGTCTCCCCTGGTCCTTCTCTTCACTAGACTAGCCATGCCCGGTTTTTGCAACCGTTCTTCGTATGTTTTAGCCTCCAGTCCCCTAATCCTCTTGGTTGCTCTTCTCTGCACTCTTTCTAGAGTCTCAACATCTTTTTTATAGTGTAGTGACCAAAACTGGATGCAGTATTCTAGATGTGGCCTTACTAGGGCTCCTTTAGGATCAACGATTGGATCTCCAAGGGACTCTCAAGAGTCTTCTCCAACCCCACAGTTCAAAAGCATCAATTCTTCGGCACTCGGCCTTCCTTATGGCCCAACTCTCACAGCCATACATTATTCCTGGGAAAACCATCACTTCGACTAGATGGACCTTGGTCGGCAAGGTGACGTCTCCGCTATGCCCATAAGTCCTCCAAGTATCAGTGGGAATAATGCTTGACTTGCAAATGCTTCCAGTTTCTTAGGAGGCAATTTGAATGAAGAGAAGGTAGGATGGAAATGCATTAACAGAGGGATTCAATCAAGTTCAAGTGAGGTACGAATACCACTCTATAAAGCCTTAGTAAGACTGCACCTGGAGTATTGCATCCAGTTTTGGTCACCACACTATAAAAAAGATGTTGAGACTCTAGAAAGAGTGCAGAGAAAAGCAACAAAGATGATTAGGGGACTGGAGGCTAAAACATACAATGAACGGTTGCAGGAACTGGGCATGGTTAGTCTAGTGAAGAGAAGAACCTGGGGAGACATGATAGCAGTCTTCCAATATTTCAGGTGCTGCCACAGAGAGGAGGGGGTCAAGCTATTTTCCAAAGCACCTGAAGCCCAGACAAGGAATAATGGATGGAAACTGAACAAGGAGAGATTCAACCTGGAAATAAGGAGGAATTTTCTGACAGTGAGAACAATCAACCAATGGAACAGAAGTTGCCTTCGGAAATTGTGGGAGCTTCATCACTGGAAGCTTTCAGGAAGAGACTGGACTGCCATCTATCAGAAATGGTGTAGGGTCACCTGCTTGGGTGGGGGGTTGGACTAGATGACCTACAAAGTCCCTTCCAACTCTGTTAATCTAAAAAAAAATATGGCCACAAAGGGATAAAGCTCAGTGGAAATCAAAAGGGACATATCTGAAGACGTATTGGCACCTGGTGCACCACATCATTGTCCTATGCACAGGGGTTTCCTGATTTATCCTCAAGAACCCGGCTAAAACACTTGCCTTGTTGACTTCTTTGTGGTATTTAGATCCTGGTCAAATCTCATCAGCCTGTCTCTCACTTTTTCCTACTCCGGGGGGGGGGGGAATGGACTTCTAATGTCAGGTTCTCTCTTTTTTCCACTCTGAAGGCTTCCTCCAAGGACCTCAGACCATGTGTTGCAACAGCCCTACAGGCAGTCTGGCCAGCGTCTGGTCAGTTCACAGGAGGCGCTGAGGAACCTGTTCAACTTTACGACCTGTACATTCCATTTCAAGACCATAAAACATCGGAACAAACCATGAAGGCCAGGCCAGAGGGTCATGTAAGAGCAGGAGGAGGAACTCCAGGGTTGGATCAGACCAAGGTCCATCTTGTCCTTCTCCTTTCATACCATGGCAGTCAAAGGCATCCCAAAGCTCACAAGAAAGGACAGGGCAAGTGGTATTTAAGGCTGGGCTTCTATCAACCAGAAGATAGAAATAGAAATAGAATAACAGAGTTGGAAGGTACCTTGGAGGTCTTCTAGTCCAACCCACTGCTTAGGCAGGAAACCCTACACCACTTCAGACAAATGGTTATCTAACATCTTCTTAAAAACTTCCAGTGTTGGAGCATTCACAACTTCTGGAGGCATGTTTTTCCACTGATTAGTTGTTCTAACTGTCAGGAAATTTGTCCTTAGTTCTAGGTTGCTTCTCTCCTTGATTTGTTTCCACCCATTGCTTCTTGTCCTGCCTTCAGGTGCTTTGGAGAATAGCTTGAATCCCTCTTCTTTGTGGCAACCCCCGAGATATCAGAACACTGCTATCATGTCACCCCTGGTCCTTCTTTTCATTAAACTAGACATACCCAATTCCAGCAACCGTTCTTCATATGTTTTAGCCTCCAGTCCCCTATCATCAACCATCATTGGCTACTCCCAACTTAACAGCTCAGTATCTACATGAATTCGCCATTCCCATCTCAAATTCTGCAGAATTTAATATGATGCATCTGGCTTCGGCCTAGCATAGAGGTCTTGACATGACTCAAGAGAAGGTCATCTAGCTCAACCCTCTACCCAGTCCAGGATCCACTAGAGCAGTGGTTCTCAACCTTCCTAATGCCACGACCCCCGCCGCTGCGACCCCCTCCCCGCCCCCTCCCCGCGCGCGATGAGGTGACAAAGGGGGAGTGGCACCAAGATGGCTGGCTAGCGCTTGCTTAGGCGACCCCTGTGAAAGGGTCGTTCGACCCCCAAAGGGGTCGCGACCCACAGGTTGAGAACCGCTGCACTAGAGTAACAGTCCTCAAATTTTCTGGCTTGGCGACCCAGCAGTGGGGGGAGTGGGAATAGTTCCTTGTAAGTGGTAGGCGGGGGTGTGCCAGAGCGCGTGTGGCTCTGATTGAAGCTTCACACATGAGCACAAGATGACCGCTGTTCACACAAGGGGAGTTTTGTGCGTGAGTGCAAGATGGCCACCACTCATGTGAGGGAAGTTTCATGCGTGAATGCAAGATGGCCACCGCTCGCTTTGAGGGAAGTTTCATGCGTGAATGCAAGATGGCCACCTCACGTGAGGGAAGTTTCGTTCGTGAACACAAGATGGCCACCACTCGCACGAGGGAAGTTTCGTTCATGAACTCAAAATGGCCACCACTTCCACAAGAGGAGTTTCACATGCGAGGGAAGCTTTGTGTGCGCACACGCACTTGCCCGCTGCCCACATGGCCTGGTTCCGAACAGGCCGCAGCCTGGTAGTGGGTCATGGCCTGGGGGTTGGGGGTTGGGGTCCCCTGCACTAAAGTATCTTCTACAGATGACCATCTAGCCTCTGTTGGGAGACCTGAAGGCCAATTCCCCACTTCATGTAGCAGCCTGTTCCACTGGTTCAGAGCACCCATCAAGTTCCTTCTGATGTCTACCGTGAACTTAGCATTTGTAGTTTGAACCCACTGGTTCTGTTCCTCCCCTCAGGAGCAACAGAGAACAAATCCAGTCTCTTTTATGACATACCTTCTAAGGTTTCAAAACGGGTGTTGCATCTCCCTGTAATTATCTATTCCACAGACTAAATATGCCAAGATCCTTGAAGGACTCCTCGCCAACTTTCAAGTTTCCAAATCTCTTATCTTGGTAGATGCTAAACAGCCCCGAGAGCCTTGAACTGGTTCAACCAACGTGGTTTACACATGTAAACCCAGCTCAAGAAATGCTGGACGGATCTATCCACTCGACTGCCTTTTCCATAACAAACTCTTTCTTTGCACATTGGAGAAAGTTGTCCAACCAGGTCCGCGTCATAAATCTTCTTAATGAATCAAGAGGGCTGGAGGGATATTATTTGCCTCCAGTCTGAATCAGACACTCCGCTCACGTCTTACATCTGCTTCCTCTTTCTTGCTGAGTGACTCCTGCCGTGAAGAACTCATGTTCCGGCTGCAGGAACAACAGACTCTCCAGGTTGCTCAAAACTCTCGTGTCTGTTTGTAACCTTCAATTAGGCAAAACGGTGGGTCAGAGAGCAACCATTTTTGAATCAATGGGCTTCCAACGGGCTTCACTTACAGAATGCACCCCAAATCTGACTCCCAGGGGATTGACATTTGGCAAAGTTGTGGGTGCTTCGACGCTACCGCACTGCTGCGATCTGGTTTGTCATTTCCAATGCTGCCTGCCAGCTTCCTACGAGGGAGATCCACGGGGAGGCTGGCAGAAAGTCAGAAATGACTCTGGCTCACTTGGTCCTTATCGAATACGAACCTCCTCCATCCCACACGATCTGAATATACAACCTGCCCTCCCCAATTTAAGAGCATTCAAGAAGATCTCTTTTACAACTTAGTTGCACAACCGATCAATAACTCTCTTCTCTCTACATTTTTGCTGAACGAATGGCGGTCAGCCGGTCACCTGCATTGTACACATGCAGAGAATCATAGAACGTAAACTGTGAAGGGCACCTTCGGGGTAATCTATTCCAACCCCGCCACCCACCCAGAGCAAGAATCCACAGCCACGAATCACAAAACAGAATCTGTGGAAGGGACCTTCGAGATCATCCAGTTCAGTTTCCAACACAGAGCAGAATCCACTTCATCAAATAGTAAAACAGAAGCATTGGAGTGTGTCTGTTGTTTTAATCTTTGCATGCCATCCAGGGTCACTGGAGTGTAGCCATATCAATTTTTAAATAAATTAGAATAGAGTAACAGAGTTGGAAGGGACCTTGGAGGTCTTCTAGTCCAACCCCCTGCTTAGGCAGAAAACCCTATACCATTTCAGACAAATGGTTATCCAATCTCTTCTTTAAAACTTCCAGTGTTGGAGCACCCATAACTTCTGGAGGCAAGTTACACCGATTAATTGTTCTGTGAGGAAATTTCTCCTTAGTTCTAAGTTGCTTCTCTCCTTGATTAGTTTCCATCCATTGCTTCTTGTCCTGCCCTCAGGTGCTTTGAAGAATAGCTTGACGCCCTCTTCTTTGTGGCAGCCTCTGAGATATCGGAACACTGCTATCATGTCTCCCCTAGTCCTTCTTTTCATTAAACTAGGTGTTATGTTCTAACTGTTTAAACTATGTTGCATGGTTCCAACCAGGTCCAGCGTTTGAGCAGGAAAAAGCTCAAACGCTATTGGCTGGTCTGGCTGACAGCGCCCTATAAAAGGGCAAGCTGGCAGACTGCTCTTTGCTGGTTGCTGATACAAGAGCTGAAATAAAGAGCTGTTTTGGAAGTCTGTCTCCTGTCAGCTCTACCCACTATCCAACAGTCTAGTTTTGGTGAAAACGTTATTGTGCCTTTTTTTCCCCAGTCTCTGAGGGAGTGTTTGGGAAAAAGGAGAAAGTGTTGAATGTCAATTTTAAAAATTACCCTAAATGTTAGATTGGAAGCAGACTATTCTTTAACACATCTGTCAGGTAAGCTCCAAAGTACAGATGTGATATTGATTAATCTTATTTGAAAACGTAATGCTGTTCAACTCAAGGGAACATCAGAAATTTTTAATGT
>QLTV01003660.1:671028-685553 GCA_003457575.1 Thermophis baileyi
ATGTTTGTTATTTAAAAAATAAAAAAAATGATTGGGAGAAATTTCTTAAGTTATTATTCATGTTATGTTCTAGCTGTTTAAACTATGTTGCATGGTTCCAACCAGGTCCAGCGTTTGAGCGGGAAAAAGCTCAAACGCTATTGGCTGGTCTGTCTGACAGCTCCCTATAAAAGGGCAAGCTGTCAGACTGCTCTTTGCTGGTTGCTGATACAAGAGCTGAAATAAAGAGCTGCTTTGGAAGTCTGTCTCCTGTCATCTCTACCCACTATCTAACAGTAGACATACCCAGTTCCTGCAACCGTTGTTAGGATGTTTTAGCCTCCAGTCCCCTAATCATCTTTGTTGCTCTTCTCTGCACTCTTTCTAGAGTCTCAACATCTTTTTTACAACGTGGCGACCAAAACTAGACCTCAAATAAAGAGCTGCTTTGCAAGTCTGTCTCCTGTCATCCATACCCACTATCTAACACTAGACATACCCAGTTCCTGCAACCGTTGTTAGGATGTTTTAGCCTCCAGTCCCCTAATCATCTTTGTTGCTCTTCTCTGCACTCTTTCTAGAGTCTCAACATCTTTTTTACAACGTGGCGACCAAAACTGAATGCAGTATTCCAAGTGTGGCCTTACCAAGGCATTATAAAGTGGTATTAACACTTCAGGTGATCTTGATTCTATCCCTCTGTTAATGCAGCCTAGAACTGTGTTGGCTTTTCTGGCAGCTGCAGCACACTGCTGGCTCATATTTAAGTGATTGTCCACTAGGACTCCAAGATCCCTCTCACAGTTACTACTACTGACCATCAGATCATCCTTCTCCCAGGAATCATGCAACTTCCTAGGTAAACGTACACCATCCTCACCCTTTTTAGGTCCTCAAAATACAGACTAACAAGACTTGGGATGGAAGACAACGTAGCTTTCTGTACGTAACCTCGGACACAATATCAGAGAAAAGGACACGACAGCAAAACCAAGGGAGTCCATTCACAGACTGTAACCACTTCTTTTCCCAGGATAAATGACAGCTGGCCTCATCAAACACCGCTAAAGGTAAAAAGTTTTTGTCCTTATCCCTTCCCATCGCTGCACCCTTTAGTGTGGTGGTCTTTTTTTCTTTTTTCGAGCAATAGAAAACAGCAACAATTTGTGCCGCTTTCCGAGTTTTTCAACTCTAAAACCAATTGGGGGGGGGGAGAAATGCAAATAAACCAAGCTGTCCCTTACCATGTACATGGGAGACCCACATAGCGTTGCCGCCATCATATTATTCTGTAGGTAGCGTGCAAATCCAAAATCAGCTACACAGAGAAGCAAATAGGGGAAAGGGGAAAAAGACAGGGGGGAAAATTACAATTGACTTTGCCAAGGACCATTAAATATGAAAAGCTGTTTTACTCCTCCCTCCCCATCCCTGCTTCCTTTTGTGCTGTCTTTTTTTTAATTGATAAAAACAGTAACAACTGTAACGAATTTTTTTAAAGGATTATTGCGATAAGGAAAAGCTGGGAGATCAGCCTGGAGCCAAATTAACAAACCCATATTTTTCCATCGGTGATGGCAAACCCAAATCATACTTCCTAAAGATTAAAATCCACTGAAATCCATGGGATTTACCACTATGACCCCAGAAAAACACAAACAGGACTAGAATCTTAGATCAAATTGTAAACAATCTCTCTCTCTCCCTCCATCTCTCTCTCTCTCCATCTCTCTCTCTTTCCATCTCTCTCATCTCTCTCTCTTTCCATCTCTCTCTTTCCTTCTCTCCATCTCTCTCCCTCCATCTCTCTCTCCATCTCTCTCTCTTCCCATCTCTCTCTTTCCATCTCTCTCCATCTCTCTCTCATCTCTCTCTCTTTCCATCTCTCCATCTCTCTCTCTCCATCTCTCTCTCCGTCTCTCTCTCCATCTCTCTTTCCATCTTTTTCCATCTCTCTCCATCTCTCTTTCCATCGCTCTCTCTCATCTCTCTCTCTCTCTCTCTCTCTCTCTCTCTCTCTCTCTTTTTTAAAGCGTCTTTCATCCCTTTAATTTCCCACTTACCGATCTTGATCCGGATGTTATTTGGGTTCGACTTCTTGCCGCCCGTGAAGGAAAGCAGAATATTCTGCGGCTTTAGATCCCTGTGAATGATGCCTTTGCTATGCAAAACTCTCATGGCGCCTGCAATTTGCTGGAAAAAGAGACGGATTGTGTCTTCGCTGAGAGTTCTCATACCTGTCCAAAGGAAGAGAGGGGGAAACAGTGGTGAAATTGGCTGATTATTATCGATTATTGCCAAACGGATTTTACTGCCAAAGGTTTTACACCTGGGCAGGAAAAACCAAAGCTACAAGTACAGATTGGGTGAAACCTGGCTCAAAAACAGTAACTGTGTGAGGGACCTTGGAATTCTAGTGAACGATCACTTAAACATGACTAGAAGACCTCCAAGGTCCCTTGTAGCACTGTAAAGCGGTATATAAGTCTAAGTGCTATTGCTATTATTCTGATTAGATCCCAATGGTGAGAAGCTGTCAACAATGAAACCAGTGGGGTACCTTCTTCCTCAAACGTTAAGTTGACGTGGTGCAACATTAGGCCCCGAAGAACAACAACCTGGATTAACACAACCTGTTCCTTGATACAGGTAGTCCTCGACTTATGACCACAACGAAGCCTCAAATTTCTGTTGCTAAGTGAGACAGTGAGTTTTGCCCCATTTTTTTGAACCTTTCTACATCTCTTTTTTTTGCCTGTTGACGTGGTACAAGATTAAGCCCCAAAGAACAAACAACCTGGATTAACACAGAACCCAGTGTTTGAACCCAGGCCAGGAAGAACTGGGCAAGGAAGATTAATCAACACAATGACACGGCTTTCATCTTTTTGTTAGCGTGTTTTTAAAAGCTTTTATTTTTAAAGGATGGCAGCCTTGGAGGACTTGAATGCATTAGGTTGATGAGAATTAGAAAAAGCTGCTGCTTAAAAAAATTATCAATAGGGCCAGGTCTCGGTCTGGAGATCATGAAGACTTCAAAAGTCTCTTTGAAAAGTTTTGTTATGTGTGTTGCTGGACAGACACGACCAACAATCAAAAATGTCTAGTGAGGTTTTTTATTCTAATCAGATGGCTGGCTTATACCAGAGTTTGAATGAAAACATATTTCTAAATATCATGACTTGGGGATGAACTCCAGTCATTCTGTCTTAAATATTCCAGCATGGGAGAACACCCATTCAAATAATTATGCCCCTTTTTCCTTGCTTGTTCATTTAAGACATTTCTTAATCTGATGCTCAAAGGGAAATAATGATGCCCCCTTTTCCTTCTTGTTCATTTAAGACATTTCTTAATTAATCTGATGTTCAAAGTGTTTAGATAGATAGATGATAAACAATATATACATCAGAGGTGGGTTTCTCTTACCTTCCCTACCGGTTCGGAAGTGCGCGCGTCTCGTTGAAAGTGTGCGCTTCGCGCGCGCATCACATCCGGGTTCTGACCCTCTGCGCATGCACAGAAGCCTTTGCGCATGCGCAGAGGGTTCATTGCCAGCCACTTTCAAGCAGCGGCAACCGGAGAACTGGTTCGGGGGCGTGGCAAGCCGGACATTGCTACCGGTTCAGCGAACGGGGCCAAATTTCCGCCACCGGCTCATCCGAACCAGTAGCAACCCACCACTGATATACATATATAAAAGGGGAAAAATCGTACAAAATTTAACAATTTACTAAAGGCCCCAAACGATTTCTATAAACTAAAGCTGCCAATAAAAATTTCGCTAGCCTTGGAGACCACCTATGCTTCGACTGTTTAGTCTGGATGAAAATAGGTGCTGTTGGCATTAATTATGCCTGTAATTAAAAAGGAAAAAGCAGCAACAAAAACAACAACAAATTAGAAGTCCAGGACAAACTTTCTAGCGGAATGCCATCTGGAACACCCCTATCAAACTGCATGGATGAAACTCATTTGACAAGGGATTTTGTGCCTGATATTATTTTCTGTTTCCTAATATTGATGTTAATATTATGAAAAAAATCAGACGGCATTCTTAGAATACATACTGTGCAAATAGTCAGCCAAATCTCCACCGTTGCAGTACTAAAGAGGGGAGAAGAAAAATAAGCAAGAATTCATCAGCTAAGCCAAACTATTCAACATTCAGGTCAATAAATAAAACAACAACTAGCACTCTGCAGCTCGAGATGAAAACAGCACAAAACTTTAATAAATAAACAAAATCATGCATGAATTCTTAAAAAAAGGGGGGGGGCAAAATTAAAATCTATCTTAGAGTCGCTCACCTCCATCACCAAATAAACGGAGTTTGCCATCTCCTAAAAAACAAAATGACACCATTATTATTTCATGTTGCTGTTCGGAATTTGAATGATTCAAAGTAGGAAGGAAAAATATCATGTAAAATAAATAAACATTTGGAGCCGGACATGCCCAGACTTGTCACACCTGCTCAGCTCACCATGGGAGAAAAACCAGCAGACTTATCAAATATCTCCTCCAGCTTTGCAGGCAAGGGAAACACAGAGATGGTTTCTCCAAGTTGGCCCAGAACGAAGGGAAAAAATCTGCTATTTTTTGTGAGGTTGGTTTTTTTGGGGGGTGGGGAGGACAAATTTGGGTAAAGCTTCAGGATTTATTTCTTTAGGACTGTGTTTGCAGGAAAGACGGATGATAGATTGGTCCTCCTGGTGTCCTCTCTAGTCAACAATGCACACAAAACTTCACTATTTGTTAAGAATCCCAAAGGTGCTTTTTCAGGAGGCAACTGGACTTTCTGGTTTTTTTTCTTTTGAAGACGTTTCGTTTCTCATCCAAGAAGCTTCTTCAGCTCTGACTGGATGGTGGGGAATGGAAGGATTTATATTCCTTGCAGACAGTTGGTCATTTGCATCCTTTTGGCGAGTCGTTAAGGCCACTTGAAGGTTTATCTGTGTCCTCAGGGTCACCTGAGTGGTGCAAATGGTTCCTGTAGTCTGCAATTTTTTTTCCTCTGGAAATCCATTCCTACTCCCACACCATTCCAAGGGTGTTAATCCCAAATTGTATGGCTACAAGTCTGTATTGGGATTCCAGTCTCCCAGGTCATGGTTGTCCCAAAGGTGCTTTTTCAGGTGGCAACTGGACTTTCTGGGTTTTTTCTTTTCAAGACATTTCGCTTCTCATCCAAGAAGCTTCTTCAGCTTCCATTCCCCACTATCCCATCAGAGCTGAAGAAGCTCCTTGGATGAGAAGCAAAACGTCTTCAAAAAGAAAAACCCAGAAAGTCCAGTTGCCTCCTGAAAAAGCACCTTTGGGACAACCATGACCTGGATGACTGAGAATCTCTACAGACTTCTATTTGTTAAGAACTTCCCTGAAAGGGTCTTGTTTTGGAAAGAAGAAGAAAAAAAGTTTTCTTCCATCTAGATGCTACAAAGATATGCAGAAGGATTTCTTTCCTTGCCATGGTTTGATACATCCAAGAATTCACGCAACAGACAATAGATTCTCTCCAAGTTCTCAGTTCTTACAAAGCCATCACAGATAGGAAGGGAGGACTCTTCCGTTAAGCCTTCCTGGAGATATTTGCAGGACCTGTTTCTTACAAGAACAATTTGCAAATAAAAAATTGCAATTACATGGACCTGATTTGTCCGGTGCATGATGCATCTGGATTGTTGAATGAATCTTAATAAGTGGAGAACACACAACCCACTCAACACGTCAAACCGGACATGTGAATCCAGTTAGAATTCTTCACGTTGAGTGTTTAGAGCAAGGAGAAGCCATCAGCTTTTCATTGGGCTTAATAAAAACACGGCTGAATTACTGGAGTTTCTACCACAGAGGATGGACTATGAGAAGCAGATGTTTGGGAAAATGTAAAGCAGAAGACTTGAGACGAACCAGGATGGACCCAACGTATGCGGAGAATTGCGTCCCGTTCTGGATTCGGAGCGTCGTATTCAGTGGTGGGCTGCTGCCGGTTCAGACTGGTTCGGGCGAACCGGTAGTTCCGATGATCAGGTGGCCCCGCTCACCCGCCCCTGCGCTATCCTGTCCTATATTTCCTTCTTTCTGGCTCAGCTGATTCGTGCGGCACAGCTGATTTCCGCGCCTCCGCTGTTCTACTTAACAGAGCTGCCTTAGAAGGTAAGCAGCTGAGCTTCAAATTGCTGTATTTTGAACGCTGCGCGCAAGCGCATTAGGCACGCAATCACCGAACCGGTTGTTAAACCGGTTGCAGCCCACCACTGATCGTATTGTCAGCGCTCACACAAAATGGCTGTTTCGGGATGGGTTGGCCTTTCTCAAAATGGCTGCGCCTCCCCCGTAGTCCATTCCACAACATGCGTTCCTAGAAAGCAAGCTGGGGGGAGAGGACCCTTCCCACCCTAGTCTACGCTAATCTTGGTCCTTGAATGTTCTGCATCAATCCAACATCTGGCATTTCTTTTCCTCTAAAGAGAAGGATTCCTGAAATTACAGTATTTTAATTGGCAGCACAACAGTTCTCCTTTTTAATTAGTCCACTCAAGGGGGGGGGGGAAGGCCAAGGGACATTTGAGTTTGGTGGATCCTACCCAACCGAATCTTCTTCTAACCAATTCTCCAACCTCTTAGACGTTTGTGGTAGAACTCAAAAATTAAAAAAAAGCCAAGACACCAGCAGATTTATCTGCAGGCAGTCCTCGACTTACAATCATATTTGTTTAGTGACTGTTTGAAGTTAGAACAGCACTGGGAAAAAAGTGACTTATGATCGGTCCTCGCACTTACGACCGGTGCAGCATCTCACATGATCAAAGAAGTTAGTTACTTGGCAACCAGTATGTATTTATGACGGTGACTCGCTTAACAAGTGTGGCAAAAAAAAAGACGTATAATTGGGCACCTCTCATTTAACCACTGACTTGCTTAATAATGGATGCCAACTGTAGTCATAAGTCAAGGACTACCTTACTCCAGTAATCCTCATTTTACGACAATTGAGCCCAAAAATTTCCGTTGCTGCGCGAGACAGTTGTTAAACAGGTTTTACCCCATTTTACGACCTTTCCAGCCATAGTTGTGAACGGAATCACTGCAGTTGTTAAGTGAACCTGGCTTGTCGGAAGGTTGCAAAAGGGGATCACGTGACCTCGAGACACTGCAACCGTCATTACACACCAGTTGCCAAGCGTTCGAATTTTGGCCGCATGATCATGGGGTTGTAATGGTCGTAAGTGTGAAAAATGCTCATTTTTTAGTGCCGTCGTAACTTTCAACGGTCGCTAAATGAACTGTTGTAAGTCGAGGACTACCTGTAGTTGCCTGGAGCAATTGCTGCTCCAGATGAGCAGGAAAGGACATCCACCTTTTAAATCCAGAATAATCACACTTCCGAGCACATTTAAAACTTCCTTCCTGGTTATTCACGTTTGAGCTATGAATCTGCAGAAATTCAGCATTCACAACGCCACGTAATCCAGTAAACAGGTCACCTCCCTGGTCTTTCCACTTTGCTGTCCTCAACACGCTGCCTTTACATGCGAGACCTCGGTTTACAAACCGTCCCAGCGTTGCGCAATGCAACCCAAACATTGAGAGGTGGACCTGGAGTGCACAAAGCCACAAACGGTTCGACGGCAATGGAATAAGCCTTCGTGTGCCGAGTGGAGTGTAGCGATCAAATCCGCCCTGCCAAAATGCAGACCTTCACGTGATGGTAACAAAGACTTAAACGTCTGCCATCTCTCCTTCCTGTTCTCTAGTATGAAATGCCGTCCCCTGGGATTTAGGTCCACACGACCCCAAGCTCCAAACAAACCTTCTTCTAATAATTATCTGAAGCACTGCTTTCCAGATTCTAGGTCCACAGAAGACACCAAGCTCCAACCAAACCACCTTCTGACATTCATCTGAAACTCTTATCCTCCAGATTCTAGATCCACGCAAGACACCAAGCTACAACCAAACCACCTTCTGATATTCATCTGAAACTCTTCTCCCCAGATTCTAGGTCCACGTAAGACACCACCCTTCAAACAAACCACCTTCTAACATTCATCTGAAATTCATCTCCCCAAATTCCAAACCACCTTCTAACATTCATCTGAAATTCATCTCCCCAGATTCTAGATCCACGCAAGACACCAAGCTACAACCAAACCACCTTCTGACATTCATCTGAAACTCTTCTCCCCCAGATTCTAGGTCCACATAAGACACCACACTTCAAACAAACCATCTTCTAACATTCATCTGAAAACACTTCTCTCCAGATTTTAAGTTTACACAAGACACCACGCTCCAACTCAACCACACCTGAGACTAATGCAAGGTGTAAAGCCAGCAGGCATTAATTGGAACAGCCTACAACCGGTAGTATTTTTGCTGACCAAGCAGGTGTACTTCCACTTGGGCTCCGATGGCAGGCAACCATCACCCAACTTGTTTTCCTACCGAAGGACTTACAAGCTCTAGATTGTCTATCATTGCATCCATCCAAATTCCTAGCTGCCTGATCGGGAGCTGGGAACCAGCAAACCGGAAGCTTTCTTTAATTAAAAAAAATGTAATCAAACCAGAAGCAATTTTGCCATTCCTTAAGGCCAGGTTTCGGCAGTCAGTGAAGGGGCCAATGGAATAAATCAATAACAACAGGGAACAGGCAAGTAGAGGCAAGGATCTGTGCTAATCTTGCGTAACCAGGCCCCAATCTTCAAACATTGATTAGTTCACCAGGTGCCTTGAGGCCAGTTACAATCTCTCACCTCAAAAGCAATCTTCTGTATTTAAATGGTATGAAAAGAAGTCATAACATTATTCCCTTCCTTCCTCATCCATTTCCTTCCTTCCCTCAACCCTTCCCTCCCTCCATCTTCCTTTCTTCCTTCCTTCCTTCCTTCTTTCCTTCCTTCCTTCCTTCCCTTCATTTCCCTCCCCTTTTCCTTCCTCCTCTCCTTCCTTCCTTCTTTCCCTCCCTTGCTCCCTCTTTATTCCTTTGTTCCTTCCACCCTCTTTTTTCTCCTCCCTTCCTTCCTTCCCTTCCCTCCCTTCCTTCTCCCTTCCCTCCTTTTCCTCCCTCCCTCCCTCTCCTTTCCTTCTTTCCTCCTTCTCTTCCTCCCTCCCTTGCCTTCCTTTCCCTCCCTCTCTTCTCCCTCCCTCCTCCCTTCCTGCTTTTCCTCCCTTGCCTCCCCTTCATTCCATCGTTCCTTCCACCCTTCCTCCCTTCCTTCTCCTCCTTCCCTCTCTCTTTCCTTCCTTATCTCCCTTCCTCGCTGCCCTTCCTCTTCCTCTCCTTCCTTTCCTCTTTCAGCATAAATAGTTCTATTCAAAGCCAAAAAAAAAAAAAGCAAAATTGAACTTTGCTAAGAATATACTCCCTCCCAAAGTCATTTTTTTTATACAGTCAGGAAGAAGGCAGTCCAAAATAATTTTCTAAGAGAGGCAAAGAAAAGAATGGTATTTTTAGAACAGTGTCTGGGTGACCTTGGTTGCTGAGAAAAGCAGACTGGACGTGCCAAGAAAACTTCACAAAACTTGTGTGTCATGGATTAGTCAACCACCTAATTAAGTGTCCAAGGTGCGACATACATTGAGCTGAATAGAACTCAACATCCTACATAATGGAATGATAGAAATCTCTTCACCAGCCTATCAGATCTGCTCTGGTTGTCTGCCGATTTGGACTGGAATGTGGTGGTAAGAAGGAACTGGGTTCAAAACAAAAATATTGTTGTTCTTTTGTTCCATCTTTTCCTTTGATGGAGTGTGCACCGGAGTGACATGAGCCAAAAACAACTGGCAACCTTGGCTTATGACCATGATCGAGCCCAATATTTCTGTTGCTAAGTGAGATATTTTGTGAAGTGAGTTTTGTCCCGTTTTACGACCTTTCTTGTCACAATTGTTAAGTGAATTGCTTCAGTTGTTCAGTTAGCAACATGGTTGTTAAGTGAATCCGGCTTCCCCGTTGACTTGGCTTGTCAGAAGGTCACAAAAGGGGATCACATGACCCCGAGACAGTGCAACCGTCATAAATATGAGTCAGTGGCCAAGTGTCTGAATTTTTATCACGTGACCGCAGGGATGCTGCAACAGTCGTAAGTGTCAAAAATGGTCATAAGTCACTTTTTTCAGGGCTGTTGTATTTTCAGTCATTCAACGAACTGTTGTAAGTCGGGGACTACCGTGTTTCCACGAAAATAAGACCTTGTCTTATTTTTTATTTTTTTTGAACCCTGAAATAAGCACTTGGCCTTATTGCCATGCACTCAAAAGCCCGATTGGGCTTATTATCAGGGGATGTCTTATTTTGGGGGAAACAGGGTACCTGTATTTTCAAAATAGAAATTATGTGAATAAGGTCAAGATCCACCTTGCTCTTCAAGAAACTCCATGCCAGGGTTCAATTATTCTTGAGAAATAGTAATGAAGTCACCCTCCAGGCTCTATGAATAATGGCTGCTGTCAATTTTGTGGCTCGTGTCACTCCGGTGCACACTCAGGTGCCGAGCGTAGGAAAAGACATAGGAAAAGAATGATGGATGAGTCAGCAAATCGTCACTACTTTTTTTTTTTTTTTAGAATAACAAAACAGCCCCACCCACCCGCCTACCTGCCTGGCTAAATCATGACCTTGTGCCACTCTCGTGGGGCGATTTTCATTTGAAGGTCCTAATTTTGCAATCTTTCTAGGAAGAATAGAAGACTAGAATAGAAGAATAAGAATAGAATAAGAATAGAATAGACTAAGAATAGAATAGACTAAGAATAGAATAGAATAGAATAGAATAGAATAGAATAGAATAGAATAGAATAGAATAGAATAGAATAGAATAGAATAGAATAGAATAGAATAGAATAATAAGAATAAGAACAGAATAGAATAAGAATAAGAATAAGAATTAGAGTAGAGTAGAGTGTAGAGTAGAGTAGAGTAGAGTAGAGTAGAGTAGAATAGAATAGAATAGAAAATAGAAAATAATAGAAAATAGAATAGAATAGAAAATAGAAGAAAATAATAGAAAATAGAAAATAGAATAGAATAGAATAGAATAGAATAGAATAGAATAGAATAGAATAGAATAATAGAAAATAATAGAAAATAGAATAGAATAGAAAATAGAATAGAATAGAAAATAGAAAATAATAGAAAATAGAAAATAATAGAAAATAGAATAGAGAATAGAGAATTGAAGAGAGAATAGAATAGAACACAAAATTAGCACAGAATTTAGAGTAAACAGAATTAGAAGCGAAGAGAATATAGAATAGAATAAAACTTTTGTCACTTTAATTGTACACTAATCAGCATACATTAAAATGAAATTTCGTTATGTTCAGCTCTCAAAGCATAACCATTATGCATATACTCACACACACACACACACACACATATATATATGACACAGAGAAACATGACAGTCTAGTTCGGATGTATACATATACATGGCAGAAAAAAAAAAAGAATCCTGTGAGTTTACCAGACGGATGGCATAAGGAACAAAGCTGTTACAGAACCTGGCAGTCCTGCTAGAAATTATTCAAAACCTCCTCCCAGAGAGGAGGGACAAAAATAGACCCTGGAGTGGGTGTGTTAGAGACACTAACAAAGCATTGTTAGTGTCTCTAACAATGCTTTGAGTTCTAAGAACATAGCGCTTATAAGCAGTATCCCGAATAACAGGAAGCAAGCTTCCTATAATGTTCTCGGTTATCCTCACCACTCTCCGTATGGACTTTCTATCTGAGGCACTGCTACCACCAAACCAAACAGTGATACAGTTTGTTAAATTGCAAAGGATTGCAAAGAAACTCACTTGGTGTAGTCCTGGGGTAGAAACCACCGTTTTCGACCCCAAGAGAAAGTTACGGAAAGTTGGGGTCTTATATATTGTTTTCGCTCTAGTTTTTATTTCAGTAAGAAGCGTGCAAACCGGTTATGCTAACCATCAAAGCTGCTCAAGACTGGGATATTTACTGCTTGCAAATCACACCACAATTTACAATGAATTTCAGACAATATACAGGTGAAACTCGAAAAATTAGAATATCGTGCAAAAGTTCATTTATTTCAGTAATACAACTGAAAAGGTGAAACAAATATATGAGGTAGACTCATAACATGCAAAGCAAGATAGTTCAAGCCGTGATATGTCATAATTGTGATGATTATGGCTTACAGCTCATGAAAACCCCAAATCCACAATCTCAGAAAATTAGAATATTGTGAAAAGTTGCAATATTCTAGGCTCAAAGTGTCCCACTCTAATCAGCTAATTTAGCCATAACACCTGCAAAGGGTTCCTGAGCCTTTAAATGGTCTCTCAGTCTGGTGCAGTAGGAATCACAATCATGGGAAAGACTGCTGACCTGACAGTTGTGCAGAAAACCATCATTGACACCCTCCATAAGGAGGGAAAGCTTCAAAAGGTAATTGCAAAAGAAGTTGGATGTTCCCAAAGTGCTGTATCAAAGCACATTACTAGAAAGTTGTGTGGAAGGGGAAAGTGTGGAAGGAAAAGGTGCACAAGCAGCAGGGATGACCGCACCTGGAGAGGATTGTCAGGAAAAGGCCATTCAAAAGTGTTGGGGACTTTCACAAGGAGTGGACTGAGGCGGGAGTCAGTGCATCAAGAGCCACCACACACAGACGGATCCTGGACATGGGCTTCAAATGTCGTATTCCTCTTGTCAAGCCGCTCCTGAACAACAAACAACGTCAGAAGCGTCTTACCTGGGCTAAAGAAAAACAGACCTGGTCTGTTGCTCAGTGGTCCAAAGTCCTCTTTTCTGATGAGAGCAACTTCTGCATCTCATTTGGAAACCAAGGACCCAGAGTATGGAGGAAGAATGGAGAGGCACATGCTGCAAGATGCTTGAAGTCCAGTGTGAAGTTTCCACAGTCGGTGTTGATTTGGGGAGCCATGTCATCTGCTGGTGTTGGTCCACTGGGCATCCTGGTCTTCCATAACACCTCAGCAGTGCCACAGGCTGATAGCTTCCATGCCACACCGCATTGAGGCAGTAATTGCTGCAAAAGGGGCCCAAACCAAGTACTGAGTACACATACTTGCTTATACTTTTCAGAGGTCCGATATTGTTCTATGTACCATCCTTGTTTTATTGATTGCATGTAATATTCTAATTTTCTGAGATTGTGGATTTGGGGTTTTCATGAGCTGTACGCCATACTCATCGCAATTATGACACATCACGGCTTGAACTATCTTGCTTTGCATGTAATGAGTCTACCTCATATATTTGTTTCACCTTTTCAGTTGCATTACTGAAATAAATGAACTTTTGCACGATATTCTAATTTTTCAAGTTTCATCTGTATAATCACTTACAAATAAGCAAACCACACTATGGCTGATTATCTCCAGATTCCACCAGAATTTCAGTTGGGCTCTGTGCTAGAAGACAAATGCATTCGTAAAGCATGGGTTATAGCTTAATGCTATGGACAACCAGTTCTTGGTACCTTAACAAATCATGTTTATACAAACCATGACTTAGCAAGACACATCAAGTTAAGACACCGCCATATATCCATGCATATCCATGAGAGCCAGTTTGGTGTAGTGGTTAAGGTGCTGGTCTAGAAACCAGGAGACGGTGAGTTCTAGTCCTGCTTTAGAGACAAAAGCCAACTGGAAGACTTTGGGATAATCACCAGGAGACGGTGAGTTCTAGTCCTGCTTTAGAGACGAAAGCCAACTGGAAGACTTTGGGACAATCACCAGGAGACGGTGAGTTCTAGTCCTGCTTTAGAGACAAAAACCAACTGGAAGACTTTGGGACAATCATCAGGAGACTGTGAGTTCTAGTCCTGCTTTAGAGACGAAAGCCAACTGGAAGACTTTGGGACAATCATCAGGAGACGGTGAGTTCTAGTCCCACATTAGGCATGAAGTCAGCTGGGTGACTTTGGGACAATCATCAGGAGACGGTGAGTTCTAGTCCCAAATTAGGCATGAAAGTCAGCTGGGTGACCTGGGACAAGGAGACGGCGACTTCTAGTCCTGGCTCAGGCATGAAAGTCGGCTGGTGACTTTGGGACAATCACCAGGAGATGGTGAGTTCTAGTCCCACTTTAAGCAAGTAAGCCAGCTGGGTGACTTTGGACCAGTCCCTCTCTCAGCCCAACCCACCTCACAGTGTTGTTGTTAAGGGGAAAATACATTAGAAGGAGGAAAGACTATTACGTATGTTTGCTACCTTGTGTTATTTATAAAAATAATAAAGGAGGGATAAAAATCTAATAAAAATTATATTGATTGCTCCAAACTAACGTAGCTGCCTTTACGCTTCCTTCCCTTTAACCCTCAAAAATTCATAGCTGTAGCAAAAAATCTTTTAGAGCAAGCTTCAAGACGAAGTTCTAAAAATACTCCATACAGCAGAGACTATCTTCTTGGGAGTTTGAGCAATGAAGGCCCATTAATACCTTTCAATAATACATAAGTAAAGTTTTAAGTGGGTCACCCTTTTAGAGACAGCTTTCAGAGAAGCGCTTAGAGTTTCATGGGGGAGGGAGGGAGGGAGGG
>QLTV01003660.1:706362-719804 GCA_003457575.1 Thermophis baileyi
TAAAATAAGTTGACATCCTCTTCTTTGTGGCAGCCCCTCAAACACTGGAATACTGCTAATATATCACCTCATGTCCTATTTCTCTAGACTGGCCATACCCAATTCATGCAACCATTCTTCATATGTTTTTGTCTCCAGGCCCTTAATCATCTTAGTTGCTCTTCTTTGCACTTTTTCCAAAGTCTCAACATTTTTTTTTTTTTTTTTTTTTGGTGATCTCAGAATCTTCAGTTCTGTCCATCTCTGTCCCAGCTGCGCAATTGTTCCTCTACCCTTCCATTGTTATCAGCTCAAGGTCCTGCAAACAGGCCAACATTAACGTCCATCCTGGGAACCGTTGTCAGCTTATGAAAGAAGCTGCAGCCGAACATGCAAAGCTTGGCTAGGTGTTGGATGGGGACCTGCCCTGACAAATATTTGGAGGCTGTAAGAGACAAACGTCTCATGGGCTGGATAGGAACAGGAAATGAGCTGCGAGAGTGAAGCTGAGAAGATGCCCGCTTGGCTCACCACAAGAAGCTGCTTTCTGCTCTATCAGTCGGCTGTTTTGCACACCTTGCAAAAAGCCACATCGAGAAGTTTCATTTTGTTCAGAAGCAAAACTTTCCCACTCTGAAAAAGAACACGGCTTCCTTGCTGGTGGATCCGGAAGAAAAGTTTGCATCCAGCTCTTTCCCAAAGAGCTGGATGCAGAACACATAGAACACATGGAGGTGACTAGACATAGAAGTCTTGTCTTCTGTCTCCAGCTCCCCTATCTGGTGCCCTTCCTTGGCTGTTTGATATTCCAAGCTCTTTTCCTTGCTAGGGGGCTATCTTCTAAGGGTGACCTTGTCTCAGTTGAAATGCTAAGTTAGTGGTTGAACAGGAGATAAACAGGAAATGCTTAGGGCTGCAAGCGCGGTTCTCTGTGTGTGATGATAGGCACCAACCACATAGCAAAGCATGGAAGTGGAGATGGAGATGGAGATGGACATGAAGAGAAGAGAGGAGAGGAGAGGAGAGGAGGAGGAGGAGGAGGAGAGAAGAGGAAATAGAAGGGAAGAGAGGAGGAGAAGAGAAAATAGAAGAGAAGAGAAGAGGAAATAGAAGGGAGGAGGGGAGAGGAGAAGGGAAGAAGAGAAGGGGAAATAGGGAAGAGGAGAAGAAATAGAAGGGAGGAAGGGAGAGGAGAAGAGAAGAGAAAATAGAAGGGAAGAGAGGAGAAGGGAAGAGGAGAAGAAATAGAAGGGAGGAGGGGAGAGGAGAAGAGGAGAAAATAGAAGGGAGGAGGGGAGAGGAGAAGAGAAGAGAAGGGGAAATAGAAGGGAGGAGAGGAGAAGAGAAGGAGAAATAGAAGAGAAGAGAGGAGAAGGGAAGAGGAGGAAATAGAAGGGAGGAGGGGGAAAAGGAAGAGAAGAGAAGAGAAGAGGAAATAGAAGGGAGGAGGGGAGAGGAGAAGAGAAGAAGAGAAGATACACCGAAGAAAAAAGAAAACAAGAGGAGAGGAGAGGGACAGATTTCTGCCAGCTTCATTGACAAATCCATCCCGTTTTTTTGGCAGAAGGAACTGAGTCTTTCAATCAACTTTTTGTCAACCTGCCCAGCTTGAAGATGTGTGGACTTCAACTTCCAGAATTCCTCAGCCAGCATGAATTCTGGGAGTTAAAGTCCACACATCTTACAAGTTGTCAAGGTTGAAAAACACTTGATTTTAAAGCATTTCCTATTTGCTCTTTGAATATTGCACTCCCAGCCAGCTGGGTGTTTTTAACTCACACTTCATGGCGCACCTTTGGAAGTTACATTTCTGGAAATAGTTGGTGAAGTAACTGAGTTTCTAGATCTGAGGTTTCTTGTCTTCCTCTAATGAGTCAGTTTGATTCCAGCACCCGAGTGAGTCATCTACCAGTTTGATCTTTCAACAAAAGTAAACAGGGCCAAAATAAATATTATTAATAATAATAATGATGATGATGCTAGTGTTGAGCTGCTGACCAGTCACAAGAGCTGCTGTGCTGTCGAAAAGCAAGACAGAACATTTAGATCTCCAGCGATGAGGTAGGAAAAAGTCCTCAGCTGATTCACAAAGAATCCTGGGAATTAATTATGTCATTAAATTAATGAATTGGCTCCAGCCTGGGAAATGGGCCTTCCCCAATCTGGTGACCTCAAGTATTACTGGGAGTCCATCTGAGTGTTGGGTATTCACACTTTGGTTGCTCATAGGCAAAACTAAGATGTGGAGCCCGGCCTGGTTGTGTTGGGTTCTCAGTTACATCACTAGCAAGAGATGTTGTGATGAGATAACATCCAGGCTGGGGCTCAGAAGTATGTGTGGCCTCCTGGATGAGATGAGGCATGGTCATAGGTAGGAGAACCAAATCTGGGTTGCAAGAATTCAGATGACTTCTAGAGCAGGGGTCCCCAACCTTTTGGACCTCAGGGACCACCAAGGTCATAATTTTAAACCCTGTGGACCAGTGGTGGGCGTGACTTGGTGGGGGGGATGTCATGTGACTAGGTGGGCGTGGCCAACTTTTTTTTCTTTTCTTTTTAAAGCATTTTTAACTAGTAATAAATGGGCCTTCTGAAAAACAGGAACACCCCCCCCCCCAGGGCAGATTGGAGCTTGGAAACCCTGAGCTTTCACCCTTTGGCAGTGACAGGACATGCATCTCACCCAAAGGGGCTTTTGCAAGAGGCAACTGGACTTTCTTGGTGTTTCCTTAAAGACCTTTCGCTTCGGACATTCCCTCCCGAGGGCAGAATAGCCCGCCTCGCCCCACGGCTGTCAGGACACACGCCTCCACACGCACCTCCCTGCCGCCCGCCTGCTCTTCCTCACTGCGCAGAGCTGTCGGGGCACGCGTGGCTCCGGCGCTGCAGGGGCGGGGAGTGGCTGCCCCAACTGCACAACCGGACCCCTGCCGCCCCCAATGCTGTGGGGGCTGCAGCTGGGCCAGGACTGCCCCGCCCGGCCATTCCAAGGCCTCCCGCGGCTGGCTGAGCACTCGGCCGGCCTCCCCGGCAGGTGCGCTCCAACAGCGGCTCTGTCCCACCCAACGCCGCACCCGCCGGGGCTCCTGCTTGGCACCACCGTGCTGCCTGCCATGCAGGCTTTGGAAGGGGATCCGGGGTCCCCACACGGGCACTCGGGGGGCGCAGGAGGCCAGACTTCGTGGGCTCCCTGGCAGCTTTGCGCTTCCAAAAGTCCACTGGCTGCAGGGATGCTGCCCCCCCCTGGTTCCCTCTGCCTGCGGGAAACTGATGGGGCCACCGGGCACGGCCGAGTCCCCCCCATTCCCTCCCGAGGGCAGAATAGCCCGCCTCGCCCCACGGCTGTCAGGACACACGCCTCCACACGCACCTCCCTGCCGCCCGCCTGCTCTTCCTCACTACGCAGCGCTAGCCAGCAGGTTGGTGGCGCGCAGGAAAGCCAGCACAGCTTGGCTCGGCTCACCGGCGGAGCGCAGCCTGTCGCCCAGCTCCAGCCACAGCCCTGCCACCAGCGCCGGCTGCCCCAAGTCCACGTGGAGGCGAGCGGCAAAAGCCACACAGCTGTGGGTGGCTGGCAGGTACTTGGAGAGGCCCACAGCCTTGCCGCAGGCGGAGCTCCCACCCGTGGCACAGCCAGAACCGTGCCACTTTGGCTAGCGCCGCCGTCTCGCCCGCCGGGTGGCCCAGGCTCTAAGCGCAGCGCGCCACTGCTAGCTGGCCCCAGGCTGCATAAGGGAGGCTCTCCTGGGCACGCAGCTCCCGCGCCAGCGCTGCTGCTCCCCAGACCAGACGCCATTTACCTCTCTGAGTCCCAAGCGGCAGGAGACAAGGGCTGCCTTGCGCCACCAGCTGGCGCAAATATACCAAGGCGGAATGCTGATGCCATGCAAATGCAAGTAGCGCTTCGCTCCCAGCTTCCAGCCATCGCAACCCCCGCTTCGGCCCACTTGCGTAGCACACCCCCCCCCGCAACAGCACCATTTTTTCGTTCTGGCCGGCGAGGGCTGCGTTCCTTTTTGCATATTGCACCACCTGCAAAGTTGCACATTGCAAGTGCCACCCCAGGGCAGAGATTTCCAGCCCCACCACGGCCGGTCCCATAATCCAGAGCTGTAGTAGTCATACTCACAGGACTGGCCCATTGTAGCTCCTCCACCCGGGTGCACTGTCCATTGTGGACGCTAGCTCGGCCTCCTGAAAACTCATCTCTGGAGGAGCGTTTGCTGAAGTGGTGTGGGAAACTTTGGCCGGGCTCCTTGAGAGATGAGAGTTTGCAGGGGGCCAATCTAGCAGGCGCTTTCTCTCAGGCCTCCCACCCAGAGGCCTCGCATAAGGAGAGATGTAGGCCCAAAAGGCGGCTGAACCTTCCCCCTCCCCCAGGAAGCCGTTTGGCTGAGCGCTATATTCAAGGTGAGGTTTGTGCTCGGCCTTAAGAGTGGGGGCTGGCATGTGGGCGGGGTGATGTTGGGCAGTGCAGCCTTGTGTTCCCGCGCGTGGGCTGGATTAATTGCTCTCGGCCATATCCGGCCCAGGGGCCAAGATTTCTCCACGGACCACCAAAATTTTCTCGCGGACCACCACTGGTCCGCAGACCACCGGTTGGTGACCTGTGTTCTAGAGGGCAGTAGAGAGACAGAAAAGGCTTGCGTGTGGCTGCCACCTAGTGGTCATTCCAAAATTTTGCACCACAACTATGGTAGGCCTAGTAGTTGTACCTACGTGCAGTTGCAGACAGTATAAAGCAGGTAGCAAGAACTGAGAAGGAGCCACGTCACACATCTGTGCATAATAGGTATAGAGTGTGCAGTCAGTGACTTAAATATTCCAATTTTAGACTTCTGTGCATATGTATGTGTCAGAGGTGGGTTCCTCCTGGTTTGGACCGGTTCGCCCGAACTGGTAGCAACCCGCTGGTGATGTCACGGAGCCGGTTTGGTCAGTGCCGGTCCATGGACGCCGCCATCTTTATATATATATATATTTTTTGAAAAAAAAAATTTGGGGGGAATTTCTTTTATTTGTTTTTCTTCTGTGCATGCGCAGACGCTGAGTTTCTGGCATTGCGCATGCACCGCCATCTTGTTTTTGGGTTTTTAAAAAAAAAAATTGAATTTTCGGCACTGTGCATAACCCAGAACTTTTCATCTAACAATTTGTTTTAGGTATTTAAAGAAGAGGCAGAAGAGATCAGCACCATACACAATCAAGGAAAGAAATACATTTGCTTCTTTTGTGGCTGCAATAACTACAATTTATTTATTTGTTTAAATTTAATATATAAGACCCAGAGGTGGGTTCCTACCGGTTTGGACCGGTTCGCCCGAACCGGTAGCAATCCGCTGGTGATGTCACGGAGCCGGTTCATGGCCGCCGCCTTCTTTTTTTGGAATTTTTTGGAATTTTTTTTTTTGAATTATTTTTTAAATTCTTTTGTATTTATTTTTCTTCTGCGCATGTGCAGAAGCCGAGTAGCTGGCACTGCGCATGCGCTGCCATCTTGTTTTGGGCTTTTTGGGGGGGGGAGTTTTTTGGGAATTTTTGGCATTGCGCATGCGTGCATGCGCAAAGCGTGCGGGCACCCATGAGGAGCGCCCACGCAGCGCGGGAGGAAGTGAACCGGCAGTGAGGTAAGTTAGAACCAACCCCTGGTATGTGTGTATAAATGCTGTACACACACGGCACCGGAATTGCAACGGAAGCCAGTAATTTTCCATTTTCACCTGGAAATTCACTTATAGCATGATCAGAGACACAAAGGCATAGTTTTGTTCTGCTGCTCTAACGCTGTACATATCAATTTAGAAAGGGACACTTCATTTGGGAGGAGAATGAGCTGATTGCCTAGAAAATTTGAAAACTGCACAAAAAGCCTAATTTCCCCCAAAAGTACAAATAACAAGCTTGAAAGAAAAGTAAGCAAAAGAAAATTAAGTACAGTAATGAGAAACCACAGGAGGGAGAGAGGGATGGGGGAGGGAAGGAAGGAAAGAAGGAAAGAAAAACAGAAAGGAGGAAAGGAAGGGGGAGGGAGAGAGAAAGGGAGGAAAGAAAGAAGGGTGGAAGGAAGGAAGGAAAAAGGGAAGGGAGGGAGGGAGAGGGAGGAAAAAAGAGGAAGGGTGGAAGAAAGGAAAAAAGGAAAGGAGGGAAGAGAGGGAGGAAAGAAAGGAAGGAAGGAAAGAAAGAAAAAGAAAGGAAGAAGGAAGGAGAGAAAAAAGAAAAAGAAAGAAAGAAAGAAAAGAAAGAAAGAAAGAAAGAAAGAGAAAGAAAGAAAGAAAAGAAAGAAAGAAAGAAAAGAAAGAAAGGGAGGAAAATGAGAGGAAAATGAGAGGAAAGGTGGAAGGAAGGAAGGATGGATGGATGGAAGGAAGGAAGGAAGGAAGGCAAACAATTTCAGCATATTTTCTCCATATCCAGTATTAAATAATATTTAAAATTTAATTGAAAGGGCACAAAAGAGAGACTAGTTAAATGGATTCATCAACATATCCTAGTTTGAGTTTGATGGCTATCCCAAAGAATGCATCTGAAAGGATGGACCTCAAGATTTACCTACCTCTTTTCACACGGTTATAGGGATCTCCCTTGGACCCCCAGATCCCGGATGTGAGGTCTCATCTCCAGCTCAACCATCGACACCAAAATGAAGTCAACTCTGAGTGACAGCACCAGCCCAAACAACCATGAAGCATCTTTAGCTTCAGAGGTGATTTGAGTGACCCTCCAGGACAGGGGTCTCCAACCTTGGCAACTTTAAGACTTGTGGACTTCAACTCCCAGAGTTCCTCAGCTGGCTGAGGAACTCTGGGAGTTGAAGTCCACAAGTCTTAAAGTTGCCAAGGTTGGAGACCCCTGCTTAGCGGTGAAATCTACTTACCTTCCCTACCGGTTCGGAAGCGCGCACGCGCATGCCCATTGCGCGCGCTTTTTCACCCTCTGCGCATGCACAGAATGCTTTGCGCATGTGCAGAGGGTTAAAAACAAGAAAATGGCGACGTCCGGGCGGGTGGGCGGAGCCTCGCGCTGCCGCCGCTACCGGTTCTCCGAACCACCAGTGGCCACCACTACCAGTATGCCCGGACTGGGCCAAACCGGTAGCATTTCACCCCCTGCCCCTGCTCCAGGATGTATTTTGACAGACCGGTCTATTCTCTTGGCCTGTTGGTCTCTCCACTAAGTCCAGATCAGATCCAACCCTCGCATCTACCAAGACCAGCTCAAGGCCACCAGCAAATTCTACAAGGAGGCATGAGCAGTAAAGCTGGAAACTGGCCATCCTAAACAATGACAGAGAAAGGCTCCTTAATTTCAAATATCTGGGAGAATTATCTCCCCATTTTTATCTGCACTACCTTGCAATTATTCCAGAGTAGCTCAACCTGTTTTGTATCCTTTGAAACAAGGTCATGTTAACAGAGCCGTTGGAGCTGCCCTGCCAGAAGCGAACAATTTAAGGGTTCGTATTTCAAACTTCATCTGTTCTTTTTCTCATCTGGAGTGATCCAGAGGTGTGCAGGAGATCCCAGGCAGATGCCAATTCTCTCCGTCACTCCCAGTGACGTTGGCGGCAACCCAAGATCTGTTCCCCATCCAAGGGGTGTGACGTCAGTCACCTTTTCCCTGGCCTGTCTTGGGATTTGCAAAAGTCGCACAACTTGATTAGTAAAAGTGTCT
Organism: Thermophis baileyi; assembly: GCA_003457575.1. Lineage (NCBI taxonomy): Eukaryota > Metazoa > Chordata > Lepidosauria > Squamata > Dipsadidae > Thermophis > Thermophis baileyi. The sequence goes on from QLTV01003660.1 coordinate 714,013, forward strand.
TGGTAAGATCACGTTACTGCAGCATGACCAGGGAGGACACCCATGTGAAGCTCAGCTGCGTCATACAGGAAAGGAAGCAATTTTTTTCATAGAGTAAGGATGAGGTCATGTTCATAGGGAGAACTCACTTCGCTGCTGGGGAGTTCTTGGTGCTCTCTGAGCTTGTTGGTTTTCTTCGAGACGTTTCATTACCCAGCTAGGTAACATCATCAGGGCTAGTAGAAAACCACCCAGCTTAGAGAGCGCCAAGGATTCCACAATTCAACCCTGAGTTACAAATTTTCTCTTCTATTGGTCATTTCGCTGTTTCATGCTTGCCATAATCCTTGGCATTCCCTACAAATCAGAGGTGGTATTCAGCCGGTTTGGACCGGTTCGCCCGAACCGGTAGCGGAAATCGCGGGTGGGCCTGCCCACCCGCCCCAGCTCTATGCTGTCCTATCTAGGCACATTTTGACGCCACGTGCATGCGTGCCAGCCGCGCGAGCAATCAAAGTGCATGTGTGGAACGCCGCACGCCAGCCGCGCGCGCGCTCACATTTGCGAACCGGTAGGGAAGGTAAGTGAATACCACCTCTGCTCCAAATGTCTTTGGATTGGCTGAAATTCTTTTCTTCTCCAATCCAATTCTGGAGTCTTGTATTAGGGTTCCAAGGCTGTTACCTCCACTCCTGAATCAAACACCAAACTAAGATCCTTTCTTCTACAAAACAACTGTAGAGCACAAATATCTTTCCAAATTCTGAACCAGGTTTAGAGATCTCCAAGGTGCTTTTCCAAAAGGCAACTGGCCTTTTTTTTTTTTAGTTGTTTTCTTTGAAAACGTTTCGCTTTTCATCCAAGAAGCTTCTTCAGTTCTGATTTCAGTCCGTTCAGTTCACCTTCTTAGATGAGAAGCGCGATGTTTTCAAGGAAAAAAACAACAAGAAAGTCCAGTTGCCTCTTGAAAAAGCACCTTTGGGACAACCATGACCTGGATGGTGGAGAATCTCCATAGACAGGTTTAGGAATCTACACAGGTCAGTTAAAGACTCTGTGATTGAACTCACACCTTGCCTTAAGCTAGGCTAGTGTTAGCCTTACCAAGGGGTTGTGTGTGTGTCTCAGGTTTAAGGTATAACCACCACCTTGCTTAGCATGAACATTCTGCTCTTAATTGTGGTCGTAAGTTGTGGACAACCTGTAATGAAAAAACCATGATAATTTTCACAGATAGGGACCAAGGAAGGAAGTTGAAGGACAATGTTCTGAGCACCAACCCAACATCAAATGCCTACCAGAGATCGTTGCATTTCCCTCCCTGGATTTCCTAAGAAATGCAGTTGTAACACATTTTACTGCTCATTTTACTGTCCAGACAGACTTTGTTGGCTATCAGCAAAGCTGTTGAGCTGGCAATGGTCCATATCAACAAACTAGGTGTTTGAATGGTCTCTGTGCCAGCCATTAATTTCCAGTTTGTTTTTTATTGTCCTACGGTTGGCTGCCAAGATCCTTATCAGCAGGTGGAACTAATGTCTGCATTCATTGTGTATCAAAGACGCAGATAAAGAAAGAAAGAAAGTACTGTAGGGAGGGGAGAGATTCCACCTTGCTAGAATCCAAGCTAGGAAGGGTCAAATTTGGGAGAATCCCACCATTTGGGGTCAAGAATCCAAGGCAAGGTGTCAACACTGCCATTTCTGTCCTGAGAAGGTGGCATTAACCTTGTATGTTGCACTAAATTAGAACATAGAATAACAGAGTTGGAAGGGACCTTGGAGGTCATCTAATCCAATTCCCTGCACAAGCAGGAGAGTCTATGCCATTTCAGACAAGTGGCTGTCCAGTCTCTTCTTGAAAGCCTCCAGTGATGGAGCACCCACCACTTCTGAAGGCAAGCCATTCCACTGATTGATTGTTCTCACCATTGGGAAATTTCTCCTTAGTTCTAGGTTGGTTCTTTCCTTGATAATAAGAATAAGAATAAGAAGAGAAGAGAACGAGCTGGGAGGGACCTTGGAGGTCTTCTAGTCCAGCCCCCTGCTCAAGCAGGAGAACCTATATTATTTCAGATAAGACTAGACACTTCTTAAAAACATCCAGTGATGGAGCACCCATGATTTCTGGAGGCAAGCTGTTCCACTGTTAGGAAGTTTCTCCTTAGTTCTATGTTGCTTCTCTCTTTGATTAGTTCCTGCCATTGTTTCTTGTCCTGCCCTCTGGTGCTTTGGAGAATAATTTGACCCCCTCTTCTTTGGGGCAGCCCCTCAAATACTGGGATACTGCTATCCTGTCGCCCCTAATTCTTTTCTTTAGACTAGCCAAACCCAAAACCTGCAGCCGTTCTTCCTATGTTTTAGTCTCCAGGCCTTTGATCATCTTAGTTGCTCTTCTCTGAACTTTTTCCAAAGTCTCAACATCTTTTTTATAGTATGGTGATCAAAATTGGTTGCAGTATTCCATCCATTCATTCTTCTCTTGTTTTTTGATGCTTTGGTAAATAGTTTGACCCCGTCACCTTTGTGGCAGCCCCTCAAATATTGGAAGACTGCTATGTTATTCCCCCTACACCTTCTTTTCACTAGACTAGACATACCCAATTCCTGCAATCATTCTTCATATGTCTTAGTTTCCAGTCCCTTAATCATCTTTGTTGCTCTTCTCTGCACTCTTTCCAGAGTCTCAACATAAATTATAGACCGGCTGGGGGCTGCAATAGCTCACGTGGGTTGACACTGAGCCTGCACTCCGCTGAGGTCGGCAGCTCGGTGGCTCGATTCCCGTGAGCAAATAAACCGCGTAGGGACAGGAAAGGAGCAGAGGTGGTATTCTGCCGGCTCGGACCAGTTCGGGCAAACCGGTAGCGCCGACTGTGGGTGGGACCGCCCAGACCGCCCAGACCGCCCAGACGTAATGCTGTCCTATTTAGCCGCATTTTCATGGCTGGGCGCATGCGCGAAAGGCGTGCGTGTGAGTAAAGAGCATGCGTGGGAGGCTGTGCACATGTGCAGAGGTGCACTCACATTTGCAAACCGGTAGGGAAGGTAAGTGAAAACCACCCCTGGAAAGGAGCCTCCCCCGATTGCCTACTGGCATTCAGGCGTCCCGCGGGTAAGATAATACTGCCCGAAAAAATTCCTTTCACAGAGGCATCCAGCCACTTCGGTGATCCCTGGCTAACACGTGCCATACGCTAAAAAAATAAATAAATGGATCGGCTTGTTTGATTCTGACATTAAAGGTTGCATGAACCTGGTCAGGAGTCTTATCAAAATGGTTCACGGATGGTGAGGTAGGACTCCAATCCATCAGGGCTTCTTCCACACCTAGGATTAGCAAAACACAGCTTAGTAATGTTGACATGCAAAGCAACCTATTTCTCCACTTAGACTCTGGATGGTGGCGAGATGTCCATCTACTTACTTTGTTGTGCGTGTGTGTTGAAAATCCAAACCTTCAACCTTCAACCAAGATGTCCCCAAGGTGCTTTTTCGGGAGGCAACTGGACTTGCTTATTTTTTTCTTTTGAAGACGTTTCGCTTCTCATCCAAGAAGCTTCTTCAGCTCTGACAGGATACTGGGGAATGGAAGGATTTATATTCTCAGTCATTCAGGTCATGGTTGTCCCAAAGGTGCTTTGGTCCACGGTTGTCCATGACGTGGTTATCCAGGATGACTGAGAATCTCTACAGACGTTTAGCTATGCAATTTGGGATGAACAACCTTTGAATAGTGTGAGAGTAGGAATGGACTTCCAGAGAAAAAAAAATGCAGACGACAGGAACCTGGAGCACTACTCAGGTGACCCTGAGGACACAGATAAACCTCCAAGTGCTTCAACGACCCTCTAAAACAGTATGCAAATAAAAGAGGGTGATGAGTGGAAAACTGCCTTTAACTGCTCCCTGGGCAGCTTCCAATTCAAAGAATTGAAGCCTTTGGGCTACAGGGAGCCCCTGTGGTCTTCATGCAGCTAATAAACAAGGTACTGCATGATCACCTGTATAAAAGAAAAAATAAAAAAAAAATTAAAAAAAAAATTAAAAAAAAAGATGGCGGTGCCCACAGACCGGCACCGACCGAACCGGATCCGTGACGTCATCGTGACCTCACCAGCGGGTCGCTACCAGTTCGGGCGAACCGGTCCAAACCGGGAGGAACCCACCTCTGATGCAAATGACCAGCTGTCTGCAAGAAATATAAATCCTTCCATTCCCCACTCTCCTGTCAGAGCTGAAGAAGCTTCTTGGATGAGAAGCGAAAGGTCTTCAAAAGAAAAAACAAGAAAGTCCAGTTGCCTCTTGAAAAAAAAAGGCACCTTTGGGACAACCATGACTTGGATGTCTCAGAATCTCCGCAGATTTCAACCAAGAGGCGTTTCTTTTCAAAAGCCGCAATTTCAAGAAAGTCTCCAGTCTCCGCAATTGGACCTCCCATTCTCCGTTTTGGCTTTCTCCTTGGGAATCCCCACAGCATGTTTTTACGCAAATAACAAAAACATCGTAGGATGACATCCCTGGATTCAATAACACGAAAGCCAACTTTTTGTGCAATCCCGATCAAGTGGTTCAGGTTTTTATAATTTCCTGGAGCTGGTTTAAGTTGGAGTTTAATTTTCCGATGACAAAAGATGTTCCTCAAGGGCGTTTTAAGACTTTTGATGTAAAGTCAAAAGTTGTTTTTTTTCCCCAGAGCCATGCAACCCCAGCATTGTGTTGGGTACGCTGGACTGAGTCACTTCGTTTCTAAAGTTCTGGCTTCGTTCTGCCAAATTTAATAATCTCTGCTGCCCTCATCTGGCAATGCATGAGTTTTTTCTCTTTTAAAATCATAATTAGGCTATGCAGGTAGTCCTCGACTTATGACCACAATTGAGCCCAACATTTATGTTGCTAAGTGAGACGTTTGTTAAGTGGGTTTTGCCCCATTTTACGACTTTTCTTGCCGCAGTTGTTAAGGGAATCACCGCAGTTCTTAAATTAGTCGCGCGGTCGTTAAGTGAATCTGGCTTCCCCATTGACTTTGCTTGTCAGAAGGTCGCAAAAGGGGATCATAAGAACCCGGGATGCCGTGACCGTCATAACTGTGAGTCACTTGCCAAGCGTCTGAATTTTGATCACATGTTCCTGGGGATGCGACAAAGGTCGTAAGTGTGAAAAACGGTCCTAAGTCGCTTTGTTCAGTGCCATTGTAACTTTGAATGGTCACTAAGCGAACTGTTGTAAGCTGAGGACTACCTGTACATGTAGTCCTCGACTTACAACCATTCATTTAGTGGTCGAAGTTACAATGGTGCTGAAAAAAAGTGACTTAGGATTGTTTTTCACACTTACGACCATTGCAGCATCCCCATGATTACATGATATAATATATGTGGGTATATGCCTAATTCTGTATTTATCTGTATTTATTTATTTATTCTGTTATATTATGTAGTGTATATTGGAGGTGGAGACCCTTTGAGAGCTGTATGCAATGAAATTTCACTTTAATGTATGCCGATCAGTGTACATTCAAAGTGACGATAAAGTTATTATTCTATTCTGTTCTGTTCTGTTCTGTTCTGTTCTGTTCTGTTCTGTTCTGTTCTGTTCTGTTCTGTTATTCTATTCTATTCTATTCTATTCTATTCTATTCTATTCTATTCTATTCTATTCTATTCTATTCTAGTCTATTCTATGCTATTCTATTCTATTCTATTCACTCTACTCTACTGAAATTGTGAGCAAGGAAAGCAAACTATGACCACATGCAAATTAATATATCTTGACTATAAAGAAGCATGCATTAGTATAATGTATGTTGTGTAA
>QLTV01003660.1:765199-777462 GCA_003457575.1 Thermophis baileyi
TTCTATTCTATTCTATTCTATTCTATTCTATTCTATTCTATTCCTATTCCTATTCCTATTTCTATTTCTATTTCTATTTCTATTTCTATTCTATATTCTATTCTATACTCTATTCTATTCTTCATTCCAATATTCTATTCTATTCTATTCTATTCTATTCTATTCTATTCTATTCTATTCTATTCTATTCTATTCTATTCTATTCTATTCTATTCTATCATCATCATCATTATCATCATCATCATCATCATCATCATCATCACATTTTTCTCACAGGTGCACGGTCCACTTTTGAGGTCAACAAGCACCATTAAACATAGCATCTGTGTCTAACTGAGCATTTTTCACGTATGCATTTATTGTAGCATTCTTCCAATATATGAGGGGCTGCCACAAAGAAGAGGGGGCCAACCTGTTCTTCAAAGCACCTGAAGGTAGGACAAGAAGCAATGGATGGAAACTAATTAAGGACACTTGTCCAGAATGAAATCGGGCCTGGGGGTAGGACTATAAGACCTCCAAGATCCCTTCCGATTCTGTTATTCTGTTAGATTCTGTATCGTGCCATCTTTGCTTCGGCCTTCCATGTGGGCCCTCAAATCTACATTAAAGTGTGAACAGATTAACAAAGTTGGAAGGGACCTTGTAGGTCATCTAGTCCAGTAATGAGAACAATTAACCAGTGGAATGGCTTGCCTCCGGAAGTTGTGGGTGCTGCTCTATCATTGGAGGCTTTTAAGAAGAGACTGGACAGCCATTTGTCCAGAATGATATACTCCCTTGGGAGTTGGGCAGCATACAAATTTAATAAATAATAATAATAATAATAATAATAATAATAATAATAATAATAATGATAATAATGATAATGATAATGATAATGATAATGATAATGATAATGATAATGATAATGATAATAATAATAATGATATAGGGTCTCCTGCTTGAACAGGGGGCTGGACTAGAAGACCTACAAGGCCCTTCCAACTCTGCTATTCTATTATCATCAAAGAGAGACCCAACCTAGAACTAAGGATGAATTTCTTGACAGTTAGAACAATCAATCAATACTTGCCTTCAGAAGTTGTGGGTGCTTCATCACTGGAGGTCTTTAAGAAGAGACTGGACAGCCATTTGTCTGGAATGTTCTAGGGTCTCCTGCTTGAACAGGGGGCTGGACTAGAAGACCTCCAAGGCCCTTCCAACTCTGCTATTCTATTATCATCAAAGAGAGACCCAACCTAGAACTAAGGAGGAATTTCTTGACAGTTAGAACAATCAATCAATGGAATCCAGAAGTTGTGGGTGCTCCATCACTGGAGCTTTTTAAGAAGAGATTGGACAGCCACTTGTCCAGAATGAAATCGGGCCTGGGGGTAGGACTATAAGACCTCCAAGATCCCTTCCGATTCTGTTATTCTGTTAGATTCTGTATCGTGCCATCTTTGCTTCGGCCTTCCATGTGGGCCCTCAAATCTACATTAAAGTGTGAACAGATTAACAAAGTTGGAAGGGACCTTGTAGGTCATCTAGTCCAACCCTCCCCGCCAAAGTGGAAGGAGAGGAAGACAACGGTGTGGGGTGCTGCCCATAGAACACGGCTGTACCACTATCTGTAGGCGTTTCTCCCACATCGTTCACAGTTACAAGGATGCTGGAAAAAGTGACTTGCAACTGGCCTTCACGCTTAATGACCATCGCCACATGCCCTAGGGCAGATCAGGAGTTTCCTTACACAACTGTTCCTTATTGTGATGTCTCCCCAGCTCCTCCCATGTCCCGGGAGGTGAGGGGGTGGGGGCAGGAGAGGGTGTGTGCAATGAAATTTAGCTGGAGCTGAGAAATCATAGATCATCGGAGACTCATCCCTGGATTTTTATGCAAGAACAAGCACTTTGTACCGGCAAGAACATCATCCAAATATTTATTTCCTTCAAAGCGGTGAGCAGGAGTAAATTCTACCCAACAGATGATTCCCCATCAATTTGATTTTTCGGTCCAAATTTCCTGTGGAGGATGCTTGCCCCGTTTTCACCCTCTAGTTTGATCAATGCAAGGATGCATGCCTCCCTCCCTCCCTCCCATCCACCCCCGTTCCTTTTTGTGACTTTGGCAAGGTTTCCAATCTTGGATGTGTTCTGGCAAGGATTTCCCAACCGAGCCAGGAACCCTGCCCATTAATTACAAGGACGCATATGGAAGGGACTCTTGCTTTGCATCCCCTCCCGACAATGTGTGAGTCCTTTGATTTCTTCTTGTCTATTCACGGGCCAACGGTTTTGCTCCGAAGGATGATATTCCCCTCTTGACGCCTCATTCTCAAGAAGGGAAAGGCAGGAATTCTGGAATGAACTGAAGCCCAGGAACTTCATCTCAATGCCTCCAAGACAGTCGCTTTTATCTTAATTAATTTGAAGTCCCAACATTGGCAGAAACAACTTTCTCTCAATAAAGGGGAATATTTGCAGCTCAGGGATGAAATGTGAGGGGTCCTTGGTGCTCTCTGAGCTGGTGGTTTCCTTCCAGACCTTTCTTTAACTAAACTAGGTAGCATCATCAGTGTTAGTGGTGATCTTCTCAGGGGTGGGCTGAGCAAGGGGTTCTCTGCCCGGTTGCTCGGTGGGTGTGGCCATGGTGGGCATGGCCTAGTTAGCCTCCTGCACCACGGCGGGAGGGTGGGAGCATTTTTGCCCTCCCCGGGCTCTGGAGGCTTTCCTCGAGCCTCCAGGAGGGCAAAAACGGCCTCCCCAGGCTCCGGAGGCCCTCTGGAGGCCAGAAATGGGCCCATTTCCGGCCTTCCCAAACTTCTGGTAGGCCTGTTTTTCACCCTCCCTGAGCCTCCGCGCGTGCCCTGCATTTACCTGCATCCAAAATGGGCCGCATGGGGACTCCTGGGAGGGGCGGGGCAGGGTGGGTGGGGCCAGCCAGGAGTGGGATTTGGGGGTTCTCCTAACTGCACAGAATCTTAACTAGAGGTTCTCCCGAACCCCTGTGAACCCCCAGCAGCCCACCCCTGGACCTTCTAGCATTGATGATGTTATCTAGTTTGGATAAAGCAACGTCTGCAAGGAAACCACCAAGCTCAGAGAGCATTAATGACCCCTCACAACACAGCAGGAATTGGGTATGTCTAGTTTGATGAAAACAAGGACTAGGGGTGACATGATAGCAGTCTTCCAATATCTCAGGGGCAGACATATCAAAGAAACAGACATGGGGGTCCAGCTGCATGACCCCCCCCCCAGTAGAGCAATGTTTGTCAACCTTGGCAAGTTTAAGATGTGTGGACAAATCTAACTTTGCTGGCTGGGGAATTCTGGGAATTGAAGTCCACACATCTTGAAGTCACCAAGGTTGAGGAACACTGGGTCAGTAGAGGATTTGAGGTACTTGCGTAAGTAAGTAAGTAAGTAAGGTTGCAGGAATTGAGTATGTCCACTTTGATGAAAAGAAGGACTAGGGGTGACATGATAGCAGTGTTCCAATCTCTCAGGGGCTGCCACAAAGAAGAGGGAGTCTCTACAAAGCACCTGAAGGCAGGACAAGAAGAATGGGTGGAAACTAATCAAGGAGAGAAGCAACTCAGAACTAAGGAGAAACTTCCTGACAGTGAGAACAATCAACCAGTGGGATGGCTTGCCTCCAGAAGTTGTGAATGCTCCAACACTGGAAGTTTTTAAGAAGAGCCATTTGTTTGAAATGGAATACAGTTTCCTGTTTGGGCAGGGGGTTGGACTAGAAGACCTCCAACTCTGTTATTCTGTTATTCTTGTCACAGTTCACAGCAGGATTCTTTCTCTTCCCACCAGACTCAGTTTCTCCAATGGCAAAGACCTGGCGCTACAACGGGGAGTTGAACTCTATTCCAAAAAGTCCATTGGACTTACACATGTACCACAGCTCTGCTGACTTCTCATCTGGGCAGACACGCGTGACAAGACTGTTGCTGCTCCACTTTCTATACAATCAAAGGCTGAGCAATCTTGGCAATAAAGCTGGGAGTTGTGAGACTGACTCACGGGATGCCACACTTGGCACACACCCGATGTCTAAATTACAACAGGTGTGCCTCAGTATTTCTCCATCTGTGCATCCTACCAGCTTGTTGCTCAGGGTTGCTATAGCAATGGCTCAGCAGTAACTATTTTATCAATCAACTGCCTTGTTTCAAAGCTGGCCTCGCAAGTCAGCTGCAAGATGGCCAGGCATTCGGTTAATAAACCGTTTTCTCCCTTCACTCCTTTTCTTTCAGCCCAACTATTTAAGAATCAACTTTGGGTTGAGGAACAGCCTTGGGGGCAGAGAAGGTAGAGGAGAAGGGCTGGAGAAGTCAGCTGCAAGATGGCCAGGCATTCGGTTAATAAGCCGTTTTCTCCCTTCACTCCTTTTCTTTCAGCCCAACTATTTAAGAATCAACTTTGGGTTGAGGAACGGCCTTGGGGGCAGAGAAGGTAGAGGAGAAGGGCTGGAGAAGTGGCTCCTAAAATCTCTCTCTCTCTCTCTCAGACAGGCTGAGATGTCAGCCCTGAAGCCATTTTGGGAGCATCTTCAGGGCTGCCACAGCAAGGCCGGTTGGAGCTGTGAGAACATCAGGGGAGAGATAGAGATAGCTGGGGATGTGTAGCCAAAACAACATCCTTTCCTATGGGACTCAAGGGCGCTCTACCAGGTGTTGGAGAGGCATGGACCAAAGCCAGCCAGCATGGTGGCTGCGACCTGGTTGGACCATGTGACAGATGTGTGAACTGGGGGGGGAAAGAACTTTGGGGTTTGATTTGGGTGGGGAAAACCTCGGGTCCTTCAGAGTTAGTTTTTCCCCAATTGTGCCAATATGACATGCCTAATAAATCTATTTTTTAAATAGTGGCTAAGACGCTGAGCTTGTTGATCGAAAGGTCGGCAGTTCAGCGGTTCAAATCCCTAGTGCCGCGTAACGGAGTGAGCTCCCGTTACTTGTCCCAGCTTCTGCCAACCTAGCAGTTCGAAAGCACGTAAAAAATGCAAGTAGAAAAATAGGGACCACCTTTGGTGGGAAGATAACAGCGTTCCGTGCGCCTTTGGCGTTTAGTCATGCCGGCCACATGACCACGGAGACGTCTTCGGACAGCGCTGGCTCTTTGGCTTTGAAACGGAGATGAGCACCGCCCCCTAGAGTCAGGAACGACTAGCACATATGTGCGAGGGGAACCTTTACCTTTACTAAATCTATACTTTGAGGAAGCCTCTGGCCCTGGAGTTTTGATTCCGTTGGGTGTGTTAACTGGAACCCCGACATGAGATTTCATTCAAACTAGAAGCAATCTAACGGTCTTGTTCTCGAGTAAGAGATGGTCCTGCTTTGAGTCGAAAGACCAAGTTCTGTAATGGGCTGTGAGAATAACCTTGAGGGGGGGAAAGAAAGGAAGAGAGGCAATCAAGGCAATGGCCAGATCAATGAAATTGGAGTCCAGGGCAGAAAATGTAATTTGAAAAAGCACCTCAGACTTGACCTTCCCTTGTTCTCTTGATGATGGAGGCAAAGAAGGCAGAGGCAGATTCATACTTGCAAGATTTGATTACTGTAATCCTATAATGACAGTAGCATTAGTCTTCATAACTTGAGTTTCCTGGTCTGGCCTAGCTCGAAAGCTGACAGTCTCTTATTTAATTGAAATTGCACCAATTTGGGGGGAGTTGTCAGCTGCTGCTCCCTTATGCTAGCCTTCTCCTAAATACAAGATGCCATAAAAGCAGGACTTGTTTTCTCAAAGGACTCACCCACTGAAGACTGGCCAGCGTTAGAAAAACAATAGCCTTTTGCCCTTAAATTCCCATGCATCGCGTCTTCTTCTATCACAGTGGTTCTCAACCTTCCTAATGCCGCGACCCTTTGGCGCGATGATGTCATCACGCCGCGACCCTTTGGCGCGATAATGCAGTGTCTCGGTTCCTAAGACCATCGGAAATATGTGTTTTCCGATAGTCTTAGGCGACCCCTGTGAAAGGGACGTTCGACCCCCAAAGGGGTCACGACCCACAGGTTGAGAACCGCTGTTCTATCAGCTCCTACCAGGATCCTACAGGCCAGCCAAATCCTAACTCCAATGCATCGATTGGTTGTCTGTTTGCATGCCTGAGTCCTGGTGGCACAGTGGTTAGAGTGCAGTATTGCAAGCAAACTCTGCCCCCAGCCTAGAGTTTGATCTTCATGGGACTCAAGGTTGACTCAGCCTTCCATCCTTCCGAGGTCAGTAAAATGAGGACCCAGATTGTTGGGGGCCATATCCTGACTCTGTAAAATGTTTAGAGAGGGCTGTAAAGCACTGTGAAGTGGTATATAAGTCTAAGTGCTATTGAGTGACACTTGTATGTTACTTTAAAGATGCCACTGTACCAGAGGACAATAAGAGCTTATTAAATTTGGGGTAGGATATCTTTTCTGAGGATAGTCCAGTCCTGCATAATGACTATTCAACCCAGAATGCACGGTATGCAGTGGTTAGAATGCAGTATTGCAGGCAAACTCTGCCCACAGCCTAGAGTTCGATCTTCACGGGACTCAAGGTTGACTCAAACTTTCCATCCTTCCGAGGTTGGTAAAATGAAGATCCAGATTGTTGGGGGCAATATGCAAATATTGCTGACATTGTAAACCGCCCAGACAGTACTATAAAGCAGTATATAATTCTAAACGCTATTGCTATATATCAGGTGAAAGCAACCACTCATAAAGAGTCCCAAACAGTAGTTTATTGCTACTTAACTATATTACAAGAATCTCACCAGACTGACTGTATTCCCTTAGGAAAGATCAGATGATGTCAAGCACCGGGGAAATCAGGAGATTCAGGAAATTCAAATGAGCATAAAGATTTATTGCAAGCTTGAGCTCTCTACAAAACTTAGAATAACTTTATCGTCACTTTGAATGTACACTAATCGGCATGCATTAAAATGAAATTTCGTCGCATACAGAAAATCAGAGCTACTAACGGTCAAGGGAAATGAGCGGGGAATAAGAAGGCATTCAAGGTGGGATGGACTTAGATCTCTTGTGGGCACGCAGGAACTCGTGACTTATGACGTGTTTGACTCCTTCCTCGGGCTGTCATCTCCTACAGATAAGGCTTTGCTGTGCAAAGACTCTAACCTCTCTTAACACCTTCTCTTCCTCTTAAGACCGTTCAGAAGTGGGATTCACATAATTTACCTACCGGTTCGCCCAGCACCGAAAATGTGAGCATATGCGCAGCTTGAAAACGTGCGCGCAAAGCACTCAAAGACCGCTCTCGGTGTCAGCGTGAGCTGAGCTGTTGTTTAGCTCAGCTGAGCCGCAGCAATCCGCTCTGCCGCACGAATCGGCTGAGCTAAAAAAACAAGGGAATATAGGACAGGGAACGGTGGGGGCGCCAGAGGTGGTATTTGCCGGTTCTCCGAACTACTCAAAATTACCACTACCGGTTCGCCCGAACCGGGCCGAACCGGCTGAATACCACCTCTGCTCTTAACACCTTCTCTTAAGACCCTCTCTTAACACCTTCCTCCTGTCTAACTGGAGATTCCACCACACTAGGTTTTCAGATCTTCAGCAGTAGGCCTTCTTCGGACATTTTTGATAGGTTCAAGAACTGCTTTTAAATCTGGAGGCTCTTCCTCACCCCACCCCGGGTATTCAATTAGCCAAATCCTTAGAAACACGGCAATTTTCCAGTCATGTAGACTAATTGCCTTCCTCAGATGAGAGGACCGGCGCTTGTTCTGCTACATTCTCCCTCCAGCAATTCCTCCTTGCAAAACTGCCACCATTTTCAACATTAAGTGTTTCTGGCAGGTTCCAGCAGCGATTCATCTGGATAAAGACATTTGTGGATAGCCTTCTCTCCCTCACATGGAAAGAGACAACGCAAAAATTAAGAAGGATAGTTCCCAACCCATCTGCTCTTCTAGGCTTTATCTTTTAGGGCAGGGGTCCCCAAACTTGGCAACTTTAAGAGTTGTGGACTTCAAGTCCCAGAATTCTCCAGCCAGCTATGCTGGCTGGAGAATTCTGGGAACTGAAGTCCACAAGTCTTAAAGTTGCCAAGTTTGAAGACCTCTGTTCTAGGGATTGGTTTCTCCCAAGACTCCTGAGAAAAATGATAAGAAATTTGGGATCAAATGACTCACAACCTTTGGAGACTTCCTTGCATCCCAAGTTCTAATTCTAGATACAGGGTTATTCAAAAAGAATGAACCGATTTCATGATGCAATATTTTATTAAGGAAAAGTAATACAAAACTCCAGCCAAGTCACAAGTATTCTACTCACAATCAACTTTTATTTCCTGTCGTACAAGTGTTCCATGTGGCCTTCAACACTTAGATAACTCCTCTTTCAAATGGTCACTGACTCATTACATGATGATGCTTGAGAACTGGAGCAATGCGTCATAAAATCGGTTCATTCTTTTTGGAAACCCTGTATAAGGAAACGACAGTCAACTTGGGGTTTTGTTGGAAAACGACAATCAATTTGGGGTGCCTATCCCTTGAAATCGCCAACATGATCGCCGTGATCACCAACATAATCACCAACGTGATTGCCAACGTGATCGCCAACATGATCGCCAACGTGATCGCCAACATGATCACCAACGTCCAATGACGGATATGGCACAAGAAGAAGATCCCTTGAGAAGGGTCCATGGTCGCTAAAACCTACTCTGGAGTCTGGTAAGATTTGAGAATGAAATTAGGAAAACTAAATCGTGTCATAACGGGATCCACAAACCCATTTAGACCACTCTCGTTTCTTCTGATGTCAACAATACTCCAGAATTTTAGAATGAATTGTTTTCCCAAGCCCACCTGAAGATACCTGAAGATCAAATTTAGGATCTTTGCAAACAAGGAAGCGTTGATCTACTGAGCTATGACTCCTTCCTTCAGAGGCAGAAACTGGGTTAGTCATAGTTTTATTGCAGTCACTAACTTGTATTTTGTACCATTACTGTAGGAGATTACAAGATTCAAATTAAAATGCATAAACTCGTTCCCGGAAGCTTAATAGAAGTAAATAAAATGGTTCAGACTACTAAACACAACAAATCTAATGCTAAAAAAAAAATCTAAATACTTAAAAGGAATTGTCTGAATTATAAAACTACTTTGTATGTGTAATACTGAAATGCTAACATACTGAGTTACTGTATGAGAGAGACAGAGATTAAATGTATATATTCAACCCAAGGCACCTCACTGCAGGATTGTCAGCCTCCTGGGTAAACCGGATAGGAATTAGACGAGCTACTTCAATTTTATTGCAAAGCTTTATTGACAGACAGAATCTTGCAAGTCTGAAAGTACATATCTCCCATTGTCTCCTTTACAGCCTGAGAAACTAGGGAGGGTCTTTTCTGAGCCTCTTGCCTCACCCATTGTCCAGCTGTGAGCTAAGCGGTCCCTTATCTGACCGTTCCCTTGGAAGCATCTCTTTGCCCAGTCTCCCAAAGCCTTTCCCACATACCATAACCATCTCCTTTACAGTCTGAGAAACTAGGGAGGGTCCCTTTTGAGTCTCTTTCTCCACCCATTATTCATCTGAGGGCTAAGCAGTCTCTTATCTGCCCATTCCCTTGGCAGTATCTCTTCACTCAGTCTCCCAAGGCCTTTTCCACATACCATCGCAAAGATGTAGACCTCTTCATTGAATATTATAGCAATAGCAATAGTTCTTAGATTTATATACCGCTTCACAGCCCTCTCTAAGCGATTTACAGAGTCAGCATCTTTCCCCCAACAAACTGGGTCCTCCTTTTAACTACCTTGAAAGGAGGGAAGGCTGACAGTGAACAGTGAGTTAGCCTGCAATACTCTTTTCTAACCACTGCACCACTACAGCTCTTAATGGACAGTAACCTACCACATTGGTCCAATGAAGGTTGGTAGAACAATGTTTTTGACTTTCTAGTGTAGGACTTCTTGTGTCCAGCCTAAGGACACCCAGTGGCTTCTATACCTAAAGGGAAACTAGAACCCCCTTCTACCATCTTCTAGGTTAAGATTAAAATTAACCACCCTGGCTCTCATCCTTTCAAGAACAAACTCAATGGATAGAAACAATGTTCAATCCCTTTGTGTTTCTTGTTTTGCTTCCTTCCTAGATGTGGTCTCCATGGCCCCTTCCTTTGAACAAACTGTCTCCATCTCTCCGTCCTTTTACAATGATCAGATTTGCTATTTTATTGTGGCTGAGTCAGGACTTTTACAGCTTCCATTTGATGCAATTGAGTGGCATCCCAATCTATAATCTGAGAGTTGCAAGACATTGACAATATTTGAGGGGCTGTCACAGAGAGAAAGGGGTCAAGCTATTTCGCAAAGCACCTGAAGGCCAGACAAGGAATAATGGATGGAAACTGAACAAGGAGAGATTCAGCCTGGAAATAAGGAGAAATTTTCTGACAGTGAGAACGATCAACCCATGGGACAGAAGTTGCCTTCGGAAGTTGTGGGAGCTTCATCACTGGAAGCTTTCAAGAAGAGACTGGACTGCCATCTGTCAGAAATGGTGTAGGGTCTCCTGCTTGGGCGGGAGGTTGGACTAGATGACCTACAAGGTCCCTTCCAACTCTGTTAATCTGAATCTATCTAAGATGATCAAAGGCCCGGAGGCTAAAACATGCGATGAACGGTTGCAGGAACTGGGCATGGCTCGTCTAGTGAAGAGAAGGACCAGGGGAGACATGATAGCAGTGCTCCAATATCTGAGGGGCTGCCACAGAGAGGAGGAGGTCAAGCTATTCTCCGAAGCACAAGAAGGCAGGANGAAACTGATCAAGGAGAGATTCAACCTAGAAATAAGGAGAAATTTTCTGACAGTGAGAACAATCAACCAATGGAACAGAAGTTGCCTTCGGAAGTTGTGGGAGCTTCATCACTGGAGGCTTTCAAGAAGAGACTGGGCTGGCATCTGTCAGAAATGGTGTAGGGTCCCTTGCTTGGGTGGGAGGTTGGACTAGATGACCTACAAGGTCCTTTCCAACTCTGTTAATCTGTTAAATCAGTTAAAGGTGGTGGCTTTGGAAGCCAAGAGGTCTACGGAGATGTCTCCTGAGCATCTTCTCTTCTTCCAACCCCAGTTGGGTTGGACAGCCTGCTCTTTTTAATGCAGCTGGAGTGAGAGATGAGGCAATCTGTTCTTACACTGGGACAATATGTCCCTTGAGATGAGGCTGGCTGAATTTACTTCCAGCAGCAGATGGGATTCAAACTTGCTAGAGGAGGAACATCTGCACCGGGGTCAAGAATCTGGGGTTGCTTTCAGAAGAACACTGCGCTCTAGCATCATCCACCAGGTCATTTGGAACCAAAAGGTTTTCTCCAGGGCACCCTTAATCAATCTGGCTTTGTTGAGTCAACACAAGAAAAGCAACCGATGGACCGTTGGTTTTG
This sequence comes from Thermophis baileyi, assembly GCA_003457575.1. Taxonomy (NCBI): domain Eukaryota; kingdom Metazoa; phylum Chordata; class Lepidosauria; order Squamata; family Dipsadidae; genus Thermophis; species Thermophis baileyi. The sequence continues at coordinate 776,612 of QLTV01003660.1, forward strand.
CCCAATGCGTCTGGAGACCAGGAAGAGATGTCATCCAAATCGTACAGAGAATCTATTCCCAATTGTATTCTCAACCCTGTTTCTACTCCAAGCGTTACCAGATGGGAGAAAATAAATACCAGCGATTTACACAGATGGGGAGGAAAAAAAGAAAAAAAAAAGGAATCTCTTAACAACTACAGTTCACAGTTTACTAACACCCAGCGCAAGTGCAAACATGTCACGACTTCGCAACTTCCGCGGGTTGTGTATTTTGGGTCGAAGTCACGGCCTGCTACCCCAGCTTTTAGCGACTTAATTACAGCAACCCGGCCCATTAATGGACATGCTGGCTGGTTTTTTTTCCAGATTAAAATGCAAATAGCCGGAAAATCCAGCTTTTTTAGAGTCAAATATCTCTGCCTGGAACTCAGCCCTTTTGAGGGAGAGAGGTTCTTCAGAAATCTGGATTGACCGCATGAGCGTAATACAGAATTTAACACATTTAACAGATTAACTGAGTTGGAAGGGACCTTGTAGGTCATCTAGTCCAACCCCCCCTCACCCAAGCAGGAGACCCTGCACCATTTCTGACAGATGGCAGTCCAGTCTCTTCTTGAAAGCTTCCGGTGAAGAAGCTCCCACAACTTCCGAAGGCAACTTCTGTTCCATGGGTTGATTGTTCTCACTGTCAGAAAATTCCTCCTTATTTCCAGGTTGAATCTCTCCTTGTTCAGTTTCCATCCATTATTCCTTGTCTGGCCTTTGGGTGCTCTGGAAAATAGCTTGACCCCCTCCTCTCTGTGGCAGCCCCTCAAATACTTGAAGACTGCTATCATGTCTCCCCTGGTCATTCACTTCACTAGACTAGC
>QLTV01003660.1:799096-811609 GCA_003457575.1 Thermophis baileyi
GCACATGCGCACCGGCCAGCTGGTCTTCGCGCATGCATGCACGCCGGAAACCGGAAGACCAGGTGGCCAGCGCATATGTGCGCACCGGAAACCGGAAGATTATCTTCCCGGTTCGCGCAGGTGCATCAGGTGGCTGCTCTTCCAGTTTCTGGTGCTCCCATGCGCGTGAAGACCAGCTGACCAGCGCGCCGGAACCCGAAAGAGCAACGGGCAATGGCTCGCGTGCCCGGAGAGATGGCTCTGCGTGCCACTTCTGGCACGCGTGCCATAGGTTCACCATCACGGCCCTAGGCCATCTAATCATTGATAGCTCCCAGCGACCGGTAAGATCCCACAGAGTTGGTCTCCTCCAGGTCCAGTCAGCTCAACAGTGCCGGCTGGCGGGCCCGCGGGGGAGGGCCTTCTCTGTGGTTGCCCCAGCTGTCTGGAACCAGTTACCTCCTGAGATCCGGACTACCCCCACCCTATTGGCCTGCCGGAAAGCTGTGAAGACCTGGCTTTTCTGGCAGGCCTGGGGCCACTGATCTCAATGTTACAATCTGTGAGATCTGGCCACGAATGGTGTATATGTTTTTTAAGTCGTTTTTTAATATTTATATTGTTTTAATGTTTTTATACTTCTGTTGTAAGCTGCCCAGAATCCCTTGGGAGGTGGGCGGCATAAAAATGCAATAAATAAATAAACAAATAAATAAAGGAGGAAGGGAAAGAAGGAAAGGGAAAGGGAAGGGAAGGGAAGGGAAAGGAAAGGACAGGAAAGGAAAGGAAAGGAAAGGAAAGGAAAGGAAAGGAAAGGAAAGGAAAGGAAAGGAAAATGTCTATGGAGATTCTCCGTCATCCAGGACATGGTTGTCCCAAAGTTGCTTTTTCAAGAGGCAACTGGACTTTCTTGGTTTTTTTTCTTTGAAGATGTTTCGCTTCTCATCCAAGAAGCTTCTTCAGCTCTGACTGTTCAGAGAGCTTCTTCAGCTCTCTGCCTGTCTACAGTTCCCTTCTCCAATTCTCCTTACAAATTTTTCTTTCTGTAGCTCGCCAGACCAAGTTGCATCCTTGGGACTCTGCCAACGATCCTCTAACGCTGATACTATTGCCTTGGGATTCTCTTATTGGCATTTCAATGCAGGCTGAATGATCAGCGGCGTTAATGGCGAAACGCTCCAGAGCACCACTGTGTTATCTAGGGAACGTTGCAAGTAATTGCTGCGGGGCCTCCAGACGCTCATTGAAATCCTAAGACTGCCACCATCACCATAATCCTCTCCCCGGCAGATTCCGAGTCTCTTTTTCACCGGAGAATCAGAAGAGAGAAAGAGAAAGATGACCTACCAACTGGCACTAGGAAGCCATGCTCGTTTCTCCTGGAGGGGTCTAGGACAGTGATGGCGAACCTTTTTTTGCTCGGGCGCCAAAAGGGCATGCGCGTGCGTGCCCACACCCATAATGCAGTTCCCTTCCCCCCCCGCATGTGCGCACAACCCCCCCCCCACGCTGCCCTCCCCGCGCGCATGCGCGCAGGACTCACTGAAGCCTCCGGAGCCTGTGGATGGCGAAAAACGGATTCCAGCTGATTTTTGGCCTTCCAGAGGGCGGGGAGGGGGAGGTCGTTTTCACCTTCCCCAGGCTCCAGGAAAGTCTCCGGAGCTTGTGGATGGCAAAAAATGGACCCAACGGCCCAACCGGAAGTTCGGAAATGACCATTCATTGGACTTTCCTGGAGCCTGGGGAAGGTGAAAACAACCTTCCCCGCGCCCTCCGGAAGGCCGAAAATCAGCTGGCCAGCGCACACATGCGCGCTGGAGCTGACATAGGGCAACGCCTCGCGTGCCCTCAGATATGGCTCCGCGTGCCACCTGTGGCACGCATGCCACAGGTTCACCATCACGGGTCTAGGAGAATTCACCATGGCCAACCTGTTGTCACCTGGATGGCAAACATCAAGTGAGCAACTAAGACATCATTACAAAGCTGAGATGAGGCACATGGTGTCCCGCTGCCAGCATTCTTTTTTTTTTTTAATAAAAGTTTTGTATTTTTTTATTTCAAGAATACAAACATTCCATCTTTCCTTAAGCAGTGTGTTTCATCTGGGTACAGGTATCGCTGTGCAACCTCCTTCACCATTTACATCATCATTCACATTCACATTTTTTCTCTAAACTTAAAATTATAATATATTAAACAATTAAACATTGTAAAGCTCTTCATTTTCTTCTTAATGTCTTTCTAGTAATAATACCATATTAACGTTAAACATCATTATTCTCATCTTTCGTTTACTATCGATTTACATCTTAATATCTCTAATATCTTAATATCTCTATCTTAATATATTTTCTATTATTCCTTAGTCTTCTTCATTTCCAAACTCCTTTTTTATTCTCTAACCCTTGATAAAATACTTCCCATATCATATAATATTCAGTTTGTTCTTTTTCCTCAATTTCTAATGTTAATCTGTTCATTTCTGCGCATTCTAATATTTTCCTAATCACCTTCTCATCAACGGGAATTTCTTCACTTTTCCAATGTTGTGCAAATGCAATTCTAGCTGTGGTTAATACCTGAATAATTAAATATATCTTCTCTTTATTATAAATTTCAGGTAAGATCCCTAGCAGAAATATTTCTGGTTTCAACTCAATAGGTTGTTGTTGTTCTTCCAACCATGCCTTAATTTTTGTCCAATACTTCTTTGCTTCTCCACATGTCCACCACATATGATAGTAAGATCCAGGTATCTGGATCTGGTGGCACTTCCAGCATTTAGCTAATTTATCTTTAAACATCTTTGCCAACCTCACCGGTGCAAGATGCCATCTATAGAACATCTTATACAAATTCTCTTTGTATGCAGTTGACATCGTTAATTTATAATTCCTGTCCCACAATTTCTGCCATTTATTTCTGCCAGCATTCTTATCACCGTTCACTTTAATCACTGCTTGCTAAAATTTAGGGAGAGATCAATAATAATCAATCAGAGCTGGAAGGGACCTTGGAGGTCATCCAGTCCAACCCCTACTCAAGCATGGCCTTCTCGCCACTAGACAACTCGCTGCAGGACAAGAGTTACGCTGATATCAAAGAAATGGTGGAACAGAATCATTAAAGAAAGGATGCAAAAAAGAGGGACAGAATGAAATGCGAATGGCAAACATTAAAATAATTGTCAGGGTTCCCACCGCTGCCCTAATTAAATCAAATAATCAAATAAATTAAATAATTTGTATTTATTTAAAATAATTAAATAGAATTGTTAAATTGTCCTGCAGCGAGTTGGCCGTGATGAATTGGCTGTGGCAAGCTGTCCCATTCCCGTCCTGGAGAGACTGCATCAGCAACATCCCAGCAGCAGTTCATTGGCATTATCCTGCCTGCTCTTACTTATTAGGAGCTATAGGAGATGACCTAGGGACGCGGTGGTTCAGTGGCTAAGACGCTGAGCTTGTCGATCAAAAGGTCGGCAGTTCAGCGGTTCGAATCCCTAGAGCTGCGTAACGGGGTGAGCTCCCATTACTTGTCCCAGCTTCTGCCAACCTAGCAGTTCGAAAGCACGTAAAAAAATGCAAGTAGAAAAATAGGGACCACCTTTGGTGGGAAGGTAACAGCGTTTCGTGCGCCTTTGGTGTTTAGTCATGCCGGCCACATGGCCACGGAGACGTCTTCAGACAGCATTGGCTCTTCGGCTTTGAAACGGAGATGAGCACTGCCCCCTAGAGTCGGGAACGACTAGCACATATGTGCGAGGGGAACGGTTGCAGGATTTGGGTTCAGCTAGCCTAGGGAAAAGAAGGACTAGGGGGACATGATAGCAGGATTCCAGTATTTGAGGGGCTGCCACAAAGAGGAGGGGGTCAACCTATTTTCCAAAGCATCTGAAGGCAGGACAAGAAGCAATGGGTGGAAACTAATCAAAGAGAGAAGCAACCCGGAATTAAGGAGAAACTTCCTGACAGTGAGGACAATTAACCAGTAGAACAGAAGTTGCCTTCAGAAGATGTGGGTGCTTCATCACTGGAGGCTTTTAAGAAAAGTCTGGAAATGTCTATGGAGATTCTGAGTCATCCAGGTCATGGTTGTCCCAGTTTCAGAGCTGAAGAAGCTTCTTGGATGAGAAGTGAAACATCTTCAAAGAAAAACCAGAAAGCCCATTTGCCTCTTGAAAAAGCACCTTTGGGACAAGTGTCTGGACAGTCACTTGGCTGAAATGGTATAGGGTCTCCTGCTTGAGCAGGGGGTTGGACTAGATCTCCAAGATCCCTCCAGCTCTATTCCGATTGGTTGGTTGATTGATTGATTGATTGATTGATCGACCAGGCTGAGCCCGAGGGAGGGTTCAAAGGCATCATCAGTCTCGAGTCCCTTCGTGCCCACAAGAGATCAAAGGCCAGCCCACCTTGAATTCTGTTGACAATTTGCTTTGACCATTAGTAGTTCACATTCTTGTAGAGAGCTTAAGCTTGCAATAAATCTTTATATTCTGGATATAAAATGCCTGGATTTCCTGATTTCCCCGGCAGTTGACAGGTTCTTTCAGAAAGTTGATCTAAAGGACTTCCTTTGGAGTATTTGCCAAACCCAGTTCCTCAGGCTGACAGTGGCTCCAGACCAGTGGTGAAATCTAAAATTTTTTCCTACCGGTTCTGTGGGCGTGGCTTGGTGGGCATGGCTTGGTGGGGTCATGTGACTGGGTGGGCGTGGCTATGTAGTCATGTGACTGGGGGATCAAAAGACAGAAACTAACAATGTCCTGCTGGAGCAGGGTTGGACTAGATGACCTCCAGGTCCCTTCCAGCCCTGGATTATCCTCTGAAGCTGTGTCTAGTGCCAGGTTTGTAGTCCTTCCTTCCTCTCCTTTTTCCCTCCCTCCCTCCCTCCCTCCCTCCCTCCCTCTTTCTTTCTTCTTTCTTTCTTTCTTTCTTTCTTTCTTTCTTTCTTTCTTTCTTTCTTTCTTTCTTTCTTTCTTTCTTTCTTTTTCTTTTTCTCCCACCCCATTTTTGGCCTAGCAGGCTTCAGGGAAGCCTGCTGGGAGCAAAAACGGAACACCCCCCCCAATTTTTGGCCTAGCAGGCTTCAGGGGGGGGGAATTCCGAAGATCAGCTGTGCGACGGAACTTTTTTTTTTTAACTTTTTTTTAGTATTTTTTACTACCGGTTCTGCGAACCAGTAGCATTTTTTACTACCGGTTCGGGCGAACCGGCCTGAACCGGTAGCATTTCACCCCTGCTCCAGACCCTTTCCTCCCCTTGCAAGCAATACTTCTAGTTTTCTCTGGCTGATTAGAGAAGCAAACAAGAATTCTAGAAGATGCAGCAATGCTACAGCAGCGTTGCTCAACCTTGGTGGCTTTTAGAAGTGTGGACTTCAACACCCAGAATTCCCTGGGTGTTGAAGTCCGCACTTCTGAAAGCCACCATGGTTGAGAAACGCTGCCCTACAGGTTCTTGATGCCAAGTTCCTGATACCCACCATGATGGATGCACCACCTGTTTTGAGACGACTAAGGAGCTGTCCAAGCAATCAAGGTGTTGAATTATCAAGTGGGCTGTTTGACTAAAGAGGAACAGAAGGATGATATTGGAATCAACTCGACATAGCAACTGAAGTATTTTTCAACCATCAGATTCTTGGAAGACTAGCCACCACCTGTCCTGGAACAGGTTTCAATTGGATGCATAACAAAATTCACATCAAAAGAGGCCAGAGATGCACAATGGGTGACATCTGTCTCTTTTCATCAACCACAGACCAGAATTCCTGTTTATCTGCTTCCATTTGATCCACAGAACAATAAGATGTCTGTTAGGCTGATAAATGACATCTGTCGCAATCCAAGGAGATCCTCAAAATATGAGAACCTACCATTCCCTTGGCCAACAGTTTGGACTTACAAGTCACATTTCTGGAGAGGAGACATTTCAGGTCTCCAAGTCAACAAGAAAGATCATGGCAGGGGCATGAAGTAGACGTGGTAATGAAAGGCCACCATCAAGAGAACATGCCTCCAGTGCTTTCTTTAAAACACATGCACATGAATCACAAAAACCGCACAAAAATCTCCAGTCAGATCTCCTCCTCCCTTAACCAACAATATTTATATGGTTCTACTGTTTGCTTTGCCATCAAAAATGATGACACAGAGCAAATGGTCCATTGGTTTAGGACAGGGGTCAGCAACCCGTGGCTCTGGAGCTGCATGTGGCTCTTTCATCCCTCTGCTGCGGCTCCCTGTTGCCAGTCGGCTCCACAATTGATAGGGCTTTCAGTTAGGACAGCTAGAGGAAAAAAGATGCCGCGCTAGGAGGAGACTCTATGGCAGGGGAAGTGGACTTCCGGTCGGCTCCAGAATTGAACAGGGGGCTTCCGGTTAGGACCTTTGTGGCTCTTTGAGTGTTTAAGGTTGCCGACCCCTGGTTTAGGATGTGACACAATGGAGGTGCAAAGGGCTTAGCCAGGTGGCTTGTTTGTTTGTTTGTTTGTTTGTTTGTTTGTTTGTTTGTTTGTTTGTTTGTTTGTTTGTTTGTTTGTTTATTTATTTATTTATTTATTTATTTATTTATTNTCTATCATCTACTTATTGAATTTATATTGCTGCCTATTCGCCCATGGCGACTCAAGGCGGCTTACAGAATATAAAAACCACATTTAAAAACAGTAAAACTGATAAAAAAAATCAAATAAATTAATGTAATAAAATCACCCTCCACCCCCCACCTCCCACCCCAGCGACAGCTGATCACACGAGCCATTTAATGGGCTCCATCCCACTCTGGGTTCCCCAGGCCCACTGGCAGAACCAGGTCTTCAGCACCTTCCGGAAGAGAATTAGAGTGGGGGCCATTCTAATGTCTGGGGGGATAATGTTCCAGAGAGAGGGAGCCACCACGGAGAAGGCCCTTCTTCTGGGTCCCACCAGGTGTATCTCCCTTGGGGATGGGACCTGCAACATTTCCTGCCTCCCCGCTCTAATGGGTTGGGTAGATGTGATCGGCAAGAGACGATCACTCAGATAACGTGGTCCCAAGCCATGAAGGGCTTTCAAGGTGACAACCAGCACCTTGAATTGCACCCGGAAGCAAATCGGCAACCCATGCAACTCCCGCAGGAGAGGTGATACATCTGCACACCGAGGTCTGCACAAAACCATGCGGGCCGCTGCATTTTGCACCAACTGGAGCTTCCGGATGCTCTTCAAGGGCAGCCCCATGTAGAGCGCATTGCAATAGTCAAGACGGGAAGTGACTAAGGCATGAGTGACTGTGAGTAGGGATTGCCGGTCCAGGAAAGGGTGTAACTAGTGCACAACTCGCAGTTGCGTGAAGGCCCTCCTGGCCACGACCGGCACCTGCTCTTTGAGCAGGAGTCACGAATCCAGGAGAACCCACAGATTACGCACAGGGCAGTGGTGAAATCCAATTTTTTTACTACCGGTTCTGTGGGCATGGCTTGGTGGGCATGGTGTGGCTTGGTGGGCGTGGCTTGGTGGGCGTGGCAGGGGAAGGATACTGCAAAATCTCCATTCCCACCCCACTCCAGGGGAAGGATACTGCAAAATCCCCATTCCCTCCCTACTCCTGGGGGAAGGATATTGCAAAATCTCCATTCCCACCCCACTCTGGGGCCAGCCAGAGGTGGTATTTGCCGGTTCTCCGAACTACTCAAAATTTCCGCTACCGGTTCTCCAAACTACTCAAAATTTCCACTACTGGTTCTCTAGAACCTGTCAGAACCTGCTGGATTTCACTCCTGGCACAGGGTCTGTTAGGGGTAGTGCCACCCCATCCAAGACCAAAGATAGCAATTCCCCCTGAGCCAACAAACTCCAAACCCAGAGCCACTCGGTCTTGCCAGGGTTTAGTTTCAACCCGTTGCTCCCCATCCAACCCCTAACAGCCTCCAGGCACTGCGAGAGGGAGGACACGGCATCACTTAACTCACCACGGGCCGAGACATACAGCTGAGTATCATCAGCATATTGGTGATATCTCAGTCCATGGTGACGGATGATGTCACCCAGCGGCTTCATATAAATGTTGAACAGGAACGGAGAGAGTACCGAGCCCTGCGGAACCCCGTAAAGCAGTGGGTGAGGGCTGGATCTCTCCCCTCCTATCAACCCTGACTGAGAGCGGCCGCAGAGGAAGGAAGTGAACCAGGATAGCACAAGGCCTCCCACTCCCATCCCCCGAAGCCGCTCCAGGAGAATATCATGGTCGATGGTATCGAAAGCCGCCGAGAGGTCAAGTAGAGCAAGGATGGATGCACTACCCCCATCCTGCTCCCGCCAGAGATCATCCAAATGTGCGACCAATGCCGTTTCTGTCCCAAATCCAGGCCTGAATCCCGACTGGTAGGGGTCGAGATAATCCATTTCATCCAGAACCTCTGGAGCTGCCGTGCAACCACCTTCTCAACCACTTTCCCCAAAAAGGGAAGATTGGAGACAGGTCGGAAATTATCCAGCCAGGTGGAGTCCAGCGATGGCTTCTTAAGAAGAGGGCGGACCACAGCCTCCTTAAAGTGCTGGGGCACTGCCCCCTCCTGTAGGGAAGCATTAATCACTGCCAGAGTCCACCCACCTATCATCTCCTGGGAAGCTTTCACAAGCCAGGAGGGACATGGGTCTAATACAGCAGTGGGTTGCTCCCGGTTCGGCCCGGTTCTGCAAACCGGTAGCAGCGGTGGCAGGAGGCTCCGCCCACCCACCTGGGACACTTCTGCGCATGCGCAGAAGCATCGTGCGCGTGAGCGCAAACCGGTAGCAACGGGTTTTAGAACCCACTACTGGTCTAATACACAGGTGCTTGCGCGCATACTCCCTAGGATCCTGTCCACTTCCTCAGGAGCAACATGGTCAAACTGTTCTCAGATAACAGGGCAAGAACCTGCCTCAGGGGCTTCCACCGGACCAGCAACCACGCTGACATCTAACTGGGAATGCAGTCGAGCGATTTTGTCTTCCAGAAAATCCACAAATTCCTCAGCGCGCCCCTTCAGGTGGACCTCAATCTCCTCCTTCCCCAGGAGGCGGCGGCTCACCTTAAAGAGGGTCGCTGGGCGATTATCTGCAGACACAATTAGTGTGAAGAAGTATTTACACTTCGCCGCACAAATCGTCACGAGGTAGGCCTTAGTAGCAGCTCTTACCCGTGTTCGATAAAGTTCATCCCGTCTTCCGCCAGCGGCGCTCTAGATGTCTCCTCATGTATTTCATCCCTCTCAGTTCCTCTGCATACCACGGGGCACAGAGAGGTCTACGGGTGAGGAGAGGTCGCATGAGTGCAATCCTATCCAGAGCCTCAGTCACCTTCCTATTCCAAACAGTGACTAAGAGCTCGGCTGGACTGCACAGTAGATCTGCAGTTAAAACCCCCAGCTCCTTCTGGAACCCATCCGGGTCCATTAGTCGACAGGGGCGGACCAATCTAATAGGTCCTGCCTCCCTGTGGGGGGGGGTACAGCTCTTGAGAAACACACACACACACACACACACACACACACACACACATACATACACACACACACACATACATTCACGACAAACCAGTTATACTATATATAATTTTTTTTACTGATAAATAAATAAAGGGAGACTAGTATAGATCTATTTCAAGCTATTTAGCTCTTTAGCTCTTCTATATGTTATATTTTTTTTACATAATTAAAGGGAGACTAGTATATATCTATTTCAAGCTGTTTAGCTCTCATCAGCTAGCCATACCCTTACTAGGATTCGAACCTGGGCTGCCTGCCTATCAGGCAGTAGCTTTAACCTTCTAAGCCACAGGCTCTCCTCCCTTATCAGCTGAACCAGGGGAGGGATTATAGAGAGCCTGTGGCTTAGAAGATTAAAGCTACTGCCTGATAGGCAGGGAGCCCAGGTTCGAATCCTAGTAAGGGTATGGCTAGCTGATGAGAGCTAAATAGCTTGAAATAGAACTATACTAGTCTCCCTTTATTTATTTACCAGTAAAAAAATTATATATAGTATATGTGGTTTGTCGTGAATGCAACTGCCTGTATGGCCCCTGGATTGGGTTAGGGTTAGGGTTAGCAGGAGACCCTATATCCATATCTGCTGGCACTTGAGCTGTTGCCCTAGCTCAGCTCCAGTGGGCATGTGTGCGCCGTCCAGCTAATTTTCGGCTCACGTGGAGGATCTGGGAGGACGTTTTCGGCCTCCCCAGGCTCCAAGAAAGCCTCTGGAGCCTGGGGAGGGCAAAAAACGGGCCTACTGGGCCCACCAGAAGTCGGGAAATGGGGGAGGGGGGTCATGCACGCATGCTCCGGGGGGCAGGGGAGGCCGTTTTCGCCCTCCCCAGGATCCAAGAAAGCCTCTGGAACCTGGGGAGGGCGAAAAACGGGCCTATCGGGCCCACCGGAAGTCAGGAAATGAGCCATACGCATGCGTGGGGGGGCGTGGGGGGGCATTGAATTATGGGTGTGGGCATGCGTGCGTGCACGATAGCGCACGCGAGAGCGCTTTCGGCACCTGAGGGAAAAAAGGTTCGCCATCAGTGCCCTATATCATGCCAGAGAAATGGCTGTCCAATCTTTTCTTAAAAACCTCCAACAATGGAGCAACCACTTCTGAAGGCAAGCTATCCTACTGATAGATTGTTCTAACTCTCAGCAAATTTCTCCTCAGTTCTAGGTTGCTTCTCTCCTTGATTAAGTTTCCATCTATTGCTTCTTGTCCTGCCTTCAAGTGCTTTGGAGAATAGGTTGACCCCCTCTTCTTGGTGGCAGCCCCTCAAATATTGGAAGACTGCTATCATGTCACCCCTAGTCCTTCTTTTCATGAAACTCGACATGCCCAATGCTTGCAACTGTTCTTCTCTGCATTCTTTCCAGAGTCTCAACATCTGTTTTATATCCTAGTGACCGAAACTTGATGCAATATACCAAGTGTGGTCTTACCAAGGCATTATAAAGCATTACTAATACTTCATGTGATCTTGGCAACCCTCATTCTGTAATCTAATGTGCTTCAAAGGGAACAAAGACGTGGAAATAAACAAAATCCAGATGTAGCTACAAAGCTATCATCCCTTGACAGAAGAGCCTGGACTTTTGAGTTGTGTTTCCTGGTCAAACAGATGATCATGCAAGGGTGAAGTAGGTTTTGAATCAGCCCTTCACGGAATACAAGCACATACCTGGCTATCCACAGCGAACACAACAGTGCGGGAAGCCTTGGGCAACAAATCACAGCAAAATAAAATTTGCTTCTTTCCCTTCTTTGGTCAGATTTATGAGTCCATTCAGACCAAGAAATATGTTTTTGATCTGAAAATAGATGTTGCCCATCAAGCATCTTCAATCCAAGTTCAATCGTGGACTGTCGCTTGTCTGAAATGGTATAGGATCTCCTGCTTGAGCAGGGGGCTGGACTAGAAGACCTCCAAGGTCCCTTCCAGCTCTATTCTGATTGATTGAAGATAGCAGAATGATAGAGTTGATAGGGACCTTGGAGGTCTTCTAGTCCGACCCCCTGCTCAAGCAGGAGACCCTATACCATGCCAGATAAATAGGCTGTCCAATCTGTTCTTAGAAACCTCCAATGATGGAGCACACACAACTTCTGAAGGTCTTCTAGTCCAACCCCCTGCCCAATCTCTTCTTCAAAGTCTCCAGTGTTGGAGCAATGTCCATTCCACAAGATCAGGGTTTGCACTGTAAAAGTGAAGGATGGGCTCTTTCAGACCAGCTTCCAACAAGCAAAGCCAAGGGGGAAAGCCGGATTCGTTTAACGACCATGTGATTCACTCAATGACTGCAGTGATAAACCCAGCTGCCGCAAGAGGCAAGCAATGAATAAAGCTTAGCAGGGGGTGTGACATCAACCCAATGTGGTCAGTTCAACACGACTTGGCTAAATCACTGTTCAACCTAACAGATGGATCCAAGCAAAACGGCTGTACAGAATGAAAACCCCCAAAACTTGGCTAAGATGGATACAGCAATAAAGCAGGCCCAAGATTCTCGGAATGGACTAAACACAACAGCTTGGTGTCCCACAAGATCATTCATGCAGAAATGTTGCAATACTTCTAAATCTCTCTCTATGAGGACCCAGATTGTTGGGGGAAAGATGCTGACACTGTAAACCGCTTAGAGAGGGCTGTAAAGCACTGTGAAGCAGTATAGAAGTCTAAGTGCTATTACAAAGGAAGGGAGGGAGGGAAGGAGGGAGGGAGGGAGGGAGGAAGGAGCATGGTGGCACAGTGGTTATGTGATGACCCAGGGCACGGCACAGAGATAACACAAACAGCTGGCAGTTCAAACCGGCCCTTTTAGTGCTCCAAATCTCCCCCAAGCAAACCTCAAACAGCCTCTGGGCGCAATTAGTCCAGCCCAGCGCTGTCTGCACCAAGGCTGCACGGCAATAAATCCCAAATTTATCTAGCAAAACAAGAACAAAGCAAGGAGTTCAGGGGGCAAAAGATACAGATAATCAGTCCAGAACACCACACAGGAATGCAAGGATTCTTGGCAAGTTCAAACGTCGGC
>QLTV01003660.1:845357-876217 GCA_003457575.1 Thermophis baileyi
TTTCTTTCTTTCTTTCTTTCTTTCTTTCTTTCTTTCTTTCTTTCTTTCTTTCTTTCTTTCTTTCTTTCTTTCTTTCTTTCTTTCTCTCTCTCTCTCTCTCTCTCTTTCTTTCTTTCTTCCGAGAGCGGGCATCAGAATTTCATTTTTCAATGTGTGCCAGTGTGTTCCTAGAAAAAAGTCATAATAAAGGTGATCTTATCTTATCCCATCCCATCCTATCCCATCCCATCCCATCCCATAATAAACTCTTAGTGCTTTAACTCAACTTTTGCTCCCGATTATTCGCGCCTGACAATGGTGCCAAGATGTGATAATAACCTTGGGGTTTTTATCTAATAGACTCGGCTGGGTTAGAATTGATTCAACTATTCAGAAAAATCAAGCCAAATGGACCGGATGCAACTTTTTTTCATTTCCCCATTCAGCAAAGCAAACAAGTCAACCCATCCAACTTTCCCCCAGTCAAGAACCTAACCTCAATTGACTCTTATTTGACTCAATTTTCTCAATCGACTGGCACCGCTTGGCGTAACGCGATAACCGAAACATGGCTTGCTTGACTTCACACTGTAAACCCAGAGACCAGGTGGTCTGTAAAGATTTATTGCTCGCCACTTTCGGTGAACTCTTGTCTGCCTGATTAAAAAGGTTAAAAAGAGGCATCCATATATGTAAAAAAGATTCTACAAGGGAGAGAAGAAGCTAGTTTATTTTTCCAGCTCTCATTTCTCAAGAGAGAAATATTGTTCATATAACAATCAGTGTAAATGCATAAAGCTCTTTCATATTTAACCTTCCACACAGAGTTGATTTTCAGCATGACAAAACATATTAAATAGGATTTCAGGTGGAGATATTGGAGAGAATAAGAGGCCAAAACATAGAATACTCAAGTTTTACCAGAGGTGGGTTTCAGCAGGTTCTGACCAGTTCTGGAGAACCGGTAGCGGAAATTTTGAGTAGTTTGGAGAACTGGTAAATACCACCTCTGACTGGCCCCGCCCCCATCTATTCTCTGCCTCCTGAGTCCCAGCTGATCGGGAGGGAATGGGGATTTTTCAGTAACCTTCCCCTGGAGTGGGGTGGGAATGGAGATTTTACAGTATCCTTCCCCTGCCACGCCCACCAAGCCACGCCCACCAAGCCACGCCCACAGAACCGGTAGTAAAAAAAATTGAATCCCACCACTGAGTTTTACCCCCAGGTTTTCAGTTTAGATCAATATTATTCAGAGAGATATCTTAATAATTGAAGGATAGAGTTTGACCTTTCCCTGATTTTGATAGAACTATATTTACGGGCTTCATTAAGTGATAATGAAGAAGCAACATCTCCACAAATGTTGGAGAAATTAAAAGGTTAAGGAAGAGATAGATTGGAAAATATTTTGCCTCGTTTCACAGGAAAATCCATCACGGCCCGAATCTTTACCATTACTCAAAGTTAAGATAACATTTTAAAAAGAAATTTCATCCGCTGGAAATGCAGTTGTTCGTTCTGGAAGGTGAATTTTGGCAAAGAAAAACCTCTATTATGTTCATGAGATACTTCTTTAGCTGGATGATACAGGTAGTCTCCGACTTATGATCACAGTTGAGCCCAACATTTCTGTTGCTAAGCGAGACAGTTGTTAAGTGAATTTTGCGACCTTTCTTGCCTCAATTGTTAAGTGAATCCCTGCCGTTGTTAAGTTAGTAACACAGCTGTTAAGTGAATCGGGTTTCCCAACTGACTCACAAAAGACACGGCAACCGTCATAAATACGAGTCAGTTGCCAAGCATCTGAATTTTGATCACGTGACCACGGGGATGTTGTAACCGTCATAAGTGTGAAAAACGGTCATAAGTCACTTTTTTCAGTGCCGTTGTAAACTTCAAATGGTCAACTTTAGTTTTAACCAAGTAATATCATTGCAAAGGTCTGAATTTGCTTTAGTATGTTTATTGGAAAAATGGTAAAAAGTCTGATCAGATCTCAGCAAATCATTTAAAGAAGAAAACAGATTATATATACGGTATACTCATTTTATTTTTAAACTCCTCCTCTTCCTCCTCTTCCGCCTCCTCCTCTTGTTGATATTGAGACTCTAGAAAGAGTGCAGAGAAAAGCAACAAAGAGGATTAGGGGACTGGAGGCTAAAACATATGAAGAACGGTTGCAGGAACTGGGCATGACTAGTTTAATGAAAAGAAGGACTAGGGAAGACATGATAGCAGTTTTCCAATATCTCAGGGGCTGCCACAAAGAAGAGGGAGTCAAGCTATTCTCCAAAGCACCTGAGGGTAGGACAAGAAGCAATGGGTGGAAACTAATCAAGGAGAGAAGCAACTTAGAACTAAGGAGAAATTTCCTGACAGTTAGAACAATTAATCAGTGGAACAGCTTGCCTCCAGAAGTTGTGGGTGCTCCAACACTGGAAGTTTTTAAGAAGAGCTTGGATAACCATTTGTCTGAAGTGGTGTAGGGTTTCCTGCCTAAGTAGGGGGTTGGACTAGAAGACCTCCAAGGTCCCTTCCAACTTGTGTTATTCTATTCTATTCTTCCTCCCCTCCTTCTCCTCCCCCTTCCTTTTCTACCTCCTTCTCCTTCCTCCTTTTGATGATGATCATCCTTGTTTCATGATCCTTGGATCATCAGCAAGGTAAATCACAGTCCATAACTTTCAATGTGTTGATTGACTTGGACTAATCACACACATACAAAATACACACATACTTTGCTGGTTCTGCCTGTGCTAGTCTTGGAACACGGACGACTTAAAAAACATCCAAACAAAACATGCCAACCAAGCATTGGATGACCAACCAGTTTGTAGACCTCAAGAGAGGACAGATCAGCATTTCATGTGGCAGCCAGTTGAAAATTTCTCCTGATGTCCACTCAGAACTTTCTTCTGATCATTTTAATCTGTTTGTTGGGTCTGGGGTGATGAAGAATAAGCTCATCCTCTGAGTGACCATCACTCAGATGATAGAGGAGAACATCACTGGACCTTACAGGGGAAACACTCAACCCAACATGGAACAAAACATCACCTTTAATCCTGAGCAGTGGTCCCCATTATTATGTTTCTTTCTTTCTTTCTTTCTTTCTTTCTTTCTTTCTTTCTTTCTTTCTTTCTTTCTTTCTTTCTCTATTTCTATTTTGTTGTAGGACTACATGAACAGAAACCTGCAAATATGAAAGTACATTTCTCCCCCATCATCTGAAGGCCAGACAAGGAATAATGGATGGAAACTGATCAAGGAGAGATTTCAACCTAGAAATAAGGAGGAACTTTCTGACAGGGAGAGCAATCAACCAATGGAACCAGAAGTTGCCTTCGGAAGTTGTGGGAGCTTCATCACTTGAGACTTTCAAGAAGAGATTGGACTGCCATTTGTCAGCAATTGAGAGAGATTGGACTGCCATTTGTCAGAAATGGGGAAGGGACTCCTGCTTGAGCGGGGTCTTGGACTAGATGATCTATAAGGTCCCTTCCAACTCTGTTAATCTGTTAATCTTTCTAGCCCAAGAAACTAGGAACATTTGTCACATTCACATTCCTTTTGTGGGCTAAGATGCTTCTAACTCAATCTTTCCCTTGGCTATGAGTTTTCCCCGTTTCCCAAGGTCTTTCTCACATTCCATTATAGTTCCCAGCTGCTAGGAAAGGCTTATTAGAGACCTATTATCTATCCATTTATACATTATGTCCCATATTGAGTAATATTCTGTTTCTCCTTTATCTTTAAGCTCCATCATTAACCTCTCCATTTCGTCAGATTCCAATGTTTTTTTTATTACCATTTCATCTGTAGGTATATTTCCGTTTTTCCAATTTTGTGCGTAAGTGATTCTAGCTGCTTTTATTACATGTAGCATTAAGTATATAATTCCTTTATTGTGCTTCCCCGGTAGTATACCTACTAAGAATAATTCTGGTTTTAGGTCTATTTGTTGTGCGGTCATCTCCTCTAACCACCCTTTTATCTTTAACCAATAGTTTTTCGCCGATGGACAACCCCACCACATATGATAATAGGATTTTTTAATGTTTTCTTGAGGGTCTCCTTTGTGGCTTTCTGGCGACTCGGGTGAGTGCCTTCTTCCCTCTCCGAGCAGTGATGTGATTGAAAATAATGGAGATGACATCGCTTCGGTGTCTTCTTTTCCCCCAACCTCTCCTCTGTGTCCCTCAACAAATGATTATCTTGGCCGCTCCGCTGTAATTTCCACACAGTAAAACATGGGAGAAATCTGTTACCTCCTGTTTGTTCTTCGTACGGATCGTTGCGTTGTTTGACCCATCCCAACTAAGAAGCGGTACATAAAAAAAAAAAAAAAAGGACATGGTCCCACAGGATCCATTGCAGACGCTTAACAAGCATCTGGCATCCAACCGGTCTGATGAGACACCAAACAGCAGCAACGATGGAGGAACAGAATGGCTTGGTTTGGTTTCAGAAAGGAACACCGTCTCTGGTGCTGGGTAGGATGGCACAATTTAGAACCAACGGTGCCATGGTGGAGGCGATGGCGATGAGGGTTGCCTTGCCACGCCAAGGCCCATCTTCTCAAAAAGTCTCAATTCCTCCTGCGTTTGCTCATGAACAGAGCCAGTCCTCGATTTACAGCCGCTGTTGGGCCCTGAATTTCCATGGCTAAGCAAGGCAGTTGTTAAGCGAGTTGCGCCTGGGTTTACAACCTCTTTTTTGTGCCATGGTTGTTAAGCGAATCACTGCAGCTAAGTGAATCTTGTAGTCGTTAAGCAAAGCTGGCTTCCTCCATTGACTTTGCTTGTCGGAAGCCAGCTGGGAAGGTCACACATGGCGATCACATGTCTCCAGGCCGCTGCAACCACCATAAATACGTGCCAGTTGCCAAACCCCCAAATTCTGACCCCATGACTTTGGGGATGCTGTAACAGTGGTAAGTTGGAGGACCTGTTGCAAGTCACTTTTTTTCCCCAGTGGCGTTATAACGTTGAACAGTCACTAAACAAATAGTTGTAAATCGAGGACTATCTTTACTGTGGGGTGGGGGGAGAAAGACTTCAGTAGGATGTTCAGGACTCCCCCAAATTGGCAGCCTACAAACATCAATTTAAATAGCCAAGTCGTTTTTTTCAATTTCGGGAGCTCATGTCATGACTTCCCCGGATGTTTCCCCAGATGCCTCTCCAGATGTCAGCTCGGAGGAGGATGAAACAGTTCCAGGCACATCTGGAGGGCAGTTGGTCAATGGCTCCAAGCAGCCATCTGAGGGGGATTTGGCTCAAGCACAGCTGCAGCAGGACAGTCCTGAGGCTTCAGGTGGGGAAAGCAATGCAGCTGCAGCCAGTCAGCGATGAGGAAGAGGAACTGCCTTCTGCAACTGATCCAAGAACAGGTAGGGCAGAGAAAAGGCAGGAGCAGAGGTCAGCCCGATTACTGGTGAGGAGGCAGCCTCGTACCTCTTGATGGAATGCACCAGAAGCTGGCTTAAATAGTACAGCAGACAGATGGAGGCGATGCTGGGAACAATGTGTTCGTTTCCTAGCTGTGTGTTTTCTGGTCGTTGTGATTCTTGCCTCGCTTTGGATTGACACCGTGTCTTGATTTGGATTGTGCCTTGTGAACTCTGGATTTTTCTTGCTTCGTGAACCCTCTTGTATTGTGGATTGAATTTTGCCTGGTGGGCTTATTTTAACTGGGAAACTTTCAATTGCCTTATGGACTCATTGGTCATTGCTCTGTGGACTAGCATCGGTCCGCTTGTGGCTGGACTTAATTGGGACAGTTCTGGGTTTTTGGGGAAGGGAGTTACGGGGGAATATTAATAAACCATTAAACCACAGTTATGTGTGTGTGCAGGCACAAGCAGGACAGCACAATTCAGCTGTTAAAGCACCCTTTGTCCCCTCCCCTTTCTTTTTTAGATTTAGAATAGAGTAACAGAGTTGGAAGGGACCTTGGAGGTCTTCTAGTCCATCCCCCTCTTTAGGCAGGAAACCCTACACCATTTCAGACAAATGGTTGTCCAATCTCTTCTTAAAAACTTCCAGTGTTGCAGCATTCACAACTTCTGGAGGCAAGTTGTTCCACTGATTAATTGTTCTGTCAGGAAATTCCTCCTTAGTTTTAGGTTGCTGTTCTCTCCTTGATTAGTTTCCATCTGTTGCTTCTCATCCTACCTTCAGGTTCTTTGGAGAATAGAATAGAATAGCAGAGTTGAAAGGGACCTTGGAGGTCGTCTAGTCCAACCCCCTGCTTAGGCAGAAAACCCTATACCATTTCAGACAAATGGTTGTCCAATCTCTTCTTAAAAACTTCCAGTGATGGAGCATCCACAACTTCTGGAGGCAAGTTCTTCCACTAAATAATTGTTCTCACTGTCAGGAAATTTCTCCTTAGTTTTAGGTTAGATCGTTCTTTGATAAAATTTCCATCCTTTATTTCTTATCCTGCCTTCAGGTGCTTTGAAGAATAGGTTGACCCCCTCTTCTTTGTGGCAACCCCTCAAATATCAGAACACTGCTATCATATCCCACCTAGTCCTTCTTTTCATTAAACTGGACATAGCCAATTCCAGCCACCGTTCTTTATATGTTTTAGCCTCCAGTCCCCTAATCATCAGATTTATCTTAATCCTTGAATTTTTCTCCATTCTTGGATTTTGCTTTGTCTGCTGTCTAAACATACCTTTAGCTTAAACAAAGCTTTGCTAAAAACCCTGGTGATTTGCTGTCAGGTCGTAAAGATGACCGGTAAATCCAATACAACTCGATTGTTGATGGTTTGGTTTCCATTTTGCATCACGCCCAGCCCAAATCCCAGGATCTCATTTTATTCCAAGATAACGGGTGTCTTGTAAAATGGCTCTTTGTGGTGCCCCCCCTCGTTTTGGAGAGAGGAGGGCTACAGGGAAAAAAAAAACTTTCTTCCCCCCAAAATAATCAGCTCTGTTCTCTTGTCTTTAATTCCACCAGAAATTACTGCTTTCATAAAGCTAGAAATGAAAAGACAGGTCTGCAACTAATTTTCCGAGTATTTATTCAATCGAGATGATTCGGCCTCATTTTGGAACGAATAAAAGAAACTACCGAAAGTCTTAAAAAATAAGTTTAGAGGCTTTGCTTTAGAAAAAAAAAAAAAACACCACAGAAAGATGACACGAAGCTCAGCTATTGGGTTTTTTTTCCCCCTCCTGAAGTTGAAAATAGCACTGCACTGCCTGTTAACAGCAAGCCTTTTCTGAATTAAAATTATTTTCCCAATTCCTGTATCGGAATCGTTTTAGCACACTTAGCCAGAATGAAAAGATCTCCCATTTTCTACAGCAAAAATAAAGGTATTCTTTCACGGTTACCAAATGTTAACTTAACTGGTAATTTGCAACCGTGCATTGACAGGAGTTCCTCTGCCAAACATCTATTATGGATGAAGAAAAAATATATATGTTATCTGTCATGAATTCTTGCCTGTAATCTTCACTGTGGTCAAATGTCACTTAAGAAGTGTGGCATTTGCTGGAATTTTTTTTTTTTTTTACATTAAGGCAGGCTGCAATGAACCATCTTGATTTCTTCTCTTTCAAAGCATTTATTCCACTTTTTGAAAGAAAAGTGAAGGTCCTGGAGGGCAAAACGTCTGCATTTTGAAAAGCTCTCAATTCGATGTGAATGATAATCTGTTCAGAATCTGCAAATCTTCTAACTCCAGCATTGAATCCCTTAAACCCGATACTTCAGAGAGTAAAAAGTGAACTGGCTTACCTCCAAATGACAGTTTATCTTCAATCATCATAGCCAAATTGATTTTTTTTCTTTTAACATCTTTTTCTTCTTGTTGATTTTTTTCTCCGGGAAAAAAATCGATCCCCTTGTTTTTGTTTTAATATATCTGTGGTCATATAGATAAGGAATGTTTGTGGCAACATTAGAAAGTGTGTGGATGGGGATGTGAATGTATGTGTAGTTTTCTAGATCAATGGTATCATGTTATTAGCTGGTAAGCCAAAAGATTTGCAGCGAATGTTGGAGAGATTGTATAATGCAATGAGGATTATAGATCTGAAAATTAATTTATCTTGATAAGGTATTAATCGAACAGAATAAATTACACCTAATCACTTTGCAGCAAATGTTGGAGAGATTGTATAATGCAGTGAGGATTATAGATCTGATAATTAATTTATCTTGGTGATGTGTTAATCAAGGAAAACAGAATAAGTCATATTTAAATGGGAAAAAAAACCCCTACAGGAAATAGATACATTTCTTCATCTTGGCAAAATGTTTATTAACGATAAGGAAAGAGATGAAGAAACTTTTAACAAATGCAAATGCTGTAGAAAAAAGAGGGGGCAGTATGTGTGTGTTAGGGTTAGAAATAAAAGTCAAAAGAAGGGAAAAAAGTCTGTTTGACCAGCTTCCCAAATATCGCTGATTCTCTTTGGAAAGTCAACTTTAGGACAAGATTGCTGAGAAGAGTCAAAACTTTCAAGGACAAACTTCAACTATTTTTGGCTTCTGCAAAAAAGTGTCTTGAATGGGTTTAATATTTGCCTCTAGGCAGCCCGGAGTGAAAAACCTATCTTTTCTCCAACTACTTTAATGGAAATATGTGGGTGATTTCAATTACGCACAGACCCATTTCAACAAATTTATGGTCAGCTAAGTGGTTATTAATATTATATAGAAGTAGCCATTGAAAGCAAAGGCTTTCTGTCTTTCACATACTGTCTCTGTGGTGTGGCAAAACACTTATATATATATAAAAAAAATGGAGACGGAGAAGCCAAAATCCTTGTAAAAAGTATTGAGAAACATCTCCCAACTGTTGATGCCTTCTAGACGAGATGAAAAGCAGGGTCAAGTTTGTTTTCTCTTTTTGCAAAGGAGCAGCCAAGGAAGGATAAATACAGGCAGTCCTCGACTTACGACCACAATTGAGCCCAAAATTTCTGTCGCTAAGCGAGACTTTTAAGTGTGTTTTGTCCCATTTCTTGCCACAGTTGTTAAGCGAATCTCGGCAGCTATTACATTAGTCACACACGGTTGTGAAGTGAATCTGGCTTCCCCATTGACCTTGCTTGTCAGGTCGCAAAAGGGGGATCGCAAAAATATGAGCCGCGGTGGCGCAGTGGTTAGAGTGCAGTACTGCAGGCTACTTCTGCTGACTGCCAGCTGCCAGCAGTTCGATCCTGACCGGCTCAAGGTAGACTCAGCCTTCCATCCTTCCGAGGTGGGTAAAATGAGGACCCAGATTGTTGGGGGCAAGAGGCTGACTCTGTAAACCGCTTAGAGAGGGCTGTAAAGCACTGTGAAGCGGTATATAAGTCTAAGGGCTATTGCTATCGCGTGACCCTGGGACACTGCAACCATCATAAATATGAGTCAGTTGCTAAGTGTCTGAATTTTGATCATGGTGACCAGGGGGATGCCACAACAAGCGTGTGAAAAACGGTCGTAAGTCACTTTTTTTCACTGCTGTTGCAACTTTGAATGACCACTAAACAACTGGTTGTAATTTGAGGACTACCTGTGTCTAAAGATCTCGGAGGAGCAGAGTTATCTAAACGAACTTGGGCGAAAGAGTTGAGTTCTTTCTGTACATCCAAATGGCTGGGATGGGGCTAGGTGGGAAGCCATGATGGGGCTGCACCCCATCATCATCATCATCACACCAGGAAGTGGTTCAACAAAGCCCCAATCCTGAGTAGTTACCTCTGTAATGTTGAGACTGAATTCATTCCGTAGTTAAAGTGTCAAATATTTTTAGATCACAAAACGGCATCTCACCTATTTTGGCCATTGTCAGGTCCCATAGATCGCTATCGGGAGGCTGCCATTTTGGTGGGGAGGGGGCCTGGGTGCATTCTTTAGTTTATAGCCCTTTTCCTGGTGCCTATCTATCCTGTACTTTGATTTACCTTCTTGGGAATATAAGGGGGGAAGAGCCATCTGTTTTGTCTCAGTTCCGGAGCCTCTAGCAAGCGATGCCCGAGAACAACTTGTCACCTTCTCAGCCTCTGTGTCATGCCCCCTTCGGAGCCTGAATCTGTGGGGGAAGATGAGCTGGAACAGGAGCTGACAGAGATCGAGGGGGCGGCTCCGTTGGCTTTGGAGAAAACTGGGGAAGGGCAGGGCTTTTCAGGATCAGAAAGGCTTGTAGACAGGGAGGAGCAGGAGAGACGGAGCTCAGGCGATGAGCAGGGACCACCTCCTCCTGATCCTAGAGCAAGAAGAGAAGAGAGAAGGCGGGAACAACACAGACTGAGCCGGCTACGAGAGAGGCGAGTGCCCCGACCCCCTTCACAGGGCACACCTGGGGACTGAGATGTAAGGAGATGCCGGTGGGAGGGGCATTTGTCGGGAACAAGTGTTGAATCTGTGGAGCCTCGTGTGCACTTGCCGACGTCTGGAGATTACCGTGCTCTGTCTTGTGGGGCTTGCCCGGTTTGCCTACTTCACTGAATTTCTTGCTCTGGTTACTCTTTTGCTAACCTGGCTTACTGGACTGCTGGCCCTGGTTACTGGTTTGCAAACCTTGCTTACTGGACTACTCGCAGCCAGAGGCTCTTGAAGGTGTGTGTGAGAGCTTTGCTCCAGGACTTGTAGTAAACGTGGGGACATTTGGGGGCAAAGTTGGAGCAATAAAGGGGAATTAGGCCTGTTCTCTGGCTGTGTTGCTTCCGTGCTACGCCCTGGGTCATCACTCTGGTTCTCAAAATAACTGCACCTGTGGATTGGCTTATTTAACACCGGACTGAGGGGAGGGGTTTCTAACTGCTTTTACCTAATTGAATTGCGCGGGAATCCTCAGATCCAGCTTCCTTTGTCTTGTTATCCCTTTCCTTCAATAAAAGGCTCCTTTTGAAATGCTAATTGTTTCAAGAGTTCTGCTTTCTTGAACGGGAGAGGCGAGGCAGGGCCTTACAGCCATGTCATGTGGGGAAATTCACTGGAGAAAGTGATTGTGTTTGGAAGAGTCAGGGGGTAGAAGGAAACCAGGCCACCAAAGAACATGTTGGCTGGACACCATCAAAAGTGACATCAGCCAGAGCATAGAATAACTTAAAGAAGTAGTGCAAGATTGGAAGACATGGAGAGACCTGGTCCACAGAACTCATGACTGAATGGACATCATCATCATCATCATCATATCCATCATGTCTGGGATCTACCACTGTTGCAGCATCCCAGACATAAGAACTTAGTGGAAATACTTGCATTTAAAGGATAAATCAAATAAGGAACTAAAGATTGACAGTTTGTCTCCTGTGACGTCCCTTTCTATGCAGTGATCACCCCGTAAGACTGAGCAGAATGTATTTGTGCTTTTTTTCCCCTTTAAAAACAAAAACAACTTTCTGCATTTCGTTCTCCGATAAACAAAGAGGTCTTATTATCCGAGGCTAGGAAAATCCCTTCCCAAACAAGACGAAAGTGTCTTTATTTTTTTTCATAATGCAACCCGAGGCAATTACGAAGTCGCTCAAGTGCAATATGGGGGGGGGGGAGGGGGAAAACGAAGTAAGTCAGGGAACAAACAGAAACGGTGTAGCTCGTTTCCCCCCCTTTAAATGGGGAACACATTTCAGAGAGAGAGAGAAGACACGCCATTAGCAGCATCTCCGAGCGCATTCAAACAGTGATGCATTGCGTAGGAAGAGAGGAGACAAAAGAAATTGCCCCTTGGGAAAAGAGTTTGAAAAAACACGCCTTAAAGATCTGAGAGATTGATGGTTTTCTTGCAGACGTTTCATTACCAAACCAGGTAACATCATCAGTGCCTTTGTCCCTTTCTCAACAAGATTCATATTTTTTGAAGGCAAAACCCTACTTGAAAAGCTCCATCGCAATTCTTGACTCTAGGATATTAACATTCAGGGTCACCAAATTTTCTCGATGATCCTTCAATGTATCCACATTTTATTTTGGCAAGGGTTTACTATCAAAACGAAAGTTCTGTGGAGGATAGCTTAATTTCTGCCTCCCATTGTAAACTGCACAAACGCAGCACAATTGCCTGACCTCTTGAGCAGTCCATCAAAAGATTGACAAATGATCTCCAAAGACAAAAAAGAAGGGTTGGAACTCCTTCATACAGACCACAAGACCACTTGAAAAATACCTCGATTGCAGGCTAGATCTAGCAATGGCCAATTTTTTTGGCACCGTTGCTAAGAAAATGACAACGGATTTTGTAACCCTGAAATCACAAGGATTCATGCTTGCCTGAATGATGGCCAAGTTTTAAAGCAAAATGTTTGAACCTTTTAAAACTGAGGATTTTTTGGAAGTTCCTAAATACTTTTTAACCTCAAGGTCTCCAGATTTAATAAATAAATAAATAAATCTGCGAAGTCAAAAGGCTTTGTCACACGGTATCTTATAAAACTGAATTGTTCCACCTTTTAAAAGGCGGAAACAAGTCGTATTCAAAATGTTAATCTGGCTCTTGTTCAGAGCCGCCACTTAAAACCCTCTTGATTCCTTTGGTTTTTTTAAAAAAAGGTATTGTGCTCCATTCGTACAAGCTATAATTATAGGAAATTGGCAAGGTTCAGTGCATAATTGCGGTTTGCCAGTTGCCATTTATAAAGGCAAGGCAACATCTATAAACTATTAAAACTCTCCTGATTTCCTGTTGGATGAAACGGTGCAATGCAGGACAACAATGTTTGAATCAAGGTGCCTCAAATAGCTTAACTTTTTTTAAAAAAGTGTCCAAAATCTGGGATCTATGACTCCCGTGGGATTGAAATTGAAAGGATCTTCAGACCAGTTGCGTTGGCAAAATTGTAGCCCCTGTAGAGCCACCTCACCACCCTGCAGCGCTTCTGCACCCACTACAGTCACGTGATTGTGATCTCTGATGTGATTTCCCACCCGCAAAGTCAATGGGGAAGCCAGCAGGAAATCAAAACCCCTTCCTTTTTCCTTCCTAGGGTCATTCTGTTTTATCGGTTTAGGTAAGGAAGTATCTCTGAAATGATGACCCAACAGATCGTGGCTTGTCTAGTGTTCTCTAATTTTTAACACTGTGTTTGGGACCTGGACAAAGTTAAGCACGAATAACAATGGTTTTGTGTTTGGTAAAGTGATTGTAGAAATAATAATGTGTCAAGGAAAAATAGGTCAGTGAATTCATTTACTGTTAAATTAGAGGCTCCACACACTAAAACAAACTTGGAAACAGCTAGCATTAAATCACCCGTCCCCTCCCAATGCCTAAAGCTGGCTGAGATTTTATTATACTAATTTTACTCCTTTATGACTAATTTCAAAATGGATTACGCATCAATCCCCTCTTCCCAAGACTAATTTCGCAAGAGTTCCAGCTGTGGTGTTTCTAGACCCTCACACCATCAGCCCAGCCCCAATTCTGGAGCAGTGGATTTGGCAATCCTTCTAGAATTGCCCTATGAAAATTTGGCAGCAAAATGCAAGTCTTCCGCGGTATGTTTGTCCTTGCATTTTCAACAAGTATTGCTTCAAGAAGTGGATTATTATTATATCCGCCAAGCTCCCAATATATTTTAAATTAGAAGTCCAATTAAATTGTTTTGTGTGTGTGTGTGTGTGTGTGTGTGTGTGAGAGAGAGAGTCTGCCAACTCCATGGCTACAAATATATATATATATCTAATCTGTCTCCTATTTTATGATAAAGTCAAATAAATTGAGGTTTACCTTTATGGGCAGAACTTTGGATAGCTGGAGGATCCTGAGTTCTTTCAGCAAGGTATTAAGAAGTCTTATTCCAAATCTTGGAATGGTTGTCACCAGGGGTGGGTTCTGGCTTACCTCGCTGCCGGTTCGCTTCGCGGGCATGCATGCAAAGTGCTAAAAACCCAGCTTCTGTGCATGCGAAGAAGCAAAAAACAAGATGGCGGCGCCTATGGCGCCGAGAGAGCCGGTTCAGGGGCGTGTCCAGCCGGCCATCACTGCCGGTTCAGCAAGCGGGGGAAAATTCCCGCTAACGGTTCTAAAGAACCGGTCCGAACCGGCAGGAACCCACTTCTGGTTGTCACCAAGTAAATAACTAGCTTTTTTTTCTGACTGGGGGCCATAAAACCCTGCAAGTCAGCTTCCAATTACAGCCTGGAGAACATTAGGAATCTGCTCCCTTCCACCCCTTTTGCATTATTCTCTCCAAGCAAAATCTATACAGCTCAATAAATGTCAGCCCTTCGGCCTAATTTTTTTCCTCCTTTTGCCGGTTGGTTTTATTAGCATTTCCTTGCTTTGTTCTGCTAAATTCAATTTATACACACTACTTTAGGGAACCCTGATTGAAAAGCGAGTATAAGGTCATCTGAAACAAAGAAAAGGAGAAAAAAAAAAACCAAAACGAAACGAAACGAAAAGGAAAACAATAACCAACCAATCTCCAGAAAGCCTTTAGCTAATAAAAAGGATTTCTCTGCATTTTTATTCGTATAACACTCGCCGGAATGTCGTATTTACAAATATACAGGCACCTCTTGTTGTAAAATTCTTACTGAGAAACCAATCAGAACATAATTTACAAGGCTCCCTTCCCACGGCTGTTTTTTTTTCTGCAAAGGAAGTTTTGCAACTCGGCAGCGTTCAAGAGGACTCTTTTCCCCGCAGCTAACGAGGACTTTCTGTTCCTTCTAGAGCTTCCATCTTTCCGTCTCAAGAGGCACTGGTTGAAATATTTTTAGAAGCTGCAAGCATCGCCCTCACCTTGGCCATAAGATCCTGCACACAAAGGAAGCATAAAACAAAGTCAGACAGCAACAGTAACCAAACAAACTGTCTGCCCAAGGTTGGCCGAACCTCTTCAACAGTATATTGTGTATTTCTTACCACCCAAACCCAAAAAGTCCACCTCGCCAAAGGAAGGGAATATCTGTAGCTTAGAGTTGAACTGTGGGCTCCTTGGTGCTCTCCGAGCTTGGTGGTTTTCTTGCAGAAGTTTCATTACCCAACTAGGGGACATCATCAGAGCGAGAAGAGAGTGGGGATTGGGAGGAGGAGGAAGAGGAAGAGGAGTGGGGTCTTTGGTGCTCTCCGACCTTGGTGGTTTTCTTGCAGACGTTTCATTGCCCAACTAGGGGACATCATTAGTGCTACAAGGGAGTGGGATCTGCAGAGTGGAGGAGGAGGACTGTGGGGTCCTTGGTGCTATCTGAGCTGGGTTGTTTTCTTGCAAACATTTCGTTACCCAACTAGGTAACATCATCAGTGCTAGAACGGAGTGGGGTTTGCTCTCTGTTCGTACCTCAATACAATTTCAGCAATCAAGGAACTCAGTAAACAACAGCTTAATCAAGGAACCACCAAATATTCCCATCAACATTGACAGGGAGCAAACTCCACTCTCTTCTAGCACTGATGATGTTCCCTAGTTCGGTAATGAAACGTCTGTAAGTAAAGATACCAAAGCACCAAGGACTCCACAAATCCATCTCAACGGAGAAAATGTAAAATGGATATACAAGTAGCTCCCAGTCTGCTTACAAATTCTGTCAAGGATAACCAGCAGGCAAAAAAAGAAAAAAAAAAGAGAGAATATTTTAGGTAAGCTAAATTTGGTTAGCCGTCTCATTTAATTGCTTGGGATGGTTTGACATTTCTCAAAAGCAGTCTTTTTTTAGGGCAACTCCAGACCAGGGGCGAGCTGTGGCTTCAGAGACACTGCCCCAAAGGGGAACAACTTTGTCAGATCAGAACAATTCCATCAAATCTGCCAATGCATTTTCCAACACTGGCTGTTCTTAGGTTCTGCATTGCAGGGCGCCTATAGCCTTGAATCTCACTGTGCTATCTTAAAAATTTGGGAATGAGAAGTGGTGGGGTTTTTTTTTGCTCCAGAAAGAAATATTATGATAGCAGAAGGCTGGTTATAATAAATACTGTAAACATTATTTATAAAAAACATACGAAGAGTGATGGCAGGAATTGGGTTATATCTAGTTTAATGAAAAGAAGGACTAGGGGTGACATGTTAGCAGTCTTCCAATATTTGAGGGGCTGCCCCAAAGAAGAGGGAGTGAAGCTATTCTCCAAAGCACCTGAGGGCAGGACAAGAAGCAACGGGTGGAAACTAATCAAGGAGAGAAGCAACTTAGAACTAAGGAGAAATTTCCTGACAGTTAGAACAATTAACCAGTGGAACGACTTCCCTCCAAAAATTGTTGTGTGCTCCAACACTGGAGGTTTTTAAAAAGAAATTGGACAGATCATTTGTCTGAAATAGTCTAGGGTTAGACTCCCGAAGGACTCTGGGCGGCTCACAGTAAATAAAAAAAAGACAGCAATAGAAACAATTTAAAAATACATCAATATTAAAATAAAACATTCACACAAACATACATGGGCCAATCAGTCCATTATTGGTCCCAGGCCTGCCGGAAAAGCCAGGTCTTAATGGCTTTACGGAAAGCCAGTAAGGTGGGGGTAGTACGGATCTTGGGGGGAAGTTGGTTCCACAGAGTCGGAGTGGCGGGCTTTAAAGGTAACAACCAACACCTTAAATTGTGACCGGAGCACAATCGGCAGCCAGTGCAGCTCGCGAAGGATGGAACTCGTGTGGGTGTACCTTGGCACACCCACGACTGCTCGCGCAGCTGCATTCTGGACTAATTGTAGTCTCCGGACACTCTTCAAGGGTAGCCCCATGTGGAGCGCATTGCAATAGTCAAGCCGTGAGGTGATAAGGGCATGAGTGACCGTGAGCAGAGCCTCCTGATCCAAATAGGGCTGCAATTGGTGCACAAGGTACACCTGTGCAAAGGTCCCCCTTGCAGAGAAATGTGGTTTAAGCAAATTATGTGAAGGTTTTTTTTTTTTTTTGCTTCTGAGCAGACCATCTTTTGCAACTAGAGGAAGCAAGAAATTTTGGCTCCCAAAATTCAAATGGCCAGTTTCAATATGCATGGAAATATTTCCTTGGCTATGTCTGCGCTGCAAAATTGCTGGCTTCTGTTCAGCCACTCTGGAAAATTTAGCTAACCGGAGGATATCCAAGATTTTAACCACGGCTGTCACTAAAATGTATACAACATTTTTGTAACGCAGAAAAGGCTATCAGCACAGACCGTTTCTTGTGCCCATTTTCTAAACAAGGAAACAAATAAAAGCCTATTTTCTGCATTTCTTTTTCCTCAATAGGGAGAAATGAATCTTTTCACTGGTGGTCATTTTCCAAGGTCCGGTCAAGACTCCCTTTACGAAGCTCGACAGCTGTTTTATATCTCACCCTTTCAAAAAACAAGCAGCCACTTTGGACAAAAAACCACCCCACATTTCCAATCGATTCAGTCATCTTGAGTATCAAAAGTCTTCTTTCTTTCAGAGTGGAAAGGGAACATGCTTTTTCTGTGATCACTCTTAGGAAAAATGGTGCAGATTATTAAAATTCATCCATTGCAATGCCTGGAAATGAAGGTATTAAAAGAGAAAGGTCCAAAGCTCATTTAGAGGCAATCCTACCAAGTCAAATTAAATTTGCAATAAACCCAAGACGATGGGTTTTTTGTTTCCTTTTTTGGAAAGGGAAGCTGAACAGGGTGAATGTTAAAATTATTGTTTTCTTGACCAGGTTGCGTGAAGGAAAACTGAACACAGGAGAGGGAGTTTTATATGCACTGTGCTTAGTGTGCTGAAGGAAAAATATGCCTATTTAAGCTATTTTCTAATCCTTTGACCAAGCAAGAAAAAACAAAACAAATAACTGCATTGTTATTATATCCAAAACTGTAAACGAACCTTATCGCGGTTTATCAGTGTCCTTGTTTTTCTGCCGCTGTACCTAACAGCGTTAAGATAATTACCTTTAAAGCACTTGATAACTTTAATGAGAAAAAAAGGTTACAAAAAAGGCAGGGTGTTGTGGGTTTTGGAATGGACTAGATCAGGGGTGTCAAACTGGATTTCTTCGAGGGCCGGATCAGCATTGTAGTTCTCCTCCGTGGGCTGGCGGGGGAGCGGGGGACAGGACGGACGCCTCCTGCAGCACCCTGCTGTCCAAAACGGGGCACGGGGGGGGGGCTATGCGTGCCCCCCCCCCCGTGCCTCATTTTCGGCCTCCATGGCCTCCTGCAGCACCCTCCTGGCTGAAAACGGGCCGCGCTGAGGCCACCCAAGGTCTCTGTGTGGCCCGTTTTCGGCCTCCCCGGCCTCCAGCAGCACTTTGCCGGCCAAAAACGGGCCGCGCGGGGGCCCCTTTGATATTTCCAGGCCGGCCCCACGGGCCAGATTTAAGCACCCCGTGGGCCGAATCCAGCCCGCAGGCCTTGAGTTTGACACCCCTGGACTATATTAAAAGTACCCAAATGCCAATCACAATGAGTCAAGGAAGGGAGATAGATGGATCCAAGACCCAAAGGCGCTTTTTCCAAAAGGCAAGTGGACTTTCTTGGTTTTTTTTTTTTCCTAGAACTGAAGAAGCTTCTTGGATGAGAAGTGAAACGTTTTCAAGGAAAAAACCCCAGAAAATCTAGTTGCCTTTTGGAAAAAGCAACTTTAGGACAACCATGACTGGATGATAGAGACTCTCCATAGATGACGGATCTAAGACTTTTTAAAATATATATATTGCAAGGACCCAAAAGAAAAGAGATTTAAAGTTTCCCATTGTTGGGAACAGAAAAAAGTTTCTGTCTGTAAAAGAACTGGAGAAAAAGATGGATCTGGGACTGGTTTGGGGGCTGGGGCTAAACCCACTCATTCCTAACCACCTTTTAAATTTTTATTTATTCATAGCCTGCCTTTATTATTTGCACAATGATCTTTTTTCAGCTCAGAAAATAACTCTATTCTTCAGTAAAATTTGGGTGTAAACCTAGCCGTGACTCATTTAACAACAGCCTTGCTTAGCGACAGAATTCCTGTTGTGGTTGTAAGCAGAGAACTGCCTGTTAAATCACAAACATTGGCACCAAGAGACAACAAAGAAACTCCCTCCTCTCGCAAAGCAGAAACATAAAACGGTCCAATTTTAGGCATCTCCTTTGCAACAGTGCAAAAACCGACACTCCACAAGACGCTCGAGCAAGAACTGCGGGAACTGCGAAGCCTTGGAAAATCCGGAACACAGAATTAGTTGTACCTGAGTGATTTTACTCTGAACGGACGACACAATCGCAGAAGAGATCTGGCCCTCTTTTTCCAAAGGCACTCCCCTAAAAATTTGAGAAGAAAAAAAAAAACCAATCAATTGACAGGTAATTAACCACATACCTGAGTTAAGTCGAGCGATTGCAATTAAACACAAAAAACAGAAGAACGGTGGAGGGAAAGGACTGGAAGGAAGTTTTTTTACATCCTGCCTTTTTCCAGGAAACGAATGCGATTAGTCTGCCTTTTAAACAACTTGTAAAATCAGTGTGTGTGTGTGTGGGGAATATATATAATCAGAGGAAACATGTTGAATGTCTAGGTTGGTCTCTGACACGAGGCATGGACACCCCCCCCTTGCAAATTCTCATCAGTGGTGCATCCTTAACTCGCAGCTTCTCCACAAATATTCCCATATAATTAATAATTAAAATTAAGCTGCTTCTGCAGCATTCGCCGATGACCAGTTTTCTCACACGAAGCCATGCTGATTTTTTTTTTTGGGGTGGTGGTGGTGGTAGAGAAACAATTCCCTGGAACATCTCCCAAAATAAAGGAGAAAAAGAAAAAGAAGAAGAAAAAATACCCCAATGTTCTGGGGTTCTCACGGAAATGCAAGAGAATAAAATTAAAAACGCAGCTCTGAGAGACGAGCCAGGCAAAGCTTCAAAGGGGAAAATCGGAGAGCCAGTAGAATCATCTAGTCACACTGAACCTTCAAATTGAGTTGAGATGTCAGAGGCCTTCAAATAACTTCAGAGAGATTGCAACGCAATCCAGAGATTCGACAATCTCTGTGCGGTTTTGTCGTCTCAGACGTGGCTGGAACTTTCTTTCCAACTAGGGACAAAGATGGGTGGGTGGGTGGGAGATGCTGAATGGGTTCTTGGACACTGGAAGAATAGCCAGGGAGTTTGTTGGCTTCCATAAACTCTGCCTAGGAGAGATTTGAGCTGCTCTGGGGTTTGCATCTCACTTAGGCAGGTCGCTAAGACCGAGAGAGAAATTCAGATTTACTCTGATGCTCTTCTTCAATCTCGTTTGCTCTTTCTGGCATGGTCTTTAACCACACAACCCAAATCTTTTCCTGATACCTGGGTAACT
This sequence comes from Thermophis baileyi, assembly GCA_003457575.1. Classification (NCBI taxonomy): domain Eukaryota; kingdom Metazoa; phylum Chordata; class Lepidosauria; order Squamata; family Dipsadidae; genus Thermophis; species Thermophis baileyi. The sequence continues at coordinate 865,518 of QLTV01003660.1, forward strand.
TTCCTGTTTTTTTTTGTTTTTTTTAAAAAAGGGAATATTTCAATAATTTATTTAATTATTAACTCTGCAAGGTTAATATCCTGGTTAATATCCTCCAAAGGATCTACCATCCTTACTGTTTTAATTCATTCTGCCCCCCAAATGAAGCGGCTGAACGGTATTCTGATGCTTCCCTACTGAGACCAATGACTGAACCCTTCTCCAAATCAAATTGGTGGAACTGGAACCTTGTTGCTCCTGAAAATGAATCTTGCCACAGTCGAATCTCAAATTAAAATTGGACTGGAGATAAGAGGCTGGTCAGGGGTAACAAAAGATGTATCTATCCATCCATCTCCCTACCAGATCTCCCTATCTGTCTGTCTCTCTAATCTGGTTTAGTCTGTCTTCTATATCTCCACCCACCCATCCGACACTCAACCTTTCCATCCATACACGTCTATTTATCTCCCATGTCCATCCATCCATCCATCCACCCACTTTTTATCCATACATGTCTGTCTGTCTATTTATCCAATCCATCCATCCTTTCTATCCATACATGTCCGTCTGTCTGTCTATTTATCTCCCATCTCTATCCATTCATCCTTTCTATCCATACATGTCTGTCTATTTATCTCCCATCTCTATCCATCCATCCTTTCTATCCATACCTGTCTATTTATCTCCCATCTCTATCCATCCATCCACCCATTCTTTCTATCCATACATGTCTGTCTGTCTATTTATCTCCCATCTCCATCCATCCATCCATCCATCCATCCATCCATCCATCCATCCAACCATCCCCGTCCTATCATCTATCTATATCTATCATCTATCATCTCTATCTCTCCGTCTCTCTATCTATCTATCATCTATCTATCTATCTATCTATCTATCTATCTATCTATCTATCTATCTATCTATCTATCTATCTATCTATCTATCTTTTTCTCTATCTATCTGTCTGTCTGTCCATCCATCCATCCATCCCTCTCTTTACCTACCTACCTATCTCCCCACCTCTGCAAACAGAAGCATCACATATAAAATGTTGGTATGCCACTGGAGGTAAGCAGACTTTTCTTTTCCCTTTTCTGAGCAGGAGAGTGTTTTGGGGGGGGGGGAGCAGCCTGTTTTCCTCGCACTTCAACTCCACCAGCCTAGCCCCTCCGCAGAGCTGCGCGGAGCATTCTATGTAACCCTCTTCAACTCCTCTTCGATTTTTCACGAGATGATGCAGAAGGGCAAGTCAAACAGGTAACCAGCTAAACAACCGCAGCGTGCCCCTTCTGTGATGTTGGAACATTTACAATTCCAACACGCTCAATGCTTGCTCACTGTGCTTGCTCCCCCCCCCCCCAGGTTTGGAGAAGAAAGGGAACCAAGCTTGGATTTTATTATATTTTTTGGGGGCAGAGAATCAGCAAGCATCCCCACCCCCCCCAGGCTGTCCCCTGCTTTTACCATTATTTACTTTCCCAGTTTGGATTATTTATACGCTCAGCCAGAATGGGGGCTCTTGGGGGCTCATTACCCAGAACGCTCTTGGCTGGATCCTCGGCTCTCCACGGGAGAGATGCTGGCTGAGTGACTGGAATTCTTATGGGCGGGTTGTTTTCCCGGCGAGACGGAAGGCGAGTGGGACCTCGCTTTGGACTTGATGTGGGAGTGTGACCGCCGCTTCTTCTTTTCGTGCGGGCTTCTGAAAAAGGAAACAGGAACACACAGAACAGCCCCGTTAGACTAAAACAGGGGTGTCTAATTCGATTTCACTGAGGGCCACATCAGGGTTGTGTTTGACCTCGGAGGGCTGGGAGTGGCCATGGTGGACGTGACACGGGACTCGTGTTGGGGGCACCTGTGGTGGCCAAGTGCTAAGGCAGGACTTCCCTGAGACCCCCCCTCCCTCTCATTATAATCTCCTTCCTTCCTTCCTTCCTTCCTTCCTTCCTTCCTTCCTTCCTTCCTTCCTTCCTTCCTTCCTTCCTTCCCTTTCCTTTCCTATCCTTCCTTCTCCCTTCCCCTTTCCTTATTTTTCCTTCTTTGCTCTCTTCCCATCTTTTTCTTTGTCTTTCCTCTTTCCCCTTTCCTGTCCCTTCTTGCATGCTCAAATGCAAACGGGGAAATATTTCTCCTTTTGTTTTGATAGCCCTCTGCCAGTGAAAACGGAGTTCGGTGTGTGTGTGCACACGCGGCTGAAAACAGGGTGTGTGTGTGTGTGGGGGGTGAGCTCAGTTTTCGCTGGCAGAGTCACCACGGGCTGGTCCTTTGCTGTTTCCAGGCTGGCCCCGTGGGCCGGATCTAAGCACCCCGCGTGACGGATCCGGCCCCTGGGCCTTGAGTTTGACACCTCTGGTCTAAAACATGCAATCGCAACAGAGGAAAAGGGTGGGGGAAGGAAAACAAAAAACAAAACCACTGCTTGCCCTTCTCATTTTAATCTTCCTGGAGCAGATTTCTCTTTCACATCAAAAACGACGTATTTTTATTTTTCTAAGGAGCTCCCGATGTCGGAAGAGCTTCCTCCAAAGCCAACTGGGCAAGTCCGGCCTAGGTTCTACGTAAGAACCTCGACGAAACCTGCTTGAGCAGGGGGCTGGACTAGACGACCTCCAAGGTCCCTTCCAGCTCCATTCGGATTCTGACCCTGAAAAAATACACGTGTTCCATTTTAACCTTTGCAAGTTACTGTCTCAGTCGATGGCGAGACGCTCATGTGGACCGCGTGGAAATATTGGCTGCTTTATGGAAGGCACAAAAAATTGGAATTAGGGATACCCGAGGGAAAAGCTACTCTCTCAAAATAAGCGCCCTTTTATACAGGGTCTTTTGCTGTCAGCCCCTACAGTAGTCCTCGACTTACGACTGGTCACTTAGCGACTGTTTATAAAGTTCTGATGAGCTTCCCCAGAGCTACATACGACCCAGTTTCGGAGTTTTATGACACTGTTGATGGCTATTTGCAATATCCCATGGTCACCGTGACTGCGATTTATGATTAATTTTTAAAAGCGAAAGAAGGTGTTTTACTTCTGGTTGCCGGCAAAAAAAATGCCCACTGGGTACAACAAGTTGACTTAAAGACCCATGGCGTTCGTTTAACAACCACGGTGTTTGCTCCATGGCTGCTGCGAAACAGGTGACCTGATTAACAACCAGCATATTAAGAGTTGTAATCGGAGGACTACCTGTACTTCAACCTCTGAAGGCCATTAGCAACCACACTTCCCTCTCAGGGAGAGTCACAAAAATCACACAGCTGGAAGGGATGTTAGAGATTACATCAGGGGTGTCAAACTCAATCTCATTGAGGGCCGCATCAGGGCTGTGGTTGACCTCGGGGGGGGGGGGCGTGGCTGACTGGGTGGGCGTGGCCAGCTTAACACCACTCCCCAAACTGTTGGCATGTTCCCTCTTCGCATTGGGTGGACCGGGCCGAAGCCACGCGGGCCAGCCCCTTACGTTTTCCAGGACGGGTGTCAGATGCGCGAATCTGCCATTCTTCAGGGGAAGGGGGGCCCTTGCTTGCATTCTTTACTTTATCGCTTTCTTCTATGTACCCTATATCCTGCATGCTATTGATTTATAACCTTTTTGCCTGGCGCCTAGGTGCTCCGGGGATTTTCGCGCCTTTTGGGGAATGTAAGGGGAGGGAGGGCCCTGTGGGATGCATCGCCTGAAAGCCGGCAGAAGATAACCCTGGGAAACTTCCCTTACCACATTCTCAGAGCGGCTGGTACAATAACATCTCCACACCTGCGGATTGGCTGAATCCACGTCGGACTGATGGGAGGGGTTCCTAATTCCTTTTATTCTACTTGTATTGCCTGAGGGATCTCAGAGCCTGCTTTTATTTCGTCCTGCTATCATCCCTGTTCAATAAAAGGTTCCTTTTGAAATGCCAAGTTTCAAGAGTCTTTACTTTCTTGAATAAGGGGGAAGAGGCAGGACCTTACAGGCCCCACGGGTTGGATCCAACCACATGGTGGCCCTGATCCGGCCCGCAGGCCTTGTGTTTGACACCCCTGGATTACATAATCTATCCCTGATTTATATTGGTGGGAGGAGAGGCAGAGCCTGGGGTTGGAGTCAAGAGAGGAATCGGCCTGTAGTCGTTACGTTGCCACAAATGGTCCAAGGCCAACCCCTCTTGAATTCCATTCACCCTTATCTGGAGCTAATTTGGCACTGATCATTAGTTGACTAGATCCTTGTGTATAGGCTTGACCAATAAATCAGATTCACTGGAACTTAACTGATTCTTCGTGCCTGATAGTATTTGATTTTCTAGAGCACGTCAGATAGATGAGCATCCAACAACCTCTGTCTGAAGCTCTCTAGCAAAGGAGACATTACCACGTTAGAATATAGAATCATAGGGCTGGAAGGGACCTTGGAGGTCTTCTAGTCCAACCCCCTGCTCAAGGCAGGAGACTTTACCATCCCAGTCAAATGCTTCTCCACTCTATTTTTGAAAACCTCCTGCAATGGAGTACCCACAACTCTAGGAGGCAAGCTATTCCACTGATTAATTATTCTCATTGTCAGAAAATTTACCTTACCTATTATTCTATCAGAATAGAATAGAATAGAATAATAGGAATAGAATAGAATAAAATAGAATAGAATAATAGGAATAGAATAATAGGAATAGAATAGAATAGAATAGAATAGAATAGAATAGAATAGAATAGAATAATAGGAATAGAACAGAACAGAACAGGGAAAAGAATAGATTTGAAAATAGAATTGAAAATAGAATAGAACAGGGAAAGAATAGAATAGAATAGAATAGAATAGAATAGAATAGAATAGAATAATAGGAATAGAATAGAATAGAATAGAATAGAACAGAACAGAACAGGGAAAGAATAGATTTGAAAATAGAATTGAAAATAGAATAGAACAGAATAGAACAGGGAAAGAATAGAATAGAATAGAATCTGAATAGAATAGAATAGAACAGGAAAAAGAATAGATTTGAAAATAGAATTGAAAATAGAATAGAACAGGGAAAGAATAGAATAGAATAGAATCTGAATAGAATCTGAATAGAATAGAATAGAATAGAATAGAATAATAGGATTGGAATGGACTTTGAAGGTCTTCTAGTCCAACTCTAGTCCAACTGCTCAAGGCAGGAGACTTTATACTATCCTGGTCAAATGGTGGTCCAGTCTATTTTTCAATCCTTGTTTCTTGTCATTTAATTCTCCAGGTTTTTTTTTTTTTTTACCAACGGCTCTTAATCCCCAGAATTACTTTGTTCGGTTGGCCGACACTCATACCATCCAGATATTCCTCTTACTGTCTAGCTATAGCCCTCCTCCAATAAAGGAGAATATTTGTAGCTCAGAGTTGAAATGAGGAGTCCCTGGTGCTCTCTGAGCTTTGTGTCAGGTTTTCTTGCAGGCATTTCCTGACCCACATCAGTGCTAGCACTCATGATGTTACCTAGTTTGGGTGATGAAACGTCTGCAAGAAAACCACCAGGGCTCAGAGAGCCCCAAGGACCCCATTGTACTTCTAATCTATCCCGAGAGCCTGCGGTCAAGACGGATACTGTACAGCAACCAACACACTCTTTCTCGCAGAGATATATATTTTTTTAAAGCTCACCAATATGTAGCTGAGACATAATGTACGCTGCAGGGGATCTGCACCGTAAACGGCTTCCTTCCTTCCTTCCTTCCTTCCTTCCCAGCTTGCGTGAGGTTGCTTTGACCAGGTAGCACAAACCAGCCAATGCAACTGAAAATTGCTGCTGTTAAGATGGAGATGTTTTACAGAAAAGCTATCTCCTTACAGAAATGAAACAAGGGGATAAGCTAAACACTTGGCATTCTGCTGAGCTGTTGAGAGAACACCCAGCTTTGTGGCTGGGAACATTTTCTCCCAATCAAAACAATGTCCAATTCTGTTATCAACTGCAAAGCTTGCTCCTTAATCTCCAGCCTCTGCCTTGAGATATAAGGAGGGGAGAAAGTACATGCTGGCTGAAGGAGGAGGAAAAAACATTATTTCAGAGGAAAGAGTAAGTGATGCTTCGTATCTGACTCAACCCCGTTTCTTTTTTTCTCTAGCAAAGAACATGCCTCTTAGTAGTTGGCTCTGGGAAAGGTTTCACGGGTCCACCATGAACGGGTTGGGTGTCCTTCAACTTCATACTGTAAATGATGCTGGCACAGCTATGGGCTCACACGGTAGCTCAACAAAGAGAGCTCATGGTTTGAATTCAGAACAACCAGGTTTCCTTCCCTCATCTCTTTGGATATCGGAGCATTATGAGCACCAATTAATGTCCCATCTCAAATTGTCTTCTGGATGGTGGCTAAAGTGAAGGTGATGTTAGAGAAACAGGGAATCTAAGCATGGAAACTGGCGGGGTGAATTTGGGCCAGCCACTCTCTTTCTCTGCCCAGCCCACCTCACAGGGGTGATTGTAGGAAAAATAAGGGGAGGGACAGTACAGGTGGTCCTCGCCTTACAATCACAATTTGAGCCCCAAATTTCCGTTGCTAAGCAAAACAGCTGTTAAGTGAACTCTGCCCCGTTTTACGACCTTTCTTGTCACAGTTGTTAAGTGAATCGCTGCAGTTGTTGAAGTTAGGAACAGGGTCGTTAAGTGAATCTGGCTTCCCCGTGGACTTTGCTTGTCAGAAGGTCGCAAAAGGGGATCACATGACCCTGGGACACGGCAACGGTCATAAATATGAGCCAGTTGCTAAGCGGCCAAATTTTGATCACGTGACCATGAAGATGCTACAACAGTCATAAGTGTAAAAAAATAGTCACAGGTCCCTTTTTTCCAGTGTCGTCGTGACTTCGAAAGGTCATTGAACAAATGGTTGTTAAGGCGAGGACTGTTTATAGGACCCAGATGGTTGGGGGCAATATTCTGACTCTGTAAACCGCTCAGAGAGGGCTGTAAAGCACTGTGAAGCGGTATATAAGTCTAAGTGCTATTGCTATCTATCTATGTCTCTCTCTCTCCCTCTCTCTCTCGATCTCTCACTGTTTCTCTGTCTCTCTCCCTCTCTCTCCCTCTCCATGTCTGTCTCTCTGTCTAGTCTGTCTATCATCCATCCATCCATCCATCCATCCATCCATCCATCCATCCATCCATCGTCTTCCATCTGTCCAAGGTTGGTAAAATGGTAAAATGAATTGTTGAGGGCAAGAAGCTGACTCTGTAAACCGCTTAGAGAGGGCTGTAAAGCATTGTGAAGCGGTAGATAAATCTAAATGCTACTGCTATTGTCCTTCCTTCCTTCCTTCCTTCCTTCCTTCCTTCCTTTCCATCCATCCATCCATCCATCCATCCATCCATCCATCCATCCATCCATCCATCCATCCATCCATCCTGCACAGTGGTTAGAATGCAGTATTGCAGGCTAACTCTACCAACTGCCAGTAGTTCGATTCTCACTGGCTCAAAGTTGACTCATCCGTCCATCCTTCCGAGGTGGGTAAAATGAGGACCCAGATTGTTGGGGGCAAGAGGCTGACTCTGTAAACCGCTTAGAGAGGGTTGTAAAGCACTGTGAAGCGGTATATAAGTCTAAGTGCTATTGCTATAGCTACACCACTTTCAAAAAAATGAAGATGGGATGCACATCGGATAAATGAATAAATAAGGAAACCAATTTTAAGTAGGGAAAAGAGGGAGGAAAAGGAAGAATGGCTCTGCTTCTAATCCCAAACCAAGGGCGGACGTGAAGCGCTCAGATTGATGCATGCACGGGATGCGATTGTAGCATCTGTTGGGGTTATTGTGAAAAATTCGTTAGTTTTCATTATAGGGAGGGAGGAAGGGGGGGGGGAAATTCAGCCCGGCTTAATTTACGCCAGGACCTCCTTGCCCTCTGCAGACAAAGGCGGCTCTGACTCAGCTGCACCGAAAGAGCCTTGGACCGAGTCTTGATAAATAGAGATCAGCCAATATATCATGATCGCTCAAATCTGACTCTTCTCACATCAAATACGCAAAGCCCGATGTGCTGTTAACGTCATCCCGTTTTAGAGTCGCATGCTCAGAATTTACAGGCTGGCAAAGAATATTTTGAGCTTGCAAAGTGTTCTGACCCAGCTCCCCAAACATGACAAACCCTCTGAAGTGAACTCAAAGATTCCTTTATTAGGAGCGCCAGCAGCCCCGGCAACAAGTTTCTCTCTCACCGCAGGCTAACAAGTCCGTCCGGCCAGGAGATGAATAGTTGTCTGTCACATCTATTCATCTCCGCCCCCTGCCTTTTATCCCCAGAGCTAGGGCAGGGCTTCACTAGCAGCGGTGGCTCTTCTGTCCCAAGGACCGGCCCATAGATTTCCACTGCTCTCCTCTCCTCTGCCTTCTGCGCATCCAAGTGTCAGGCACTGGACCCAGCTGTTCCTCCTCTTCCTCATTAGCCACCTCCAGACCTGGGGGCTGTTGACTCTCCATATGAGGGCTGACGGACGGCCCAGGCTCCGCCTCTCTCTCTGCCAGCTCCATTCCCTTTTCCCCCTCGGAGCTCTCAGGTTGCCTTGATGCTGACCCGGACTCCCATGCCTCCTCCTCTGATTTGGCTGCTGGAGGGGCTGGCGGCCGACAAGCCACAACACAAGGATAGCTATCCTAGAGACACCGATGTTGAGTTGATGCTCTACCTGAGATTGAAGACTCTTCCCGGGGACAGGTGCAGATTCTCCCAGGGGCCAAATCAATGAGAGGAGAAATCTGGTCCTCTTAATTAAGAATCCCCAATTCTTGGGTCACCGTACAGGTAGTCTTAAGGGGTGCATTTCCCTGGGTGGTGCTTTAAATGCTCATTGAAAAAAGGCAAACTGAGAACGAGGCACACGCAAATAAGACCAGCACAGGTAGTCCTCGACTTACGACCTCAACTGAGCCCCAACACTTCTGCTGCTAAGCGAGACAGTTGTTAAGTGAATTTTGCCCCATGTTACGAGTTTTCTTGCCACAGTTGTAAACGTGAATCCCTGCAGTTAGTAACACGGTTGTAAAATGGAATTCACTTTGCTCGTCAGAAGGTCGTAAAAGGGGAACGCGTGACACTGGGGCACTGCAACCATCATAAATACGAACCAGTTGCCAAGTGTCCGAATTTTGATCACATGACCACGGGGATGCTGCAACGGTCGTGTGTGTGGAAAAACTAAGTCACTTTTTTTCAGTGCCGTTGTAACTTTGAACGGTCACTAAATGAACTGTTCTAACCTGTACTTTTAACTTGTGGCTGAAGGAGAGGCGTTAAGATCTTCAGCACGTATCTCGCCACCCTTTTATAATGATGGATGTAAACAGGTGTGCATTTCTCCGCAGAGAAGGTAGGATGTAAGGACAGCATGCATGCACAGGGAAGCGCATAGAGCATATTTTAAAACCTCGGGCAATGGAGATGGATGGAACTGCCTTACACCATAATAAACATCAGCCTCCTTGGGAAGCTTCCTCTCTATCAGGGCTGTTTGCATTCCTCCTAACCAAAAGCCTCCTAAATCAGAGAATAATTCGAGCCATAAAGATGCTGAAAGGCACCCAACCTCACTCCTGCTACTTTCTATATATCACTCTCCTGGATTCGTGTCTTAGTCTATGAGCATTGTCTCTTTTGCTTTCTGGCCGGTTTATATTTGCAATTATTAACAAATTGGGATCCGTGCCCAGGAGCGTCTACTGAAAGGATGTCATAATAATAATGATAATAATAATAATAATTTTAATGATAATCATCATCATCCAAATAAATCTCTCAGTTTTATGCCCTTTGGAATCGGGGTCTCAGTGCCGCAACCTATTTCATTGCTCATCTGTAATGAAAATGGGTCCGCGAATCGCCTACAAAACCTACGGAAGGAAGATAACAAGGTTTTTTTTCTAGCCTCTTTAGTAAAATTGATGGAGAAAGCATCCCGAAGAATGTCTGGCCTCCTTTTTTTTTTTTTTTAAAAAAATGTCCTTGTTTAGCGAATGCCTCCTTTAGCGACCATTCGCAGTGGTGACAGTGATGAAAAAGTAACTTTGCGGCTGATCCTCACACCTATGACCTTTTCACAGGTCGGTAAACAGAAAGAAAGCCGAAGATCGTAAGGCGTGGTTTCACTTTGCGACCGGTTCACTTAATAACCGTGCTGCCGGCTCCGGTCGTTAAACGAGGACTAGCTATATTTTAAAAGCGAATGGAGAAAGTGACGTAAAGAGCTGGACAAAGCCATGTAAATCAAGAAAGCCTCAGTATTCCCATTCTGGAGCAACACATTGTGTACCTGGAACGGGTGCGTCTTCTGCTGATGCCCGGGCTGTTGCTCACACGATAGGCAGTCGGGACGCTCCTCTCTTCTCGATGCCTTTCGGGGGTGTGCGCCCGTCTTCTCGGTGATCTTGAGCGAGACCTGAATGGGCGAAAGGGGAAAATTAAGTTCAGCCTGGAAGGATTTTGAGGATCTTTAAGTTTCTTGATAGGGGCATGGCACCAGGATTATCAAAGAGGAGTACAAATTCTGGCAAATCCAGTTAAAAGGAGAAAATGTGGGTTTGTTACACCGCGAATACGAAAGAAAGAAAGAAAGAAAGAAAGAAAGAAAGAAAGAAAGAAAGAAAAAGGAAGGAAGGAAGGAAGGAAGAAAGAAAGAAAGAAAAAGGAAGGAAGGAAGGAAGGAAGGAAGAAAGAGAAAGAAAGGAAGAAATAGAGAGAGAGACAAGAAAAAGAAAGAAA
>QLTV01003660.1:877395-888890 GCA_003457575.1 Thermophis baileyi
TATATATATATATATAAAATATTTTGAGAATTAACACTACTGACTCTTTGAAAACTGAGTCCATGAACACGTTGAACACGTGAAGTTTGCTTATGCCAATCAAGTCCTCTTACACGCTAAATCCTTCAATGATGCCTTCCCTTGCTAATTACTACATACAGATCATTAGCTGGGTAAACAGAGTAGGTGGCTTAGCACGTAACCTCTTAGTAAGCACACCCGGAAAAGCAATTGATGCCAAATGAAATTTAGCCTTTAAACGAAACGCAGGCATGCAATTTGTCCAATCTACTTCATCTATCCAAACCACACAGAGATACATGATCCCCCCTAAGACTCATTTTTGGAGAGTTTTTTTTTAAAAAAATATATATATATAATTGGGACTTTCCAGGTTGAGGATCTCAGTTGTACAATCTTTACTATAAAACCATTGGATGACTTGCTGTCTAATTGTATTTCTTCCTCCTCCCTTCCAATCTGCAATGCTGTACTTTTGCAGAAAGTTAAAAAAAAAAAAAGAATTCGTATCGACTCCGGTTGCAATTATTACGGTTCTCGGGTGTGATATACGTACATGACCATGGCAGGGTGAGAAGTTTAAGGGAAGCAGGGCCAGAGGTTGAAGATTAGATTGGCAAGTTGGAAAAAACCAGAAGGCAATAAGCAGACCAACTCTATGCTTCTGCGGAGAAAATAAAAACCCAGATGTCTCTATGTAAAGGCTTGGAGCCGATCCGGCCTTGAAGGACATTTTACTCACGTTACACTGTGAAATTAGAAAACCTCTCAATTAAAAGCATCTTGGAAGCCCTTCAAGATAGACTTTGCCCAGCTGCTAAAGTACTGTGCTGCTGATCCTTTCTCTGGGTCGCCATTTAAACCCAGGATTCGAAGACCTCGTGGGAAATTTCATGAGATCGGGATCTGAACTCGGACGAACAGAAGGTGACCTGAATGTATAAATGAGCTAAAACAGCTCTCCTATGAGCTATCAGGCGATGGGAAAGGTGAGACTAGAAAGCTAATAAGGACGAAGAACTGGGTTAGGAGTTAATCTGTGTGGTTTTTTTTCCCCCTTCTACTACAAAAGGAACAATAATTGGTATCTTAATATTCTAGCGAAGAAATGTGTGGGTTTTAACGGAGGGGTCCCCAACCTTTTCAGCTTGGCGGCCTGCCTGCCGCGGTGTGTGTGTGTGTGTGTGTGTGTGTGTGTGTGTGTGTGTGTGTGTGTGGTGCACGGGTGGTCGCACAGCTCCATTTGTGTGAGCTATGCATGGAGCTTCGCTTGTGAGCGCAAGTACTCTCTACTTGTGCAAGTGGAGCTTCACATGTGCACGCTTGCCATCCCTCCCACGGCCCGGTTTCGAACAGGCCACAGCCCGATAGTGGGCCTTGGCCAGGGGACTGGGGGGGAGGGAGCCCTGTTTTAACACACGAAGGTACAGAACAAGACCTAATGGGTATATTTCTGGGGCTGAGCCATTCTCCATCAGCATCTAATTCAGATCTGTAGCCCAGAAGAAAATTTATAGTGAAGCATTTCCGTGGGGGGAAAAAAACCACGTTAATCCTTAGAAAATTTGTAGAGAGCACAGCGAACGGGCTTGAAGGACAGAAGGAAAAAGTGCGACCAAGACAACAGTCAGAGGAAAGAAATTCGAGTCCGGGACAGAACTGTAATCCAAGCAAACATCTCAGGCAAGTTCTCTAGCTCACATTAAGATAGACCTGGAGGAAGAACCATAGGGCTGGAAGGGACTTTGGAGGTCTTCTAGTCCAACCCCCTCCTTCAGGCAAGAACCCTTATACCACCCTAGTCAAACGCCCAGTCTATTTTGTAACCTCCAGTGATGGAGCGCCCACAAATTCAGGAGGCAAGCTGTTCCATTGATTAATTGTTCTCACTGTCAGAAAATTTCTCCTTCTTTCTAGGTTGGTTCTCTCTTTAATGATCTTCCACCTGTTACTTCTTCTCCGGCTCTCTGGTGCCTTAGAGAATAAGTCAATTTTCTATTCTTTGTGACAGCCCCTCAAGTACAGGAAGAGAGTTATCCTGTCCCCCCCCCCCCCAATCCTTCTCTTTGATACCTAGCTCTCACAACTGCTCCTCATACGATTGAGCCTCCAGCCCCCTAATCATCTTTGTTGCTCTTCTCTGCACTCTTTCTAGGAGCATCTTTTTTTTGCGTCGGGGTGACCAGAACTGGACGCAGTATTCCAAGTATGGCCTCACCTGCGTGGTGTAAATCGGTACTATCGTTTTCAGACTTGCAAGATTCTTTACTATAGCTTTACAACAAAAGTAGTCCTGACGTAAACAGCACTGGCTTCTTAGCCTAGACCAGCTTACAGAATGGACAATACTGCAGGGGCTGATTTACAGATCAGACTAATGCTCAATTCCTCAGAAATCTGAAGATACACCTGGGAGAAGATCCTTCACCCTCTCGTTTACCCATCAGGCTACTTTCAAGTAGCCTGCCCAGCTCTACTTAAGTGAAACCAAGAGTGTACAAATTCGGCCTCACCGGACATTCTGCCTGCCCCTCTCTCCCTTTCCCACAGCTCTGACCTGACAGCTCTTGGGTCAAGGAACTTTGGTTAACGGGGAAAGAAGTCACCAAAATAATCTAAATTGGTTTATCGGGATGGAGCCTGGAGCTTGAAAAATTTGCAGGGGAGACGTGGAAGGGCTGTCAAACCCCCACAGTACACCTGAAGCCATTTTCAGAGTTACGTTATCCAGTCAAAAGCCATCTAAAGCCTCTCTTTGCTGCTAAGCAGGAATTCCCCTTAGCCAAGGTCTTAACATCTCTCTTTCTAAGCCCAGGGACGGAGATGTGCTTGGAACAGAAGTCTCTTCCCTCTGTCATTTGCTCCCCTCCGTCTCTTTCATCCGAGGATCCCAGCTGAGATTTTCTGCAGAGAAAGGGCGTGCTTTCCCAGTGAAATAGCGCCTTCCCTTAAGAAGGATTGTTGAAAACAAAGCGTTTGATTTCCCTACTGCATTTCCCTCTGTTATGAGGCTAACGGTGGCACGTACGAAGGTTTGTCAGATGTCCCTTCCAATCTAAAAAACAAAAACAAAAACCCAACTAATTTAATCCTCAGATTCAGTTAGGCGGAAACCTCGTTATGTCTCCAAGGCTCTGCTTTGGGGGACTCGGGGACAGTAATTGAAGAGACACGGGGTGAAGGAGCCATATGATTTTTAACAAGAACGTGCAAGGTTTGACATTTTGGGGGGGGGGGGGGCGGGGGCGGGGCGGCGGGGGGGGCGGGGGGGGGGTGCTAGCTGTCAAAAAAAAAAAAAGTTTCCTATCCCCATCTCAACTTAAATGATGTGTCTAAGTTGATTTGCATTTTCCTAAAATACACATGCCAACACATTACCGTGCCCCTTCTGGTTTTTTTTTTTTTTTTTTTTTTTTTTAATAAAACAAGAAAAAAAAAAAGAAAAGAAAAATTCTCCAAAACTTTAGCTTTTGAAAAACCTTCATTATGGCTTGACAAGACCCTCCTATCGTTTCAATCAACTTCTCCCCAACTTTATACCTTAATCTCGTATCCTAAAGAGGCGTGAAGCAGGTGCGGGAACCATCTGACGTTCCGTGTGGCTTTGGCAACGCTGATAAAACGCCATCTTTTTGCCCCTGGCAACTGACAAGAAGCTGTCTACACCCTTAATTGGCGTCAGCAATCTGCCACTTATTTTTTTTTTTTGGGGGGGGGGGGGGGGGAATACATTATTTATCTAATGGACTGCTATCCCAACTTTCCAGTCCACGCTTTTAGAAAACGCATCGTGTGCCTGAACGTGGAGCGGCTAAAAATATCAGGCGGCACCCGGAAAGAGACCGGGCACGGCAACGAAACCCGCGGGATAACGAAACGTTTTTAAGCATTTCAAGAGTTAGAAAGCGCTCACCTGGAATGCCGGACGGTTCTGTACGCCGTGGGAAGCGAGTGTTTCGCTTTCGAATGGGATCGCGATTTGGCTTTGGAGGAAGAGGAGGAGTGGTATTTCGAAGGAGGGGTCTGGGACCGCGATCTGGATCGTTTCTTGTGTTTCTTCTTCTTCTTCTCTTTCTCTTCTTCTCTGGGGAGATCTCTGCATTTGCTTGTAGGCCTTTCGGGCACCTCGGCTTCTAGGACTGGTAACGTCCGGATGCCGGTCAACAGAGCGCAGGGGATATTACTGACCGTCTGAAAGGAAGGCAGAAAAGAGTTAGGGTGGGGTTTCTAGGAATCTGGGGGTTGCAAGTCACCTAGGAAAATCCTGGAAGATCAACACACATCCTCATCGATAAATACCGTATTTTTCGGACTATAAGACGCACCGGTGTATAAGACGCACCAAGATTTTGAAGAGGTAAGTAAGAAAAAAAAGTTTTTGTCCTCCCCGGCCCCCAGGAGCACTCGGCAGGCCTCCCAAACCCTCTGCGCGCCCTGTTTTTTGCAAAAACGGGCCCATTTTTCGCAAAAATGGGACGTGAGGGCGGGGCTTCAGGAGGCCAAAAATGGCTGTATTCGGTGTATAAGACACACCAACATTTCCACCCTCTTTTAGAGGGGAAAAAGGTGCATCTTATACTCCGAAAAATACGGTAGCTTTCTGGCAAGCAATCAATTTCAGTCTGCCCTCTGTAAAAATAAAATATCCTCCCATACCTATTTTGAGAATTAGAAGTAATTTGCTACAGGTTATCAGTCTGTTGTTGTTGAGTGCCACATGCTGGAAAATTCTCTTCTTGTTCTACTTTGCTTCTATTTCTTATCATAGACTTATAGGGCTGGAAGGGATCTTGGAGGTCTTCTAGTCCAACCCCCTGCTCAAGCAGGAGACCATTCCAGACAAATGGCTCTTCATCTCTTCTTAAAGCCTCACAACTTCTGAATGCAAGCTGTTCCACTGATTGTTCTCACCGTCAGGAAATTTCTTCTTAAGTTTTAGGTTGGCGCTCTACCTTGGTAAATTTCCATTAAGTTACCCCCTTGTCCTGCCCTCAGGGGCCCATGGGGAATAAACCGATGCCCTCTTTCCTGTGACAGCCCTTGAACTATTGGAAGGCAGCTACCATGTCTCCCCTAACCCTCCTCTTCATTAGGCTAAGCATACCTAGTTCCCTCAATTGTTCATCCTATGATTCAGCCTCCAGACTCATCTTTATTGCTCTTCTCTGCATTCTTTCTACGGTAGGAACCTCAGCATCTTAGAACCACTAGAAAGGGTTGAACTGAAATTGAATTCTCAAAAAATGAGGGCCCACCAAGGGATGATTAAAAAAAAAAGTCTAGGTAATTCCCACTCTGGAATTTCTTATGAGGTGTACCACTCTGGCTATCTTCAAAGAAGGTATTTGTTAAATATCTAGAAATCCTGGGGATCAATGGCCCTTAGCTCGGATGGCCTTGGGACTACCTCTGAAGGCCGTTAGCTGGGAGACTAGTGGACTTCCTTGTGTCCTTGGCTGACCACTGGGAGAACAGACTGCTGGATTAGATGGGCCATCCAGCAAGGCGCTGGTGGTATTCTTATGCTGCTGTCTTCTTCTAACCAAAGTCCCAAAGGTGCTTTTTCAAAAGGCAACTGGACTTCCTTTGTTTTTGCTTGAAGACGTTTCGCTTCTCATCCAAGAAGCTTCTTTAGTTCAGGAAGAAGCTCAAGTTCAGTTCATGAACTGAAGAAGCTCCTTGGAGGAGAAGCGAAATGTCTTCAAGCAAAAACAAAGGAAGTCCAGTTGCCTTTTGAAAAAGCACCTTTGGGGCAACCATGACCTGGATGACTGAGAATCTCCATAGACTTCTGACTAACAAGAGATGTCCCACACGAGACGTCTTCTTATTTGCAAGCTTCAGGCATAAGAAATTTTTTGATTAACAGAGTTGGAAGGGACCCTGTAGGTCAGTGAAGGCAAACTTTTTTTTTGCTCTGGCGCCAAAAGGGCGCGTGCGTGCGTGCTCACACCCATAATGCAATGCCCTCTCCCCCACACATGCGCGCACAACCCCCCTGCGTGCTGCCCCCTGCGCATGCGCGCAGGCCTCACTGAAGCCTCCAGTAGGCCCGTTGGGCCGTTTTTCGCCCTCCCCAGGCTCTGGAGGCTTTCCTGAAGCCTGGGGAGGGCGAAAACGGCCTCCCCCCTGCCCTCCGGAAGGCCGAAAATCAGCTGGCATAGGGCAACGCCTCGCGTGCCCTCAGATATGGCACGCATGCCATAGGTTCTCCATCACGGCTGTAGGTCATCCAGTCCAACCCCGCCCCCCCCCCGCCCAAGCAGAAGACCCTACACCATTTCTGACAGATGGCAGTCCAGTCTCTTCTTGAAATCTTGAAATTTAGAGCCCTCTTCCACAGAACAAGTTCTGACTGGATGCAAAGAAATAATCTCTTTGATAGCCTGGTTTTGATGAGACACCTTCTGCCACCCAGAAGAGACTGGGTGACTCTCTAATTTTACAAGCGTGGGATAAACATTCAGTAGCAATTCCTTGGCCACCTAAAAAATTTCATATTCAGAGATGTCTAGACAATTTTTTTCCACGCTGACTGCAAAATTACAGTTTTGGGGACAGCGTTTACATTCGGATGGGCAAAATGCATAAAAACCCTGGGCAGGTTAAAATGTAATTACGATTTGTTGGAAAGGGTGTGTGTGGGAGGTTGAAGAGGAAAAGCAGCATTTGTTAAGAGAGTTCCCCAACTTTTATGGAAAGCAATATAGACTATATTCCCGAAAAGGAACATAAAGCTGAATCACTGACTCACCCAGTAATCAGTATTTCTGATTTAATTTAAATTTAATTACTCGAGTCAGTAATTTAAATACTCGTTATTTAAATTTCTGGCCCAAGCTTTCCAGGATTTTAAAGAAATCTTTCCTGGCATTATCTGGAAATGCCTAGCAGAGAAGATGGAACCTTTATTAACGTATAATCATTTCTGTCCATCTGCAGGCGGAAGATTCTTTGGTGAAACTAGGAAATACTATTTCACATCAGATCTAACTGCATTTGTCTTGCTTTGGATCCAAAACCCCCTATATTTTTAGCCAAAGGCAGGCAGATGACCAAGTTAATGAAAAGAAGGACTAGGGGTGACATGATAGCAGTCTTCCAATATTTGAGGGGCTGTCACAAAGAAGAGGGAGTCAAGCTATTCTCCAAACCACCTGAAGGGAGGACAAGAAGCAATGGATGGAAACTGAACAAAAGTACACATATAGACTGGGTGAAACCAGGCTTAATAGCAGTGACTGCGAGAGGGTTCCTGGAGTCTTAGTGGACAATCAGCTAAATATGAGCCAGCAGTGTGCAGCGGGAGCCAAAAATGCAATCCTAAGTTGCATTAACAGAGGGATACAATCAAGATCAAGGGAGGTACTAATACCACTCGATAAAGCCTTAGTAAGGCCACACCTAGAGTACTGCATCAAGTATAAAAAAGATGTTGAGACTCTAGACACAGTCGCAGAGAAGGCAACCAGGATGATGAGGGGACTGGAGGTTAAAATATATGATGAACGGTTGCAGAAACTGGGCATGGCTAGTCTAGTGAAGAGAAGGACCAGGGGAGACATGAGAGCAGTCTTCCAATATTTGAGGGGCTGCCACAGAGAGGAGGGGGTCAAGCTATTTTCCAAGGCACCTGAAGGCCAGACAAGGAATAATGGATGGAAACTGATCAAGGAGAGATTCAACCTAGAAATAAGGAGAAACTTTCTGACAGTGAAAACAATCGCCAATGGAACCGAAGTTGCCTTCGGAAGTTGTGGGAGCTTCATCACTTGAGACTTTCAAGAAGAGATTGGATTGCCATTTATCAGAAATGGTGTAGTGTTTCCTGCTTGAGCGGGGGGGGGGGGGTTGGACTAGATGACCTCCAAGGTCCCTTCCAACTCTGTCATTCTGTTATGAAACTAAGTTCCTGAAGCTAAACAAAAGCAACTTTGGCAAGACTTAAGTTCGTACAACATGCTTAATCCGATGATTACATTACCACTTTTTCTTGATGCATTCAGGACATGAAATTGCAAATTCAACAGAAGAAATGGGTTTGCATAACAAGCTTGAACATAAAAATCCAAACCCAAACCATAACCAAGGTTAAAATTCACATTTGTGTGAATGCAGCAACTCCATTTCCAACTGAGCTGGATAAGAGGGCTGTGTGAGCACAACCGGTGGGCACCCAACCACGCTTTGCAACCGAGGACTGGTAGTCCTCGACTTATGACTATTTCTTTAGCGACCAAAGTTACAACGGCACTGAAACTTAAGTAACTTACAACAATTCCTCGCACTTATGACCATCCCAGCATCCCCACGGTCATGAAATCTAAATGTTAGGGTTCAAAATTGATCAAAATTCAGACGCTTGGCAACTGGCTCATAGTTATGACGGTTGCAGCATCCTAGGCTCTTGTGATCCCCTTTTGCGACCTTCGGATGAGCAAAAGTCAAGGGGGAAACCAGATTCACTTAACAGCCATGTGACTAACTTAATGGCTGCAGTGATTCGCTTAACAACGGTGGCAAGAAAGGCGGTAAAATGGGGCGAGACACACCTAACAAATGTCTCGCTTAGCAACAGAAATGTTGGGCTCAATTGAGGTTGTGAGTCGAGGATCATATTGCATTTGCCGCATTCTGAGTTTGTGCTTTTCAATGTGCATTTAAAGCACCAACCCAGGGAAATGCACCCCTTAAGGCAGTGATGGTGTACCTTTTTTGGCTCGGGTGCCAAAAGGGTGCACACGCGCGCGCACACCCATGCCCTCCCCTGGCGCATAACCCCCACGCATGCGTACAACCCCCCGTGCTGCCCCCCTGTGCATGCGTACAGGCCTCACTGAAGCCTGGGAATGGCGAAAAACGGCCCAACCGGAAGTTTGTTTCCGAACTTCCGGTTGGCCTGTTGGGCCGTTTTCGCCGTCCCCAGGCTTCAGGAGGCTTTCCTGAAGCCTGGGGAGAGCAAAAATGGCCGAAAAGAAGGCCAAAAATCAGCTGGCTAGCGCACGCATGCGTGCCAGAGCTGACATAGGGCAACGCCTCACGTGCCCTCAGATATGGCTCCGTGTGCCACCTGTGGCACGCGTGCCATAGGTTCGCCATCACTGCCTTAAGGTAACTTCTGCTGGATCTGGAAATTCCTACCACTACTGACAGCAGGACATCTGGGCCAGCATCCAATTTCTAGTTCTTTAACTGTGACCTGGAAAGGCTTCATCATTAGGCTGAAATTCCACCATCACCACACCTTCAGCCCTGCACGACCTCCGACCGGATGGATCAATAAGAAATGGTCTTCCTTGAGCAGAGGATAATTGCTGGATGCATCGAACGCTTCTAATTTTAGCTGCCTCTCCTGGGTTTATTTTAGAAGATCAGCATATTCGTGAAAAATTTAAAAGTGCCTCTTTCATGGAAAAAAAAGAAGAAGGAGGATCTACATGATGAAGGCACCTATGTTCACGCAATGCGCTCAGCTAGGACGTTCACACGACCTGGCAACCTTGGTTTGATTCCGATTTGCTGTCATGCAGAGTCATCCTGTTGGATTCGCTTGATGCTTTACACTTAGAACAACCTAGAACCAGTCCCAAAGGTGCTTTTTTTTCCAGGAGGCAACTGGACTTTCTTACTTTTTCTTCTTTTGAAGACGTTTCTCCTCATCCAAGAAGCTTCTTCAGCTCTTGACTGGATGGTGGGGAATGGATGGATTTATATTCCTTGCAGACAGCTGGTCACTTGCATCCTTTAAGAGGGTCCTTGAAGCACTTGGGAGGTTTATCTGTGTCCTCAGGGTTACCTGAGTGGTGCAAATGGTTCCTGTAGGCTGCAATTTTTCCTCTGGAAATCCATTCCACTCAGGTGACTCTGAGGACACAGATAAACCTCCAAGTGCTTCAAGGACCCTCCAAAAGGATGCAAATGACCAGCTGCCTGCAAGGAATACAAATCCTTCCATTCCCCACTCTCCTGTCAGAGCTGAAGAAGCTTCTTGGATGAGAAGTGAAATGTCTTCAAAAGAAAAAACAAGAAAGTCCAGTTACCTCTCGAAAAAAAAAAGCACCTTTGGGACAACCATGACCTGGATGACTGAGAATCTCTACAAACCTAGAACCAAATTAAGGATGTTGTGTGAATACAACCTCTCCTGTTTGTTTGTTTCCTTCCTTTAGTGCTACCCTAGATTCCTGCTGCCTGCCTGGACAAATCCTTGCATTTTTGGTCCCTTCACCGTTTCAAGAAGAATCCTCTTTCCGGGGGAAAAAAAAAACAAAAAAAGGAAGAAGAAATGAGCATGACAGTGGTCAACTCAGAAGAGATATTGAAAATCTAAAAGGACATAAGTCTTCCCAATTTTGAAGCACGGATAAAGCAAGTCTTTCCAATGCATGAAAAGAACCAAAGGGAGGGGGAGGGGAGGGTGCGAGGGAGGGGAAATGACCTTTCCCCCCCCCCCCCTGAACAGCATTTTCTGAAGTTTCACAGCAGACTCTCGAGAAAGCTTGGCTTAGGATAAAAATCAAAGCAGGTCCCCAGTGCTTGAGGCATCTGTCAAGGGAGCCGAAAAAGCTCTAATTAAAACGCCAAAACGTTTGCTGAAGTGTAGAAGGCAGAAATGCACAAGAGACACGTCAGGGCAAAGAGAGGATAAGATTTTTTTTGGGGGGGGGGGATGGGGGGAGGAGGAGAAAGATGGGAGATGGAAGGAAAGTTTATTTCCAGCATTTGCAGAAATTAAGTTACGGGGCTCAAGCTGGCCTGGTTATAAAACTGTCAAAAATGCTGGGAGTTGTAAAGCACTCATTTTTGCGGGGTAGCGATTTTAGAACGTACGGTTTTTGGTTGTTCTGGCAAAGAGCTTCTTAATTTCATCTTCGGAGAAAGTGCCCGTTTTTTAATATTCCAGGCAATGCTCTGGACTAATTGAAAGGAGCAGGGATTTGAGGAGTGGATTACGCTCAGCAATTAAGAGGAATCAATAGGAGCGAATGCTTGTAGCTCAGGGTTGGACTGTGGGGTCCTTGGTGCTCTCTGAGCTTGGTGGTTTTTCTTGCAGACGTTTCATGACCCTTCTAGGTAACATCATCAGTGCTAAAAGGGAGAGGGTTTGTAGACAGGAGGAGGAGGAGGAAGAGGAAGAGGAGGAGGATGATTGTGGGGTCCTTGGTGCTCTCTGAGCTTGGTTGTTTTCTTGCAGACGTTTCATTACCCAACTACGTAACCTAATCAGAACTAGAAGGGGTTTGCAGAGTGGAGGAGGAGGATTGTGGGGTCCTTGCTGCTCTGAGCTTGGTTGTTTTCTTGCAGACGTTTCATGACCCAACTAGGTAACATCATCAGTGCTAGAAGGGAGAGGGTTTGCAGACAGGAGGAGGAAGAGGAAGAGGAGGAGGAGGATTGTGGGGTCCTTGGTGCTCTCTGAGCTTGGTTGCTTTCTTGCAGACATTTCATCACACTGATTATGTTACTTAGTTTGC
>QLTV01003660.1:890079-904801 GCA_003457575.1 Thermophis baileyi
CGAGCTGGGGGGGGGGCTTGCAGCGAGGAGGAGGATTGTGGGGTCCTTGGTGCTCTCTGAGCTCGGTTGCTTTCTTTCAGACATTTCATGACCCTACTAGGGAACATCATCAGTGCTAGAAGGGAGTGGGGTTTGTGGAGGGGAGGGAAGGGAAGGAGGATTGTGGAGTCCTTGGTGCTCTCTGAGCTTGATGGTTTTCTTGCAGACATTTCATTACCCAACTAGGTAACATCATCAGTGCTAGAAGGGAGTGGGGTTTGCAGAGATGAAGAGGATTGTGGGGTCGTTGGTGCTCTCTGAGTTTGGTTGTTTTCTTGCAGACGTTTCAAGACCCTATTAGGTAACATCATCAGTGCTAGGAGAGAGTGGGGTTTGCTCTCTGTTTATATACAACAGTTTGCCCTGTCAGTGTTGATGGGAGAGCTCTTGGTGGTCCTTGATTAGACTGTTGTTTAGTGTCAGCTTGCTTGTCTGAGTTGGCAGTTTCTCGATTGGGCTATCCAGGGCAAGCCACTTATATATAAAGAGAGGCCAACACTGACAGGTTTCTAGAATAAAGTAAACACCCTTAACTAATTTATTTGGGGCAGGGGGAGGAAAAAAAGTTGATAAAGAGTAATAAAAAAACCGCAGCCATCGCAAAAAAAAAAAAAAAAGTAAAAATAAAGCCATCCGAACGTGTTTTGGAAATAAAAGGAGTTTCAGGCAAGGAGTCCTTAAAATGTCAAAAGCTGAAGCACAGAAAATGTTTTTATCAGCCGTGTCGAGGGAATCAATACTTTGTTTGAAGGCAAGGCGGAACTCGGCACTGCCATTCAAGCGCAAACAATGTCGCCTTCCTTCAAGAAGCATTTAATCGCTGCAAAATCTGATAAGGCATGTTTTCCTCTCTTCGTTTTTTTTCCCCACAGATCGGTGATGGGCATTTCTTGGGCACCCTTTGATGTTCTACGTCTGGAAAAAAGCCGGGGCAGAGCAGGAAGAAGAGAAGGTCGTCTGGACAGGGGAGAAGGGAATTTGAGTCTCTTCAGGTAGTCCTCGACTTACGACCGCGACTGAACCCGCAAATTTCGATCGCTGAGTCACCAGAGTTGTCACCAGAGTTGTAACACCACCCGACCAAATTCGATTTTGCGACCTTTTGGGCAGTGGTTTGTTAAATGAATGCTGCAGTTTTGTTAAGTGAATCCATTGTCCTCTATGGGCTGTGAGGGTTTTTTTTTTTTTTTTTTTTTTTTTTTTTTTTATTACGGAAGGAGGTGCCGGTTTCTGGAAAAAACACCTTGTAAAACATCATTTGACTACAGGACGCTGCAAATGGTCGTAAGTGTGGACAGGAGTGCCGGGTGTCCAAAATTTGGCCCCAGGATCGCAGCCCTGCAGACGTCAGAACTTCTAAATTTAGGTTGAAAGTCCTGTTTTTGGAGTCCGTCGCAACTTTGAAGTCACTAAGCAACCAGTCATAAGTCAAGGACTACCTTTACTTGATCAATTGACCTTGTGTGGGGAGCCCAGAGGAGCACACAGCCGTGGGGTCCTGAGAGAACCCCCCTTTGCTGTTTAAACTAATTTTAATAGGGTCCAGCATCCTGGCCTCCTTTCCAATCCTACATTTTTAAGATTTTAATTTACCGTATTTTTCGGCGTATAAGACGCACTTCCCCCCCCAAAAGTGGGTGAAAATTTTGGCGCGTCTTATAGACCGAATATGGGCCCGTTTGTGGGCTCCCGAACCCTTCGTGCGTTGCGTTTTCGCCCTCCCCGGCCCCCAGAAGCATTCTGCAGGCAAAAAATGGGCGCGTTTTTGGCAAAAACGGGACGCGCAGAAGGTTTGGGAGGCAAAAATGGGCCTGTTTTTGGCCTGCAAAGTGCTTTTGGGGGCTGGGGAAGGCGAAAACGGGACGCACGGAGGCCAAAAACTATTTTTTTTTCTTGTTTTCTTCCTCTAAATCAGTGGTTCTCAACCTTCCTAATGCCGCGACCCACGCCTCGCCGCCGCGACCCCCTCCCCACCCCGTCCCCGCATGCGATGAGGTGGCAAAGGGGGCGTGGCACTAAGATGGCGGGCTAGCGCGCGCTTAGGCGTCCCCTGTGAAAGGGTCGTTCGACCCCCAAAGGGGTCGCGACCCACAGGTTGAGAACCGCTGCTCTAAATCTAGGTGCGTCTTATAGTCTGAAAAATACGGTAATTCTCATATGCTGTTTTTGTATTTTAACGTTTTACTGGACACGGCCAAGGGTCCTTCTCTGAGGGAGATGGGGGGGGGGGTGTTCAAAAATGTAAACAAATATCAATGCACGCTCAGGGGATGAATCGTGTCAATCACACACACACACACATTTAAAAGTGATGACGGACACAAACATACAAACCGCACACATTACAAAAAGGAGTGCGGGCCAAGCCGAAGATGCTGCAAAAGATACCATCAAGAAAAAATAAAATAAAATAAAAATCCTTTCTCCCTTGAGGAAAGAGGATCTGCCTCTAGCTGTCAGTCAAGATTTAGCACCAAAGATAAATGGAAAGTTATCTTAGGAAGGAGAATGAAAAGCATAAACCAGGAACGGGATGAAATAAAGCAAGGGGTGATTAGCTGGCCCATCCTTCAACCTGGAGCCCTCCGGAGTTAATGCTTGCTAAGAGGTATTTGAGCAGCTCTTTTGAGTTCTTACAGGCATTTTATGTAATCAATTCTCTCCCTGTGAATATCAATTATCCCTAGTTTATGAATGCAGGCACCCTTCCAACTTCTATTACGCGCAGAAACCATTTACCGGGGTCGAGGTATTGACCAGCTTAGTTGATATACAGCAAATGGAAACTGCCAGCTAAACCCTGGGATGCAAAGCTGGATAAGTGCTTACTAACATTTATAAACCTGTAGCAAATCAGGGTTACTGTGACAG
Organism: Thermophis baileyi; assembly: GCA_003457575.1. Lineage (NCBI taxonomy): Eukaryota > Metazoa > Chordata > Lepidosauria > Squamata > Dipsadidae > Thermophis > Thermophis baileyi. Next base: position 892,990 of record QLTV01003660.1, read on the forward strand.
CCCCATTACCATATTAGAAAACGCAAAGGAAGGGAGGTGGGACAGGTGCAGAATCCAAAAGTTTCAAAGGATATAAAACTTCGGCGGTAAGAAGAAGCCGCACTTCTAAGGATGACAAATGTCACAGCCTGGTTCAAAACCTTGATTCGAGAGCAGGAATCCGTTCCCGCCATGCGGCCATTTTGCAAAACAGGTAAAGTCTATTGAAGTGAGTGGCGTATAATGAATTTAAACCGTCGTCATGAGGTAAAGATAACAAGGTGATGGTAAAGAATAAAAAGCCAACCACTTCAGGGAATATTTTGCGTATTTTCAAAAAAAAACAACAAAAAAACAAAAAACAGTAAGAGCTGATCCTTTATCTATTGGACTCCAGCCAGCTGTTAAGATTACATATTAACAAGCTGGAGCTTTGAAAAAAAAAGACGACTATTCTGCCTTTATTTTGTGTTCCCCGACTCCTAAGAAATTATTAGATCTTTCTTCTTAGTAAAAGAACAGTGTTTGGCAGTTTGTGTGTGCGTATTATTGGTGGCTCGTCGCTGGGGGCAGAACAATTCTAATTCTATTCTATTCTATTCTATTCTATTCTATTCTATTCTATTCTATTCTATTTATTCTATTCTATTTTCTATTCTATTCTATTCTTATTTCTACTCTACTCTGTTCTATTCTTATTTCTACTCTACTCTATTTTCTATTCTATTCTCAAAAGAAAAACTCCATAATATATTTTAGATATGTGAATGTCATCCGTCCCCTGAGCTATTCACAAGCTACTGCACACGACTGATGAACGTTTTTTTTTTCTACAAACGTATTCCAAAGCTGTTGTTTTTAGGTTTTAAGGTGCCTAGAAAATATTCCTGGAAGAGAAATCCATCATCAAACTATGAGGTTCTCCAGCCTCCCTAAGACAACCTCACTTATCTTGTTGTCTTTCTTCCCTGCCTCTTCTCATCAGAAGCTGTTATGTGGAGCAGACACCCACACAAGATTGTCTATACTGAGGTTGCCTCATCTCCCGAGAGCTTGAAGACGAGTGAGTAAGTCCAGGTCCACCTATCTTAGGACAGGAGAAGGTTTCAAAGATTCCACCTTCAAGGAGAACTTGACGGAGATGGATAGATTAACAATGATGATTAAAGATAAGGAGGATTCAGAATATTATAATATTTGGGGGAAATTTTATGATTGGATGGAAAATGAATATGGGTAGAAGCTAATCAACACCAATTGAAATGGAAGGATAGTGATAAGTTAAAGATTTGAGACCCAGGCGACAAAACTATTTGATGCAGGGGGGAAGCATTATATTAGCATAACAATATACCTAGAATACTTAGATGTATAGAAGTATTAGCATAGAAGAGAATTAAGGTCATTAGCATTATAAATTATGGGAATTTAGTGAGACGAGCTGCTAGGATGTTATCCATAAAATATATATGAATGGATATACTCTGGAGTGAAATACGAGGGAGGAAGAGGGGATAGAGGAGAGGAGGAGAGAGGGAGGTTAGAAGGAAGGAGGAGGAGGAGGGAAGGAGAAGAGAGAGGTGAGGAGAGGTTGAGAAAGGAGGAGAAAGTTAGAGGAAGGAAGAAGAGGGAAGTAGGAAGAGAGAAAGAAGGTAGAGAAAAGGGAGGGGGGTAAGAGAGAGAGGAGTGATATGATAGGGTATGGGGGAAACAGATGAGCAACTTGGCAATGATATGTAAGATTATTTTGTTTATCTGATAATAATAATATATAATTGTAGGTTAATACCTGATAAGATGTTATGGTATATGTATTGATGTATATATGTGGAGAGTGGGGAAAAAAAATTACCAAAAAAAAAAGAATAAAAAAAGAAGAAGAAAAAAAGGAGAACTTGACGGCCATACAGATCACACGTCTTGCTCTACTTGAAATGTCATTCTAAATAGCAACTGCTGCAAATACTATTTTGCCATCTTTGCCAAAGAAGTGTGTCTTCTCCAGTTTCAGATCCGGGCCCAACTCCAAAAAGAAGGTGAGCTAGGCTCTTTCACTGTCATAAACGCATCTAAATTGTCAACAAGGTGCACGTTCTAATTTTCAACCACATCAGATGCACCACAGCGTCATCTGGACAACCAACCATGACAAAACAATCAAACTTGAAGATTGCTCCACTCAAAGAACAAGCTCTCAAAATACTTTTAAACGAAATGAAAGAGGGAAGGAAGGAAGGAAGGGCGGGATGGGTGATGGCGACAGGGACCTTTGAAATTTGTTAGTGGGCTAATAATATACAATTGAATATGTCATTCACACCAACAGCCTTAAATTACAAGAACTGTTGCTTGGGAGCAATTAAAGATATTCATTGTCTTTTGAGATCTGCATTTCCATGTGCTTGTTAATAACCACAAAGAGTGCTATTAAAAACACAAAAGCTATTAGAGGAGATCTAAAACAAAAAAGCCTCATTTACATACAATTCCAGTTATTTTTAGCAGAAGCATCACATTTTTTTTTTCTTCTTGAAGCCTCGATTCATGGAGAGTATAGGAATCTCTCTCAAGAACCACCTGAAGGAACTTCATTCGTAGTTCGGGAGCTATCTCTGAATTGCTAATTCAAAACCATCCATGGACTCACAGAATTAAGCTAAGAATATTAATCTTTTTTGGGGTTTAAGCACTTTACTCAAAAATACCTAAGGCACATTGTCTGCCTGGATAAAAAAAAAAAAATCAAACTTATACACTAAGATGCTCTCGCTGCTATTCTGCGTACACGAAGTCTTAGATTTAAGTCACTGGCCTCTGATTTATACTTCAATCCTTAAGCTGATGTGCTTTCACGAGCTTACAAAGACGTGATGGAAATTTTAATTGAATTGGATTTTCCATCCCAGGAAAAAAAAAAGACTATGTTTTAAGATATAGCTCTGTCTTCATTACTGGGAAACAGAAGGTTGTAATATAGATCCTCCCAGCAGCCGTCACATTCTTGCTAAGATAATGTTTATTCTCCCCTGGTGATGGAGAATTTATGATCCTTCTACTGAGTTTGCTCAAGATGTCATTACCCAAAGATGTGTTGGAAGTTTTACACCACAAAAAGACCTCTGCACCAAGAGCAAAACAACGGCCCGAACATGAAAGAACAAGGGGGGGGGGGAAAGAAACCCTCAAGAATCAAATAAAATCAGAACAAGAGAAAGAACAAGATAATAAGGAAGCTCAGGGCTGTGAAAAAGAGTCCCTGAAATTGAGAACCAGAAAATGATGCATCCAAAATTACTGTACAGTGTACACATATAATGATAGGATTCAGATATCAGGGTCAGGCCATGTTCTGCTTAAATACAGATTGCTGAATAAACCACTGGCTGGGTTCACACATTCGGTTAGCTGGTTGCTATAACAGTTTCCGTTGTGATTCTCAAGTTTTTGGTCAATGATCTAAGAAACTGTCAGAAGGCTGAAACCAATCTCGTAGAATTAGATACTGGAAGATCTCAGCTCCAGCTTTGCAGCTGCAATTCAAACCTGATAACCCATCCAACAGTTTTATGGGAATCTTTGCCAAAGCTTGCAGAGCAATTAAGTTTAAAGACTTAAGAGAAGGGCCTTTTTTCCTTATCAACACAAAACACGCCTGCAGTTTAAAGCTTGTAGTTAAATCGAGTGTAATCAAGATCTAAATGATTTCTAAGCTGCCTTTCCAGAAGGTATCCAAGGTGAATGGTTCTGCCTTTCACACGATCTCGCTGTTTTACGTGTCAGGTCATGGATCTCGTGCCTTTGGCTCAAGAAACCACAGGAAATCAGTCCCAAGAATCTGCCGTTAGGAACATTTGCACAAAAATATTCTGACAAGCTAATTTTTCTCCCCAAAGAGTGAGTTTAATTATGGTTTCGTTGGCTTGCAAAAGGAAGATGCAATGATAAAAAATGCCCAGAGACGATTCTTTTGGGGTAGGAAACAAACCATGATCCTCATGACACTCTTTCATGAAAACTAGAAATATCGGCTAATCTTTTTGAGGCATCTTAGCCCAATCTTGCATTCCAACACTGATGCTGCCTAGGGTTGCTTGGAGTTGGGATGTTAAAAGCAAAAGGGAGTATCTTTTGGAAGTATGTTGGCCTTAATCTTAAGAGATGTTGAAATTAAGGCTTGGTAAAATTTAACGAGGGTCAGAAATGTTCTATATCTTGTGTTGGGTCTGTAAATGTTCACTGGGCACATGATATAAAGCAGGATTTCTCAACCTCTGCAACTTTTAAGATGGGTGGACTTCAACTTCAGCTTGGTGGCTAGGGAATTGAAGTCCACCCATCTTAAAAGTTGCCAAGGTTGAAAAACACTGATCTAAGATAACAAGAGAAGTACTTATTGTTCCACTTGGTTGAACTTGGTTTGACATAAGATGGGTGGACTTCAACCTGACTTCAACTTCAGCTTGCTGGCTGGAGAATTTTGGGAGTTAAGGTCTATCCATCTTAAAAGTTATCAAGGTTGAGAAACACTGATCTAAGATAAGGAGAGAGGTACTTATGGTTGGATTTGGTTGGATGTAAGATTGGTTGACTTCAACTTCAGCTTGCTGGCCGGGGAATTCTGGGAGTTGAAGTCCACCCATCTTAAAAGTTATCAAGGTTGAGAAACACCAATCTAAGATAAAGGAGAGAGGTACTTATTGCTCTACTTGGCCGGACTTGGTTTGACGTAAGATGGGCAGACTTCCACTCAACTTCAAGTTGCTGGCCATGGAATTCTGGGAGTTGAAGTCCACCCATCTTAAAAGTTATCAAGGCTGAGAAACACCGATCTAAGATAAAGGAGAGAGGTACTTATTGCTCTACTTGGTCGGACTTGGTTTGACGTAAGATGGGTGGACTTCCACTCAACTTCAAAGTTGCTGGCCAAGGAATTCTGGGAGTTGAAGTCCACCCATCTTAAAAGTTATCAAGGTTGAGAAACACCGATCTAAGATAAAGGAGAGAAGTACTTACTGCTCCACTTGGTTACAGCAGCTTGGAAACCAACCACCTCCCAGCTTCGACTAGGAGAATCTGTGCCTACCAGGGTCTCTCCCACATACTTCCGAAGCTTTCCCGTTATAGGCACAGAGGAGTGGGCACTTTGCAAAATGCCAACTTCTCTGCCAGCCTCCCAACTGCAGGCAGGGATGATTAAATAAATAGATCGGAAGAGCCAAAGTACCACCTGCTCCTTGGGGGTTTCGGCTATGACTGATCATCCCTTAGAGGAAGAGGGGGGAAAAAAAATCTTATTTTCTCAATACAATTTTTTTTTTTTTGGCCTAATGAGAACGCTTGGACAGCTGCTGCCAGCTCTCGGGTGCCAAAGATCAAGCACAATACGCTTTTGTTCCTTAGGAATTTGAGTTCTCTCTGCCCTGGTTTTGAGGCCCCCAAACTTGTTTTCAGGACAATTATTTTCAGAACCGTAGTTCTTAGGTTGCTCCTGGCAACACTACATCCCTCAGAGCTTTTTTTGGGGGGTGTTTCTTTGCTTCAGACCCCAGTTCCACCCCTTTCTAAACAAGCAAGACGAAGAAAAGCAGTAATTAATAAATCAAAAGCTTCTATCGGTTCTAATGCACTGCCTCAATGGAATTAAGGGCGATGCAGTTATTTAGCAAAGTGAGTTTCTTGCCTCCGGTTTTCAAGCAGCTTCTTGCCCGGTACATGCTGAGGGCTAGAAACACCCTCATACTTGTTCAAAAATAGTATCAGTCCCACCGTTTGCTCTTTTAGCAGGAAATGTTGCCTGAAATGCCTGACCTCGACTGAAAAAAGAAAAAAGAAAATTCCAAATCTTAAAAAACTCCAGGACTGAAGAATTGGAGAACTCATCAACGCTTCAACGTTTTTAACGGAAGGATGTTTGCAACTGTTTTCAACAGGGTGGATTTGATTTAAATCAAGTCGATTTAAATCACGCTTTAAATCACCAGTAAAAAGGCTTGATTTAAATCAAACTCGATTTCAATCATAATTTTTAAAGAGCAACTGTCATCTCTGTCCCGCAGCAGCTCCTCCTCTGACCCGCTGTTGACTCACCTCAACAGTCCCAATATTGCAGAATATACAGCTTCATGCTACATAACGAAGCTCCATTTCATGCTCAATAAACTAAATTGTTAATGCATCTTAAATAGAAAACTATCTTTAGATAGATTTTTTAATCCAAAAGCATTTTATTAAAATAAATTTGATAAAAAAAATCCGATTTAAATTAAAAAAAATCCAATTTTTTTATTTTTATTTTTAAAAAATCATCTATTTTTATCCACCCTGGTTTTCAATTAGCACAACCATACCAAGTCTTAAGTAAATCTTAATAACCCTGGAAGGGGGAAAAGAATTCTTCATTTCATCTGGCATAAACGCATTTGTTTATGTGTCTATGGATTTATCCTAATATGCTCTATTACTGCAAGTGGTTTCTCCAATACGTGAGGGGTTTTGACACGTCTTGGTGTGTGCTTCCCCCAACACAATGCTCCTCCTTGAAAAATATGTTGTTATCTGGAGGGATAATTATACTCCGGTTCACGGACATGTTTGGGAAATGCAAATAATGTATGCTTTTATTGGAAATGCAAATCTTAGCATTCCCCCCCCCCCCATAGTTTAGCAAATAGAAAAAAAAACTGCCCTTTAAACATGGATTATTTGCCTCACTTTGGAGATATCAGCAAGAGTGGCCCGAGTCCATTTACTACAATTCCTTATATCCCCAAAGACCAACGTGTGGTTCATTTTAGACAATTTTTTTCTTCCTTTCTTTAAAGGGTACTCCTTACTCAATTTCAGTCAACATTAATGTTTTCAGCAGTACTGGTAGCTCTCCCCTTGCCTGCCCTCAAAACAGCCTCTTGGCAATTTTGCCAGCCTTACTAGGTGGACCAGACGGGAAACACGAACAGAGGAAGTAATTCCATTTTATTGTAAAGCTACATTAATAGAATTTTGCAAGTCTGAAAGTACAAATCTCCCTTTGTCTCCTTTACAACCTGAGAAACTAGGGAGGGTCCCTTCTGAGTTTCTTTCTTCACCTATTATGCAGCTGGGGGCCATGCCTTCTCTAACTGTATCTGACTATTCCCTAAATAATAATAATGTGACTTTGCTTCTCTCCCAAGGTCTTTCCCACATACCATTACAGCTATCTCCTTTACAGGATGAGAAACTAGGGAGGGTCCCTTCTGAGTTTCTTTCTTCACCTATTATGCAGCTGTGGGCCATGCCTTCTCTTATGTGACTATTCCCTAAATAATAATAATAATAATAATAATAATAATAATAATAATAATAACAAATTTCCCGCAGTCTCATTTACAGCTTGAGAAACTAGGGCGGGTCCCTTCTGAGTCTCTTTCTCCACCCATTATGCAGCTCTGGGCTATGCTGTCTCTTATCATTCCCTATCATGTGACTTTGCTTCTCTCCCAAAGTCTTTCCCACATACCATTACAGCTATCTCCTTTACAGGATGAGAAACTAGGGAGGGTCTCTTCTGAGCCTCCTTCTCCACTCATAATGCAGCTGTGGGGTATGCTATCTCTTATCTGAATATTCCCTAAACAGCTTCTCTCTGCCCTGTTTCTCAGTGTCTTTCTCATACACCATAGCAGCCATCTCCTTTAAAGGAAAGAAACTAGAGAGGGTCCCTTTTGAGCCTCTTTCTTCGCCCTTTATGCAGCTCTGGGCTATGCCGTCTCTTACCTGACTGTTCCCTAAGCAGCATCTCTTCTCCCTGTCTCCCAAGGTCTTTCTCACATGCCATTACAGCCTCCTTTACAGCCCAAGAAATTAGGGAGGGTGCCTTCTCTTTCTCCACCGATTGTCCAGCTCTGGGCTATGATGCGGTCTCTTATCTGACCATTCCATAGGCAGCATCCCTTCCCTCCATCTCCTGAGGTCTTTCCCACACACCATTACAGCCACCTCCTTTACAGCTTGAGAAACTAGGGAGGGTCCCTTCTGAGCATCTTTCTCCATCTGTTATGCAGCTCTGGGCTATGCAGTCTCTTATCCGACGCTTCCCTTGGCAGCATCTCTTTGCCCCCTCTCTCAAGGTTTTCCCCACCTGCCATTACAAATTCCCACTGCAGTGTAAACCGTGTCTCCTTTGCTCACCTCTAAGTTAAAGGCACTTTCCTCCATTTTTTCGACTTCCATGTCTGCCAGTGGATTCTTCAGATTCTGCAAAAAGAGGGCGGCTTTTCTTTTTCGTTCTGCTTGAAGCTGTTTCTCTTTCGATTCTTTGGAAGCCTGGGCTAGTTTTTCTCTTGCTGCAGCTGCCAACCGGTCTTCTAATTTCTGTTTTGCTGGTGGTGGAGGAGGAAAAGAGAAGAGACTGTCATTTAACTTAAGATGTTGGGAGACCAAGCATTTCTTATGCCAAGCTGCATTATCGTCTGAAAATCAGGCAACTTTAAAAAAACAACAACAACACACCACCACCCAAAATTTACATGGCCTTTTAAAGATTGTTTGGAAGAACACCTTAAAAAATGTGTAAGAGGCAGAACAAAAGTTTCTTTTTTTTTTAAAAAAAAGAAAAGAATACGAAGTGCTGTGTGACTGCTCTAAAAACATCAAACAGCGGGGATCGGCTTTTCATTAGCTAACAAAAGACATGATAAAGAACAAAGGACTAAGACAAAATAGCAAAGATGAGGCTGCCATAAATTCTGAGAAAAGGTTATCAGGGAGTGGGAATGAGACTAAACAGAGAACAAATCCCACTCCCTCCTAGCGCTGATGAAGTTATCTAGTTGGCTAATGAAACGTCTGCAAGGAAACCATCAAGCTCAAGAGAGCACCAAGAACCCTACAGACCTCCTCCTCCTCCTCCACTCTGCAAACCCCATCCCCTTCTAGCACTGATGATGTTACCTAGTTAGGTCATGAAACACCCACAGGAAAACCACCAAGCTCAGAGACCACTAAGGACCCCGAGCTACAAACATTCTCTTCTACTGGAGACATCCAGATGTTAGGCATGACCAGGGAGACATTCTGAAGGAGCACCAGGTTTCTGGAGCTGGAGCTACGAATAGAACTACAGAAAGAGCTCAAACAAGACTTTGAAAAAACAAGAGCCCCACTCAAGACAGAACAAGCTGGTATGTGGTAGTAACCATTAGATCCTGGTTACTTAAGAACTAAGGCAGCAAAAGGCAACAGAGCTGAGATTTAGGCTGGGCCCAGAGGAGTGCAACATGGCAGTCCCTAATCTACGGTCTCTCTTTTTCTGGCTCTCATGAAGAATTGTTCTCACCATCTCCTATTAAGCTAAAGACTGAGCTTAATTATATTTTGTATCACAAAAATTCAAAGAACTGAACGCTGCCCTAATGCTGGATGAACAAAGCAGAAGGCAGGTTAACCCAGCTACCTCCAACGCCAAGCAGAGACTCAAGGCTAAAGGAAATTTAAGCATTATACAATAGAGGGGAAGATTAATTGGGGCATAAATCGGAAAGGCGGGAAACAATGCTTCTGAGATCTAGTTTCTAAACTAAGTTAGACATTCTCGCTGATTGCTGTCACGTGCGTCTTGCCTTGATAATTATTTCTTATTCTAATTATTTCTTAGTTGATGCAGCTCCCTGCCTCTTCCACGTTGGGTACAATTACCATGGAAATGTTTTCTGCTTACGCAGACCTTTTCCAACGCTGTGCTAGAACCAAGCGATGGAGACAGAAGGGAGGTTAGCATGCAAGTACCGTTAGCTGTGCGTTCAACAGCTTTCCTTGTCGCTAGCTGTGCTAATTAAAATAGCCTGTGTGTGTTTGTGCGTGTGACAATTGCAAGATGTGCGTTTAAGCCATGTCATGTTATGAATGCTTCTCTTAGCATGGCTTGCTGATAAAACAACAGACCATTGATTTTATCAGGCAATGGTGCTCTCCAAGTTTTAAGTGTGGATGGACGACGAATGAGGCTTAAATCACTCAGAATGCCTTGTGGGGGAGTGAATGCATGGTCCCGATAAGTCCACTGCGACACCATTGGCGCTGCAGGTTTTTGAACAAAATGGAGGAAAACATGCAGGGGGAAAACTGCCAAGAACCAAACCAACACAGCTCTTGGAGAAAAACCTGCATCTCTTCACCTTTTGTTTCCATGCTTTCAAGCAGAGACCAACCGTTCAGATGTCTGGCCCTTGACACAACCTGCCTCTGAATCATTACTTGGTTGAAGCTATAAGTCACAATTAATTAAAGGGCTTCCTGCCGTTTATAATCGCTGCCCTGCCCTGATAAAATAAAGCCTCCTGAATACACCCACACATGTAAAAGAGCTGTGGCTTAAATAAATTAAGGCTTCTTGTACAGTTTGTCAATGCATTTTTTTAAAACCATTTATTTTGGCTCTATTAAATAATTCTAGAGCTGTGGTGGCGCAGTGGTTAGAAGGCAGTATTGCAGGCTAACTCTGCCCGACTGCCAGCAGTTTGATTCTCACCGGCTCAAGGGTGACTCAGCCTTCCATCCTTCCGAGGTTGGTAAAATGAGGATCCAGATTGTTGGGGGCAAGAGGCTGACTCTGTAAACCGCTTAGAGAGGGCTATAAAGCACCGTGAAGCGGTATATAAGTCTAAGTGGTATTGCTCTTCCCTCCCTCCCTCCCCGATGCAGTGGTTAGAAGGCAGTATTGCAGGCTAATTCTGCCCACAGCCTGCAATTCGATCCTGACCGGCTCAAGGTTGACTCAGCCTTCCATCCTTCCGAGGTGGGTAAAATGAGGACCCAGATTGTTGGGGGCACGAGGCTGACTCTGCAAACCGCTTAGAGAGGGTTGTAAAGCACTGTGAAGCAGTATATAAGTCTAAGTGCTATTGCTATTGACTCAGACTTCCCTCCTTCCGAGGTCAGTAAAATGAGGACCCAGATTCTTAGAAGCAATATGCTGACCCAGTAAACCACTTAGAGAGGGCTGTAAAGCACTGTGAAGCGGTATATAAGTCTAAGGGCTATTGCTATAGACTGACTTATCCCCCAGAGTCAGGTGATTTTTCATAATGTGGGGGTATTCAAATGGTGGATCTGAACCGCTCTGGAAGTCACTTTAAATTTCATTTATTGTTATTCTTAAATTTACATGCTGCCCATACCGTGAATGGAGACAACTCTGAGTGGCCTTGGTATGTGGAGCATTTGTTAATAAGGATATTCTGTATAATTTAGGGCATCCATTCACACTTCCTGGATTAATGATCTGGGTTTAAACAGAACCATTTTTAAAGAGTAGTGATCTCTGTTGTGTCTAGTTTCCCAGCAAGCTTCGCATTTCATTGATATTTTACAAACGAAATGGCTTTGCTGTCTTTAGTGCTGATGTACATCTGTGGAAGGATATTAAAAAGGGACTTTATCAAGATTTGTAAACAGTATTTAAAAATATTGCCTATTTTCCGAATATGAAAGAAGGAGAATTATTTCCCCTGAAATTCAGCCTGCCACATCTTCCTTTTTTTTTAACCTGCAGACATGGAATAAAATACCGAGCAGTAATTCTCCATCTCTGGAACCTGATACTCTCTCTCTACCTTCTAAGACTTTTTGTAGGATATATATCTATATCTATATATCTATTTCTCTATATATCTATCTATATATCTATCTATATCTATATCATCTCTATCTCTATCTCTATCTATCTATCTATCTATCTATCTATCTATCTATCTATCTATCTATCTATCTATCATCTATCTATCTATCTATCTATCTATCTATCTATCTATCTATCTATCTATCTATCTATCATCTATCTATCTATCTATCTATC
>QLTV01003660.1:918785-941971 GCA_003457575.1 Thermophis baileyi
CTGCGGAGCCCAGCAGGGCCGAAGAAGAAGAGGAAGAGTCTCTTCTTTTCTATGCTCGGGCACGCAGGGCTGCTAGAAGACAAGAGTGGCTACTCAGGAGGAGGTCTCCTCGAGAGTAGAGCTGCAGGCTAAGTGGCCACACACTTAGACTATTTAAGCCCTGACCACGCGGGGCCTTGTTGCAGGAAACAACGTTTGATATCACTCTTGCTCTTTGTGAATCCAGTCTGCTCGTGTATCTGTTCCAGTACGGGTCTTGTTTCCTGCATTCCAAGTTCTGTGAGTTTTGCCAGAGACCGTAAGAGCTGATCCTTTATCTATTGGACTCCGGCCAGCTGTTAAGATTACATATTAAAAAGCTGGAGCTTCGAAAAAAAGAGACTATTCTGCCTTTATTTTGTGTTCCCCGACTCCTAAGAAATTATTAGGAGATCTTTCTTCTGAGTAAAAGAAGAGTGTTTGGAAGTTTGTGTGTGTGTATTATTGGTGGCTCGTCGCTGGGGCAGAACACCATCCAGCCCACATGTTCTGCTTTTATTTTGAAGGCGACTGCTATTCTTTCCAATGTACTGTATGTATGTGCATGCATCTCTTGGCACCTTCACAGTCCTCTTCGTTTCGGCCCGTCAAAACAATCCCAGTTTTCATGTGGCCCCTTGCGATATTTAATTGCCCATCTCTGTTCTAGGATGTGGCTACCCTGAATCTCGTCCCCGCTCTCCCACTGGGACCGTGCGGTATCTTAATCCGGGCTTCGTTCGGGAAAGTTTGGTGTTGCCAACTCTCCCCTTCTGCTCCTACAGGTGTACAATCCATTAGAACAAAAGGATGGAGCCGAGGTGGCGCAGTGGTTAGAGTACAGTACTGCAGGCTACTTCAGCTGACTGCTAGCTGCAGTTCGGCGGTTCAAATCCCACCAGGCTCAAGGTTGACTCAGCCTTCCATCCTTCTGAGGTGGGTACAATGAGGACCCAGATTGTTGGGGGCAAGAGGCTGACTCTGTAAACCGCTTAGAGAGGGCTGCAAAGCACTGTAAAGCGGTATATAAGTCTAAGTGCTATTGCTACTGCTATGGAGCAGTTTGGCGTTAACTTCTGGCAATGTGAACCAGTTCTTCTAATTGTCAGCAAGGGATCTGGATGAGAACTGAATTCTGGAGAAATGGCCTCGGTGGGAAACCCTGGGCCAGGGGATGAAGATCGAGGCCAATTGTTTTACATTTCAAGTTCTCGTTCAAATGTACATTGACGCTACTGATCGTTACAGCGATCCAGAGATTCATTTAAGGAGCCCTGTGCTTCATATTAGGACGGTACAAAGCCATTTTAAATGATGAAATGGCTCGAGATATGCTTTGGGCGGGGGGGGGGAGAATGAAGCCATCATGGAACAATCTTCAGGTCTAGCTTTGCTTATCTGCCGCCGCTAATAGCAGCGATAAAGTTTAAGAGGGCTCGTGGCAGGAATTTCTATCCCCCTATGCTCAAAAGAAAAGAAGAAACGAATACATTAGCTGGCAGAGCTCGTCTTCCAAAGAGGAAGGGGGTGAATTTATTCAGGATAGATCTGGCTGCGTTTTGCTTAACGAGGAAGAAATGTAATTGCAAGGGGGAAAAAAAAGAAATGATCGAATTGGAAGTCACCTTAAGTGGACTTACAGTACTGTATCTATTTGCTTAGCGTATCAGTTTTTAGCTAATTTCATGCGTTGCCTTCAAGCGTGGTTTAAGGATCGTTTGCTGAATAAGTTATAATTGGCCATCTTTACTCCTCAAACTAAAGCAGATCAGCGTGATTTCTAAACGACGGGCAGTCCTCAACTTACAACTGGGACTGAAATTTCCGGCGTAAATCATAAAGCGAGTCGTCACATGACCAGACACACGATTTTAGGGTCGTTTTTACCACGGTCGTGAAGTGAATCGGTAGTTGTTAAGCAAATCACTGGGTCGTGTCATTAAGTCAATCCGGCTTCCCCAACTGACTTTGTTGGTCGAACGCAGCTGGGAAGGTTGCAAATTGTGAGCATGTGACTTTAAGACGCTGAAACCATCGTAAATGGGAGCCGATTGCCCAAATTGCGATCATGTGATGGTGCAATGGTTGTAACTTCGAGGATGGACTGACGTCATTTTAAACAAACGGTCGTACGTTGAGCATTACCTGTGCAGCTTACCAACCACAGGGAATGTCACCTGCTCTGCTGACAGCCACCAAGCTGTATTGTGGCTTAGGATAATGTGCACGAGCCAGAAAAGAGGGATGTGAAAATATCTACAGACACCTTACATCCTGGTTGTAAACTGTTTCAACTTCTTCCCTCAAGACGATGCTAATAGGGCATTGCACGCCAAAACAACTAGACACAAGGATAGTTTTTCCCTCCATGCCATCACTCTGCTAAACAACTAATTCCCACAATACTGTCTAACTACCTAGTAGGGCTGTATTACTATTATCCTTCTCATCTTTCCTATTACCTGTTTCCTTATCTTCTCATGACTATACCTTTGTTGCTTGCATCTTACGATTTACATTGTTGTATTCAGTGTCCTAATATGATTTTATGTGGATTGTTTATTTAGTATCCTGTTGGCTATCAGTAAGTGTTGCATCTTATGGTTTCTGATGTATTTTTATGATGATTATGATCAAGATTTATCCCTTGTTGCTTGTATGTACACTGAGAGCTCATGCACTGGAGACAAATTCCTTGGATGTCCAATCACACTTGGCCAATAAAGAATTCTATTCTATTCTATTCTATTCTATTCTATTCTATTCTATTCTATTCTATTCTATTCTATTCTATTCTATTCCTATTCCCTATCCCACCCATATCCTAAAACCGGAAGCTAATTATCAACATTTATCAGCTCTGTGGACTTGAATGGAATTTTGGCTATTAAACATTACACACCAACTTGAGGTGGGTTTTTTTGGGGGGGGGGAGGAACACAGGTGTTAAAAAGCATCACAGTAAACATTATGTGATGTTTGATGCAAATGTAATGTTTGTGTGTAGCAGGGTTCTCTCTGTTCTTCTTTTGAAAAAAATAAATAGTTCACATGACATTTTTTTTTTTTTTGGTTTTTGTTTCCTGGAAAACACAGAGCATTGTTTGATGCCCCATTAAACCGAACGGCAAAAATCTGTTTAAACCTGGAAGAGCACTCTGCTTCATTAGTGTCCCGGCTATTAATTTCAAAAGCACCCTTGTCCCCATTATGGCAAAAAGGAGCGAAACAGAGAGTTTCCTGGCAACCGCACGGTGTGTTTGCAATCTGTTTCATCAAACACAAAATACGCACGGTAAACAGTTTAGAGAAAAAACATAAAAGGTAGAAGGCAAAGCAACAGGTCCCGCTTCCTGCAGTGACCTAGTCATATTGGTGGGTCTGTGCCACAAAGCTCCTGGAATTAAAGGGAAAACACAAATACGGGCTGCGAATGATATTCAGCATTTAACTGACATTTGGTAACATTACCTAAACCAGGCAAATCCAAAAGGAAGATGAGTCTGAATTTAACCCATCCCCACTCCACCCAAGGAAGATGACACAAGATGTCACCCATGAGTAGAGAAGACGGCTGTGCCAACCACGGCGTGCCAATTTAGGGGTACCAATTACTCCTACCCCCAGTTCAAGGGCAGGGACCTTAGAATTAACCAAGTTCAATAACGAATGCCTGTAATCATTGATAAAACTGACGGATCCCATCTGTTTATATCAACCATTTTCATCCAGATATATAAAATAAAGGTAAAGGTAAAGGTTCCCCTCGCACATGTGTGCTAGTCGTTCCCGACTCTAGAGGGCGGTGCTCATCTCCGTTTCTAAGCCGAAGAGCCAGTGCTGTCCGAAGACATCTCCGTGGTCATGTGGCCAGCATGACTCAACGCCAAAGGCGCACGGAGCGCTGTTACCTTCCCACCAAAGGTGGTCCCTATTTTTCTACTTGCATTTTTTACGTGCTTTCGAACTGCTAGGTTGGCAGAAGCTGGGACAAGTAATGGGAGCTCACCCCGTTACGCGCTAGGGATTCGAACCGCTGAACTGCCGACCTTTCTGATCGACAAGCTCAGCGTCTTAGCCACTGAGCCGCCGCATCTCTCAGATATATAAAATAGGCTCATATTTTTTTAAAAAAAGTCTTTTAGGAGTATATACACACAGGCAGAACTGGTTGCCCGCCATTTTCAGGTAAGGAGCACACGTACACACACACACACACACACACACACACACAGAGAGAGAGAGAGAGAGAGAGAGAGAGAGAGAGAGAGAGAGAGACAGAGACAGAGACAGAGACAGAGAGACAGAGAGAGACAGAGAGAGAGGAGGAGAGAGAAAGAGAGAGAAGGAGAGGGAGGGAGGGAGACAGGAGAGAGAGGGGGGAGAGAAAGTGTGTGTGTGTATGTGTGAGAGAAAGAGTCAGAGAGAAGGAGAGGGAGGGAGGGAGACAGGAGAGGGAGAGGAGAGAGAGAAGGAGAGGGAGGAAGGGAGACAGAAGGTGAGAGAGAGAGGAGAGAGGGAAGGAGGGAAGGAGGGACACAGACGCATAGACACACCCAATGAGAGGGAGGGAAAGAGAGAGGGAGGGAGGGAGGGAGAGAAGAGGAAGGGAGAGAGAGAGGAGAGAGGGAGGGAGGGAAAGAGAGGGAGGGAGGGAGGGAGAGAGAGAAGAGGGAGAGAAGGAAAGAGAGGGGGGAGGGAGAGAGAGAGAGAGGGAGAGACAGTATCTGTGAGGTCACTGGTGCTCTCTGGGCTTGGTTGTTTTCTTGCAGACATTTCATCCATCATTCACCATCATCCTTCTAGCCATTGTCTATCCTCTGCGGGATGAAGGCCCCTTCCGCATGTTTCCAACCCATACGGTCCTGAGCTTATTTTTTTGCCAATTGGGCCCGCTATACTTGCTGATGTTGTTGAGCCATGTGTTTCGTATGTTTAGAATATATGAAACATATCTGATATATTTGAAATGTATGAGATATTTCAAGGTTATCTTGGTTATCACCAAGATTTAACACCAGACCAACAACCAAGTTGTAAGCGCAGCCCACACAAGGAACCGCCGAGAAGAAAACACTTCCTTCAACAATGACAGGGCAAGCCACTTTTGTATATCAACAGAGAGCAAACCCCGTTCTCTTCTAGCACTGATGATGTTACCTAGCTGGGTCATGAAAGGTCTGCAAGAAAACAACCAAGCTCAGAGAGCACCAAGGATCACACAGTCCTCCTCCTCCTCCTCCTCTCCACAAACCCTACTCATCACCCCCTCGCCACAGTAACAAAGAGGGTGGACAACACATTTTTAAAACAAATCCAGATGGGGAACTGGTTCCTCTCTCAACGGTCCCAGTCATCCCTTAAGACACTCTGGGGAAGGAGGGGAAACAAGCAAACAAGCCAGCATGTATCACTGTTACGTTATACTTCCATAAGCCTACCTTTGAGCCGTCACTGGCCTCTTTCTGAAGGAAGAACTGTTTCTTAAATTCGTAGTAGGCGTTGTACTGATGCCAAGGCTGCAGAAATTCAAATCTGTTAAGGAGGAGACAAAAATGTAGACACTTCTCAACTTATGACCACAAATGGGGCTGGGATGTTGGTCGTAAGTACAACCGTGTTACTTACTTAACAACTGCAGTGATTCACTTAACAACTGTGGCAAGAAATGTCGCAAAATGGGGCAAAATTCACTTTAACAAATGTTTAGAATGGATGAGCTGGACGGGTCCTTGGAGGTCTTCTAGTCCAGCCCCCTGCTCAAGCAGGAGAACCTATACCATTTCAGATAAGTGACTGTCTAGATTCTTCTTAAAAACCTCCAGGGATCGAGCGGCCGCCATTTCTGGAGGCAAGCTGTTCCGCTGGTTAATTGTCCTCACTGTCAGGAAGTTTCTCCTTAATGTCTCGCTTAACGTCAGAAATTTTGGGCTCAAATTCGTAAGTCGAGGGCTTACCTGCATTCCTCTCTGGGAGGGAGATGGATAATTTAAAAATGTGGTACAGAAATCAAAATGGGGGAAATGCATGTGCGTACCACCATCCCTCAACTGTAAATCGCGGCTATAATTCATTATTTCCCCATCTAAGGAACAAAAAGGCTATTTGATATTCTGAAAATAATAAATTACACCCCAAGGGCCAGAAGTTACATATGTCTGGAAGCCAAGCTTCAAGATTCTTTGGCAATAATGCTTTTATCATTAACTTCCAGTACTTTCTTGAATTTTAATGTGAGGAACTACAATAGGTTACTATGTTTTTTGTTTTTCTCCCCCCTGATAAGACCGTCAACGGGGCAAAGCTGCTCGCTTGCAGATTTATCGTAAAATGAAATTAAGACCAAAGTCTCCCCTACTCACCTCGGATCATTCTTGGCACGAACGCTGGTCTCAAATTTAATCCCATTTCTCGCAACATACTCGGCTAGCTTGTCAATTACAGGTTGGATATCTGGAGGTGGAGGAATGACCGCAACCACTGGAGGAATTGAGCTGAGAAATGTCAAGAGTTGTAAGATTTACACAGGCAGAGAATACCACCTATTAAAATGGGGGAAGCAGCGCATTTTTTTTAAAGGCATCACCTGACTGAGGGCTAAACAGGGAAAAGCCAGGTATTTCAGCAGCATTGGGGGGGGGGGGGGGAAAAAAACAAGGGAAATACAGATCAAAGGTCCAGGCAGGATTTTAAAAGTTTTAGACATCCAACTGAGGAGAGCTGAATGATTCGTTCTGGCTCACAAAAAAGAAAATCTGGAAAATCTGCAATTATTTGAAAGCAGGATGGCCACCAATGAGTTGGCAGGATTTTAAAAAAAGTTGTAGACAGCCAACTAAGATGAGCGGATCTGAACGATTCATTCTAGCTGACTAACATGCAATTCACAAACTTGCTTGTATCCTTACGATTTATATTGATTGTTTCCTAGTATGATTTGATTGCTTATTTGTACCCTATGACTATCATTAAGTGTTGTATCTTGACAAATGTATCTTTTCTTTCTTTTTATGTACACTGAGAGCATATGCACCAAAGACAAATTCCTTGTGTGTCCAATCACACTTGGCCAATAAAGAATTCTAATCATCTAATCTAATCTAATCTAATCTAATCTAATCTAATCTAAGAGAAACTGCAATTGTTTGAAGCAGGACGGCCACCAGTCAGAGAAAAAAAAGTGGTTTTAGAATAATTTTGCATGCGCAGCTTCTGTCAGACAATAGGTATTTATTGAAATTCTCTACGTATTCTGCAAAGCTAAGACTCTGCTTTAATTGAACACCGTTCTTTTGGAACGGGTTCTTTTATGGGAGAGATACACACCCACACGCTATTATTTTCATTACGCGAAATTCCAAAGCGATATTCATTTCAAATATTTATGTTGTGCAATTAAGAAGAAACGTTATAGCGGTACGATTAACCATATAAACCGTATTATTCGATTTTTATCCCACCTTTATTACTTGATAGGTAAACTCAAGGCAGCAAACATATAAGCCTTAATCCCTCCTCCTGTTTTCCTTATAACGACAACCCTGTGAGGTGGGTTGGGCTGAGAGAGAGGGACTGGCTTAGAGTCGCTCAGCTGGCTTTCATGGCTAAGCCAGGACTAGAACTCCCATTCTCCTGCTGATGGGCCAAAATCACCCAGTCGGCTTTCATGCCTAAGGAAGGTCTAGAACTCACCGTCTCCTGGTTTTTAGGCCAGTCCCTAACCACTAGACCAAATTGGCTCTCAAAAATGAGGGGGGGAAATGATGGAGAACCTGTCCTCACATGGGACATTAGTCCTGCTAAGGCAGAACCAGAACTTGCAATCTCCTGGTGATTGGTCCAAAGTCACCCAGTCAGCTTTCATGCCTAAGATGGGACTAGAACTCACTGTCTCCTGGTGATTGGCCCAAAGTTACCCAGCCGGCTTTCATGTTTAAGGCAGGACTAGAACTCACTCTCTCCTGGTGATTGGCCCAAAGTTACCCAGCCGGCTTTCACATGCCTAAGGCAGGACTAGAACTCACCATCTCCTGGTTTCTAGGCCAGCACCTTAACCGCTAGACCAAATTGGCTCTCAAAAATGAAAAAAATAAATAAACGATGGAGAACCTGTTCTCATATAGGATACTAGAGCAAAATTAACATCAGCAGGCTTTGAGATGGCCAACAGAACATCCTCTCCAGAACGTAAACTTGGGAAGACCCATCTGGAAGTGGGCGATTCATTAAACAGAAATTAAATAGCCTTCTGGCACATTATAAGCCTGCACAGGGCTGGCAGGGGAGGAAAGCAGATTATTTTTAGTGAAAAGATTAATTGCTGACCAAGAAGGCCGTCAAAAAAAATATATTAAAAAAAATGACAAAAAGCCCCCGAGGATATCATCCATGAAACAAAACTAGACAAGTCAAACATACCGGCTCTTTTGCGCTCTGTCTAAAGCTCTGACAATTTTAGGATGTAATGAGATGCCCTTTTATTTGAGCTGTCTTTTTAATTATTAACATTTAATCACTTTAACATATGCAACTGTCCATTGCCTGGTAGCTGGGAAGCTTCCCTGCCGAAGCCTGGTCTGAAAAAAACACAGCTCCAGCCACTCGGAATTGCTGGCGTTAGGTCAACATGCAGGACCCAGGTTTATATAAATGCAAAAGCTGCATTGTGGCTTACAAAGGGATTAGGGGGAGGCCACCACAACACCTGAACATGAGAAATAAATAGAAAGAAAGAAAGAAAGAAAGAAAGAAAGAAAGAAAGAAAGAAAGAAAGAAAGAAAGAAAGAAAGAAAGAAAGAAGGAAGGAAGGAAGGAAGGAAGGAAGGAAGGAAGGAAGGAAGGAAGGAAGGAAGGAAGGAAGGAAGAAAGAAAGAAAGAAAGAAAGAAAGAAAGAAAGGAAGGAAGGAAATGAGAAAAAGAGGGAGAGGGAGTGAGGAAGGAAGGCAGGGATGAAGAAGGCATAAAAGAGATATTAAAAGGGAAGGAGGGAGGGAGGCAGGGATGAATGGAAGAAGGCATAAAAGAGATTCAAAGAAGGGAAGGAGGGAGGGAGAAAAGGAGAGAGGAGGAGAGAGGGAGGAAGGGAGGAAGGAAAGCTGATTTCTGATGCTTGTGGAAAAACCCTCTGTTGGAAAAAGAGCCAAGTACAGTACCTACTGCTATCAAGTCCATATTATCTCAGCACCAATGAGTTGTTGAGTCTATCCAACAAGTTACTGTCCTTAGCTTGGGTTTACTTTCAGCAGTGGGCTTCCCCTACCGCCATTAGAAAAAAGGTGTTCTGTTACGCAAGCAGCCTGTTAGTTACACAATTCACTCAACAAAACTCCTTCTCTGCACAGGCCAGCATAAAACACGATACCTTGCTGAAGTGGTTGTGCCAGGTAATGCGCCACTCGTGTCTTCACTGGCTTCTGAAGACGATGGTGGTGGTGTCGTCGTGCCGGGAGGCGGAGGTGCTGTGATCGTGGCTACGCCGGTAGTGCTTGACACTGTCACACCCGCTGGCAAGGCGCTGTAGTAAGTAGCCATGTCAATCCCCGGCGGCGGTGGGGCGAAGCAGTACGTTCCATCGGGCAGCATGTAATAGCTGTAGTACATGGCTGCCACTGTTGCTATACGGGGGGGGGGGGGGGGGGGGAAAAAAAAAGATGATCAGAATTTTGACCAGCGTGGACAGGAAAGGCCAACTCAAACAGCGGCATGGATCCTTGGCCCCAACCCTACAGCTCTGCGGGCAGCTGCAACATGACTACAATATTGCTTTTGGTTCAACTATGAAGCTTTCTACAATGTGGGGTCCTTGGTGCTTCTCTGAGCTGGGTGGTTTTCTTGCAGACGTTTCACGACCCAACTAGGTAACATCATCAGTGCTAGAAAATGGGGTTTGCGGAGTGAAGGAGAACTAGGACGGTAGGGTCTGTGGTGCTTCTCTGAGCTTGGTTGTGTTCTTGCAGACGTTTCACGACCCAACTAGGTTACATCATCAGTGCTAGGAAGGAGTGGGATTTGGTCTCTGTTTAAGTGTTGGTGGGAATGTTCTTGGTGGTTTCTTGATTAGGTTGTTATTTACTGTTTGACGGTCTGGGGTGGTACAGGTAGTCCTCGATTTGTAACAGTTCATTTAGTGACCGTTCAAAGTTACAACGGCATTGAAAAAAGTGACTTAGGGCCAGTTTTCAGAGTTAAGACCTTTGCAGCATCCCCATGATCAGGGGATCACATTTCAAATGCTTGGCAACTGTTTCATACTTACGACCGTTGCTGTATCCCAAGGGCATGTGATCCCCTTTTGCGACCTTCTGAGGAGCAAAGTCAATGAGGAAACCAGATTCACTTAACCACCGGGTTATTAACTTATCAACTGCAGTGATTCACTTAAGAACCGTGGCAAAAAAGATTGCAAAATGAGGCAAAGCTCACTTAACGTATGTCTCACTTAACAACATAAAATTTTTGGGCTCAATTGTGGTCGTAAGTTGAGGACTACCTGTAGTTCTGGATTGGGGCATTGTTTATTGAATGATTTGTTATCTAGACCCTAGGTCAGTGATGGCAAACCTTTTTGTCGTTGTGTGCCGAAAGCGCGTGCGCCACAGCACACACACGTGCTGGCACCCATAATGCAATGCGGGGGGCCCCTGCGCATGTGCGCACGACCCTCCCCACGCACCCCGTGCATGTGCAAGCGACCCATGCTACCCCCACGCATGCACACGCGACCCCCCCCACGCCCCAGTTTGGGCCTACTAGGCCTCCCTGCAGCCTCCTGGGACCAAAATCGGGCCATGGGGGGGCACTGCCCCCCCGCACTTGTGTGCCAACCCCCACCCCCTGTGCATGTGCCGGTGACCCCCAACACATGCGTGTGCATCTCCCGCATGTGCCCGGCCACCCCGCGCATCCCAAAAATCAGCTGGCCGGCGGGAGGCGCATGCATGCGCAGTGGAGCCGAGCTGGCCGACGGCTTGCATGCCCACAGAGCGCTCTGCGTGCCACAGGTTCGCCATCACAGCCCTAGTTCAACCCTGAGCTACAAATATTCTCTTCCGTTGTTACTAATGTTATTCCTTTCTCTGAATGAAAGGAAAGCACATCTGCTGTGTGCTATGAAACTCAAAGGATACAATAGGTGGAATTGAAGTTATTCATTTACAGAATGGATCTGGGGAATACAGGTAGTCCTCGATTTACGACCACAACCGAGTCCATAATTTCTGTTGTCAAGTGAGACATTTGTGAAGTGAGCTTTGCTCCATTTTACCACCCTTCTTGCCAAAGTTGTTAAGTGAATCACTGCAGTTGATAAGTTGGTAACACGGTTGTTAAGTGAATCTGGCTTCCCCACTGACTTTGCAGGTCGGAAGGTCGCAACAGGGGATCACATAAGTCATAAGTCACCCTTTTTCAGTGCCGCTGTAACTTTGAACGGTCACTAAGTGAACTAATGTATGTCGAGGACTACCCGTACACGCAGGAACGTCAAGGTGTAAATTTGAATGAAAGAGCTAAAATGCATAACGGGAAGTAGTCATTTGGGGTTGTCTAGGATGCTGAGAGTCCACATGGAAGGAGAAATCCACAGGTAGGTGACAGGTGGACATTATGTTCCATTAAATGCTAATAACGGTAGAATCGTATTATGAGTTTTGGGGGAAATGGTGCGATGTTATGAATATAAGGCAATCCAGGGAGAAAATGCCCTCTTATGTGACATCAGTGGATGGGTAGCAATGAGATGAGGGAGTATAAAGTGGTGACTGGGCTATTTGGATCCCCAGAGGTTATTATGATTATCTGCTTAGAAAATTGTGTGCTTGTTTTTCAAACATACCTCTTATTCCAATGTACACACGGCGAAGGAACTGATCGAAGCCTGAAAGTACGGCTCATTTTTTTATTGTATAGGACCGTGATGGCGAACCTGTGGCACGCGGAGCCATATCTGAGGGCACGCGAGGCGTTGCCCTATGTCAGCTCCAGCACGCATGGCTGATTTTCGGCCTTCTGGAGGGCAGGGGGGGGAGGCTGTTTTCGCCCTCCCCCAGGCTTCAGGAAAGCCTCCGGAGCCTGTGGATGGCAAAAAACGGCCCAATGGGTCTACCGGAAGTCCGGAGGCTTTAGTGAGGCCTGCGCACATGTGCGGGGGGTGGGGTGGGGTGGGGAGGCAGCGCGGGAGGGTTGTGTGTGTGTGTGGGGAGGGCATTGCATTATGGGTGTGGGCACGCTATCGCACGCACACGCGCCCTTTTGGCACCCGAGCAAAAAAAGGTTCGCCATCACTGGTTTAGGATGACAGGTTGACATTAGTGAATGATATGGGAGGTGAACAGAAGTTCTGAATGCTGTACCCATCATTTCTTGATACAGGCAGTCCTCGACTTACGACAGTTCATCTAGCGACTGTTTGAAGTTACAACGGCATTGAAGAAAAGTGACTTACAACCATTTTTCACACTTACAACCTTTGCAGCATCTCTATGCTCGTGTGATCAAAATTCAGGTGCTGGGAAATTGGTTCGTACTTATGACCATTGCAGTGTCCCAATGGTCACGTCATCCCCTTTTGCGACCTTCTGACGAGCAAAGTCAATGAGGAAGCCAGGTTCACTTAACAACCGGGTCTTATCAACTGCAATGATTCACTTAACAACTGCGGCAAGAACGGTCGTAAAATGGGGCAAAAGTCACTTAACAAATGTCTCACTTAACAAGAGAAAAATTGGGCTCAATTGTGGTCATAAGTCGAGGACTACCTGTACCGTTAAGAGTGAATCTTGGGGGGGGGGGAATTGATATGGGCAGAAAGCAAAGAGGTGGAAGAAACTAAAATGAAAATAAACCAACTGCAAAAAGAGAAAAATACACGCCCTATGCAAAAAAAACCCTTACAGGTACCGTAGTCCTCGACTTAGGATCACAATGGCCCCCCAAAATCTATGTTCCTAAATGAGACATTTGTCAAGTGAGTTTTGCTCCCTTTTACGACCTTTCTGGCCACAGTTGTTAAGTGAATCATTGCAGTTGGTTAAGTGAATCCGGTTTACCCATTGACTTTGTTCGTCAGAAGGTCGCAAAAGGGGATCACGTGACTCCGGGACACTGCGACCGTCTTAAATGTGAGTCAGTTGCCAACTGCCTGAATTTTGATCAGGTGAAAAACGGTCCTAAGTCACTTTTATTCAGTGATGTCGTAACTTTGAACGGTCACTAAACGAACTGTTGTTAAGTCCCTAAGCCTAACGCCCGACAGGATGAATGGAAAAGGGACATAAATGCCTACAACGGAAAACATGGCTTGCAAATGCCAAAAAAACTAACTTAAAACAGCATTTTAAAATGTCCAAAAGGCTTGCACGAACTTCTCCCCCGGCCCTCAAAAAAAGTGAGTGCTCCCCCGAAGGAAGTTTCAGAAAGTCGTGCAAATGGAAACTGCCCGATGGCTGGCGTGAATAAAATCTCTGCAGTTTGAGAGCGTTTCATTATTTTATCAATACCATAACATGCATTGCAGGAATGCCGATTTAAAATAGCTCAGCAGTTTACAGAATAATCACCTTCCCTTCATGTGTGTTGTACGGAGTCTGCATAATTCATGCCTTTCAAAAGGCAGGGCGATAAATCACGGGCCTGTTTGGGTGGAGAGCTTTTTAATGCGTTATTTTATTAAATGCACAGGTATGAATCCTTCACTTCTGAAACACCAGCTGACCAAGCCACTAATAACAGAGCCGGTTTAATTTTACAGACAGAATCCTAAGGGTTATTGAAGCCATCTGCTCCAGTGCAAGACTCCAAATCAAAATGTATCCCAGGAGACAGCTGCTTTAATTCTTAATTTTAGAGTTCTCTGTCAGCCTTCCTGAATTATTTAGGAAAACAGGATGGAGACATGTCTGAAAGTGACAGACAACAAGGCCCAGGACTGTAATTAATTATAATATTTCATTAATAAAACAGAGATGATGGCTTCCTTGCAATGGCTTAACAACAGAATAATTCTAGCCCGGTGTTTTAAGCTTAAAGGGAGAAATTCTGTGATAAGATGCATCTCTTAAGATGAACAACAGACCTCTAAATAAAAATAGATCTGGTATCTAACTGGGGGGGGGGGGAGAGAGAGAGAGAGAAGAAGAGCATCGTAAAAACAAAGCTTGGAATGATAATAAGTCTGTACCTATTAAAAACAACAAGGTAAGCCATTTACAAGGCCAGCTTATACCTACATGAGCTTCACGAGTCTCTAAAAACAAGGAATTTTATAGAATTGTGACAATGCTTTTCTGCAAAAGAACATTACACTACCACTCTTCTGATGTGGCAGTGGTTAAAAAACAAAACAAAACAGTATCTTAATATCAACTGCACTAAAATAAAAGATAGAAACCCTGCAATTATGAGAAAGTTTCTTGCACCTTGAAACAAAGAGCTGGAAAGAATTTGCAACTTGCAAACCTAGAATTACTGTTTGGGGGAAAGAAATGGGACTATTTGGGTTTTTTTTTTTTTTTTTGTTTTGTATTCTTCTTAGCATTGCATTCTAGCCGTAATGCTTGTAAATCTCTATGTCCACGGATTCTTGTACAGATAAGTCCTCAATTTACAGTTGGGGCCAGAATTTCCATTGCTAAGCAAGGCAGTTGTTAAATGAGTCGCACCCCGTTTTACGACCTTTTGGGCCACGGTTGTTAAGTGAAACACTGCAGCTCATTAAAGTGAATCAGGCGGCTGTTAAGCGAATTGGGCTTCCCCCCTTGACTTTTGCCTGTTGGAAACCAGCTGGGTAGGTCGCAAATGGTGATCACTTGACACACACACACACCCCCGAAAAAAAAAAGATGCTGCGACCATCATAAATACACGTTGATTGACAAGTGCCGGAATTTTGTTCGCTTGGCTGTGGGGAATGCTACAACGGTCGTAAATGTGAGGATCGGTCTGAAGTCACTTTATTCAGCGTTGTAACTTCGAATGGCACTAAGTGAATGATTGTAAGTCGAGGGCTGGCGGTACATCTTGTTTTTTGGGGGGATAAATTTATACTCCAACCCCCAAACAGTTGTCCAACCATCGGATAAGTCTTACAGATAGTCTTTGGCTTACAACAGTTCATTTAGTGACCGTTCGGAGTTACAACGGCACTGAAAAAAGTGACTTATGACCGTTTTTCTCGCTGCAGCATCCCCATGGTCATCTGATCATAATTCAGACATTTGGCAACTGACTCATATTTGTGACGGTTGCAGTGTCCCGGGACCTGTGATCCCCTTTGTGACCTTCTGACAAGCAAAGTCAATGGGGAAGCCAGATTCTCTTAATGTGTTATTAACTTAACAGCTGAGGGATTCCCTTCACAATCTTTCTGTGGCAAGAAAGAGTGTAAAACGGGGCAAAATTCACTTAACAAATGTCTTAACCACCGTGTTACTAATTGAACAACTGCAGTGATTCACTGAACAAATTATTATTATTTATTATTATTTGATAGATTTCTATGCCGCCCAACTCCCGAGGGACTCTGGGCGGCTAGCAGCAAAAACAAAAAACTTATTAAAATATAAAAAACGTATTAAAAAAAATATATTATACAAAAACAATTTAAAAACGTCAACAACAATTAAAAAACCCATACACACCTTTTTTTGGCCGGATCTTGCCAGATTTTAATAGCGAGATCAACGGCCCCAAGCCTGCCGGAACAGCCAGGTCTTCACCGCTTTCCGGAAGGCCAACAGGGTGGGGGTAGTCCGGATCTCAGGAGGTAACTGGTTCCAGAGGGCTGGGGCAGCCACAGAGAAGGCCCTCCCGCGTGGGCCCACCAGCCAGCACTGTTTAGCCGACGCTGCCAAGCAAAGTCAATGGGGAAGCCAGATTCACTTAACAACAGTTACTAACTTATCAACTGCAGTGATTCACTTAACAAATGTGGCGAGAAAAATCGTAAAATGGGGCAAAACTCACTTAACCAATTTCTCACTTAACCAACACAAATTTTGGAGTCAATTGTGGTCGTAAATTGATGGCTCCCTGTATTTTAAGATCAGACATGCAGATTAAAGTCCACTGAAGGTCAGAACAGCCTGTCTTGAGGTTCTTTCTCTTTGACCTCTTACAATTCAGTTCACATGGCCCACATACCTTTGCAGGAATAATGAACATTTCTTTCTCTGCCTAACAAAACCCCGCAAATTGTGTGTGCCTTTTTGTATGCTGTGGCTGCCTGAATTCCAAAGGACTGATGCTAGGCATTGCAGCGAGTGTGCATGAAACTACTTGGCAATTCTCGCTCGGCTCAAAATGCGCTTTTATAATTTTATTCTCAACACTAACAATATTTACTTTGACACCTATGAGAACAATTCTAGCAGCTAATGTACTCTGCATTCAAAACTGCTGAAGCTTAAACTTAAAAGGAAGCAGAAGAAGAAGGGGAAAAAAAATAACACCACAGTAGTTACACACAAAAAAAACTTTATGTACATAAAGTGGTCTGGATAAACTGCCGTCACACTGATGTCAAGATAATGCAGGCAGATTTTTTTAATGCTTTTTTTTTTTTTAAATAAAGGGGCAGATTTTAAACTGCGTTATACTGAACTCTTCAAAGCTGCATTGCGAATCCTCTCACTTTCCTTAAAC
The DNA here is from genome assembly GCA_003457575.1 of Thermophis baileyi. Taxonomy (NCBI): domain Eukaryota; kingdom Metazoa; phylum Chordata; class Lepidosauria; order Squamata; family Dipsadidae; genus Thermophis; species Thermophis baileyi. Next base: position 935,442 of record QLTV01003660.1, read on the forward strand.
ATTTCTAAGAATTTCAAACCTAGGAGGGAGCAGCGTTCGACCAATTACCAAGATTTCGTTTCAGCAACTTTTGCAAAGAGCAATGTGGCAGGACAGGCAGTCCTTGACTTACAACAGTTCATTTAACGAGCGTTCGAAGCTACGATGGCACTGAAAAAAGGGACTTATGACGGGTTTTCACACTTATGACTGTTTTGTCACACTTATGACCATAGCAGCATCAGCAGCATCATGGTCACGTGATCAAAATTTAGACATTTGGCAACTGACTCGTAATTTATGATGGTTGCCGTGTCCCTGAGTCAAGCGATTCCCCTTTTGCGACCTTTCAACAAGCGAAGTTAATGGGGAAGCCAGATTCACTTAACAACCGTGTTATTAACTTAACAACTGAGGGATTCCCTTCACAACTGTGACAAGAAAGAGTGTAAAACGGGGCAAAATTCACTTAACAAATGTCTCGCTTAGCAACAGAAATTCCGGGCTCCCTTATGGTCGTAAGTTGAGGACTAACTAACTTGGCGTGGCCAAAACTATTCCCTAATTCAAATTTCTATTCTGACCAGCTTCAACTCTTGAGAATCTCTACAGAGTTACTGGATCAGCTCCAGAAAGTTCTGCCCAAATGCATTATTCATTATTCACTATTAATAGCAAGGAAGGAGAACAGCAAATGGTAAAGAGCAGCAACCAAGTGAAACGTTTTATTTAATTCCTTTCATTTCTTTCAAGGCGGCCCGACACCAAAGCTCTCTGGGTGGTTGAAGAACAGAATTTAAAATTTAAGAACTAAAGAGAACAGAAGACACAACCCGAAAAAGCTGAAACAATACAAGACTGTGATTTATATTGTGCTGATGGTAGTTCTTGGTTGACAGTTTGTATAGAGCTTAATAGTGATGCTCAGGCTTTAAAATGATATATTTTCACAGTCGATTCATGATATACTGGAAAACCGATAACCTCTATGATATTTGTAAATATATCAGTATATGTCAGGGTATGTAGATTTAATAGCTGTAAGCTGATGAGAGGTTGTAAGCGAAGACAACCGGAAGCTGATGCAATGTGAATGAGGCAGCAGGGTTACTGCCACTTTAAGAAGCTGGGTAAAAAGCTGCCTATATAAGGGAAGCCATTAGAGGGTGTTTCCCTTCTCCTCATGATCTCTCTCTCTCTCTCTCTCTCTCTCTCTCTCTCTCTCTCTCTCTCTCTCCCTCTCCCTCTCCCTCCCCCCCCCGTGTCTCATTGCTCTTCTCCATGTATCAGTAGCTGTATGATAAGGTATTTAACCGCGTATAAGTTTGTATATATTTATATATTTAGCTGTATATAAACCACTATTAATTATCTAAAGGCTCTGTGTGCTGTGTGCTGTGTTTTTGCTCCTGGGTTTATCTCATAATACTAATCACGCTGCCTAAACTCTGACAGTATATATTTCTTTATCATGCGCCTTTATCTTTCCCTTTTGGTCCATTTCTTTACCCATTTAGATGTTGTTGTTTTTTAAAACGTCTAACAGAAACACACACACGTCAATAAAGAAACAAAACACAAGACTGGCAAAGTTGTCCTCGCTCGAACAATTCTACCTCCCAAATACTACATATTGTTCAGAACTTAAGTGTACGAGTCAATTTCATACTGACAAGCCTACATCTGTACAGCTTTGACATGTTTCCGAAAAACAATTTTAAAACAACACCAAAAATTGTTGTGTAGGCAGCAACCACAGATTTTGTTTTTTGTTTTTAAGTGTACGACAAATACAAGATGGAACACAATTGGGCTGATAGCTTTTTACAGAGAAACAGCTTGCTTGGGTTCTAACTTGCAAGTGGAATCACAAATCCAACACAAGTGGTTATGAACCTTTTTTTTTTAAACCTCAAAGCAGCTTGGCATTTCAAGTCTCACTGGCTCAAGGCTGACTCAGCCTTCCGTCCCTCCGAGGTTGGTAAAATGAGGACCCAGATTGTTCAGGGCAATAGGCTGATACTGTAAACCGCTTAGAGAGGGCTGTAAAGCACTGTGAAGCGGTATTGCTATCTATCTATGTCTCTCTCTCTCTCTCACTGTTTCTCTCTGTCTCTCGCTCCCTCCATGTCTGTCTCTCTGTCTAGTCTATCATCCATCCATCCATCATCACCTTCTTTTAACGACCCCATAATCCCTTGCAGGGTGGAATCTGGGCAACTGAATGGAGCTAGCAGAGTGTTTACTGACCAGATGCCCTTCCTGTCGCCAATGCGGAGTTTTGTTCAGCAGATAAATTCTCATTGTGCCCAGAGAGAGAAATATCTGCCTCTACCTAGGATCGAACTCACAGCCTCCTGATTGTGAGGCGAGAGCTCCACCTCTAGGCCACTGCATCACATCTATCTATCATCTATCTATCTATCTATCTATCTATCTATCTATCTATCTACTATCTATCATCACCTATCTATTTATCTACCTACCTACCTACCAACCTGAATTCAGAATTGCAGACTAATTCTGCCCACAGCCTGCAATTCGATTCTGACCAGCTCAAGGTTGACTCAGCCTTCCATCCTTCCGAGGTCGGTAGAATGGGGACCCAGATTGTTTGGGACAATAGGCTGATACTGTAAACCGCTTAGAGAGGGGTGTAAAGCACTGTGAAGCGGTATATAAGTCTTTATTGTTATTGCTATCTGGTGTGCACCTGGGCAAGAGAATGACAACCTTGCTGTCTGAAAAACAGACCTGCTGCTGAAAAATACGGCATCCTGAAATCTGTTTATGGTGGTCTCAATGTCAACTGAGGTCTACAATAGCATTTTACAAGTCTGGATGTCTTAACACTAGAGCTGTGGGCACAATGAAATAAAGAATAGAGTTCATCAGCATTCCACAAGTGTTGAATTCTCTACGAGCATTTGATTGACAGGGAGAGCAGTTCTGATCCAGGCCAGCAGAGAAGGCAAAAAAGAGCTCAAAGGAAAAAAAAAAAGAGAAATTGGGTGTTCTGGGGAATAGCAAGAACTTTTGAATTTTTAATAGTGAAGCAAGGCATAATAGGACTCCTACAAGCCCATGATCTTTATAGACTCCTTGAAAGTTGAACATTAGTGCCAGAAGGGTGTAATTAGTGAAGTTATTAGACTGACAACTGGGTAGACGGTGGGTAGATCTTCAGCTGTGGAACCCCGTGCTGACTTGGACCCAATCCCATACTCTTCACCTAAGACCCAGCGTGCCCTAGTGAGTAAGGTGATGGACCCAAAGTAGGAACACCTAGGTTGAAGTCTACTCTCAGCCATACACGCTCACTGGATGAGTCTGGTTCAGTCACACTTTTCAGCCAAACTCTGACAAGAGACAAAATAAGAAAATGGTTGTCCAATCTTTTTGTTAACCCTGGTTTCTTATTTTGTCTCTTGTCAGAGTTTGGCTGAAAAGTGTGACTGAACCAGACTCATAGTATAAGGAGTCCGGGCAAGGGATTGGACTAGAAGACCTCCAAGGTCCCTTCCAACCCTATGATTCCAAGTTCTTCTTAAAAGTCCCTTAAAGTATATTGAAAGGACTGTGAAGTGCATAACAAATGGAGAATGACCAAGTCTGCAGTGCTCGGTGGATCAAGTTTCCACAGCTCATGACAAAGTCTTCGGGCAGAGGAACACCAAATCAGAGATGGAGAATCTCTGCCTCCAAACTCAGTTTCTAGAGAAGGGATCGCTGCCTGCTATGGCAGACAATATCAACATTTATTTCATTTGTCTATGGAGATTTTCAGTCATCCAGGTCATGGTTGTCCCCAAAGTGCTTTTTTCCCCAAAGGGTAAATGTTTAGATTAACAGAGTTGGAAGGCACCTTGTAAGTCATCTATTCCAACCCCCCGCCCAAGCAGGAGACCCTACACCATTTCTGACAGATGGCAGTCCAATTTCCCCTTGAAAGCTTCCAGTGATGAAGCTCTCACAACTTCTGACGGCAACTTCTGTTCCACTGGTTGATTGTTCTCACTGCCAGAAAATTTCTCCTTATTTCTAGGTTGAATCTCTCCTTGATCAGTTTCCATCCATTATTCCTCCTCTGGCCTTCAGGTGCTTTGGAAAATAGCTTGACCCCCTCCTCTCTGTGGCAGCCCCTCAAATATTGGACTGCTATCATGTCTCCCCTGGTCCTTCTCTTCACTAGACTAGCCATGCCCAGTTCCTGCAACCGTTCATTGTATGTTTAGTCTCCAGTCCCCTAATTATCTGGTTGCTCTTCTCTGCACTTTTTCTAGAGTCTCAACATCTTTTTTATAGTGTGGTGTACCTCACTTGATCTTGATTGTATCCCTCTGTTAATGCAATTTAGAAATGGACTTGCTTTTTTGGCTGCCGCTGCACACTGCTGGCTCATGTTTAGCTGGTTGTCCACTAGTCATGAAATTTATGTGCCGCCCCTTTCACTGATAATTTGACCCTTGAGGAACAAGCTTTTGAAATCACGTAAGGCAGTTTCCTTGAATACTTTGAATATGTGAATACTTTGGCCACCTAATGAGAAGGAAGGACTCACTGGAGAAGAGCCTAATGCTGGGAAAGATTGAGGGCAAAAGAAGAAGGGGACGACAGAGAATGAGGTGCCTGGATGGAGTCACTGAAGCAGTAGGCGTCAGCTTAAATGGACTCCAGAGGATGGGAGAGGACAGGAAGGCCTGGAGGAACATTGTCCATGGGGTCGCGATGGGTCGGACACGACTTCGCAACTAACAACAACAACAAGGCAGTTTCCTATAGAAAAGAAATATATGGCCACTCCAGATATCCCTGCTTGGATGTTCTCCCACTAAACAAAATTCAGAACGTTTGAAAATAATCACCCAGACAAAGATGACATCTCAGTCTATGGGCAAGGCGCTTCCTCTCAATCCCAAGATTGTGATAGGGAAAACATCTTTTGTAAAGATCGTAAATGCCACTTCTATTTTATGATGGGGTTTTTAAGTTATGGTAATTTTCTACAGCCCTGTTAAGTAAGTCTCTCTCATTTTGCAAGACCTCATTTTCTTATTAAGATGACTATTTGGTGATTAGCATCACGCCCTTTGCTCAGCTGGCCTTTAACTCATTTTAATATTTAATGTGCAATAAATGACTCACTTTACAAATTCATTCGGTGTTGCAGAACAGATAAAACTAACAATGACAACCGAGACAAATGTCCTTTTGAGAAAGTTATGCAACTCCACCCCCCACCCCTTTTACCATAGTGTTGCTTATTTGCAGTAAGAAATATGAAGTACTAATAAACAAAAGAAGAAACAACATGTTTTTAAAAGGATAAGCCTCCAGGAAATCGTCAATAAATGTTTTACTCTCAAAACATGAATCATTATATACCGATTATGTTTAAAATTCTTTCTGAGCTTTCAAAAGGTAATAATCTAGATGCTAGGAATCCAATTATAACGTACCTCTGTATACAATGATGTTTTTTTTCCTTATCCAAATCATTTAATCAGATCAACTATCTTTTGGATATTCATGAGTTTAATTTGCTTGAGCAAAACTTTGTCTGGAACGCAAAGTGTGAACCTCTACCCTTTTCCTTCTGAGTGAGGAAGGCATCTCCAATGCAGCTAATTTCATGCAGAAAAATGAACGATTGGGCTACAAAAGCATGAAAATTAAGGCACTCCTTCAAACAAACTATTTATCCAGGACGAGACAATATTTACAATAAGTTAATTAAGAAAAGCTTTCGCTGCTAGAAGCACAAGAACGAATTAGGGGACGGATGCCAACACAAGGAAAGAAAATGAATTGGTTCTCCATCATCTGCATTTAGCTAAGACTGATTTTTTTGCTTCACATTGCAAAGTGGTACCTTGGTACTCAACTGCTTTGAAACTCATCAAATTTGGTACTCAGCACATTTTGACATGAAGATTTTGTCCCGGTACTCATTTGTTTGGTACTCAACGCACAAGCTAGAACTTGTTGGTGTCAGCTGCCTTGTGACTCAATTTTTTTTGTGGGAAAAAACTGTTCGATGCTCATAGTTTTTGGAACTCATCACACCTCCCAGAATCAATTAACAAGGAGTACCGAGGTACCACTGTACTTTGAACTACTATTTTAAAAAATCACATTCATGAGCTTTGTAGGTTACCAGTTTGAGAACTGAGAAGCAACTGAGAAATTGCCATCCAACTAAAAACTCCCGTTGAGTCTGTCCACCTCATCACATATATCCGTGATGGCGAACCTGTGGCACGCAGAGCCCTCTCTGCGGGCATGCGAGCCGTCGCCCAGCTCAGCTCCACCGCGCATGCGCACGCGCCTCCCTCCGACCAGCTGATTTTCGGGTATCTGCCGCGCATGCGTGGAGGGTGGGGTGCATGCGGTAGACACGCATGCACGCATGCGTGGGGGGGTGGGGGGTCGCGCACGCATGTGCGGGGGCAGTATGGCGCCCTTCCCCCGTGGCCCGTTTTTGGTCCTAGGAGGCTGCAGGGAGACCTGCTAGGCCCAAACCGGGGCGTGGGGGTGTGTGTGTGGCGGCC
>QLTV01003660.1:946793-966812 GCA_003457575.1 Thermophis baileyi
TAATATCCTTGCCCCGGGGGTGGGGAGGGAATGGGGATTTTGCAGTATCCTTCCCCTGGAGTGGGGTGGGAATGGATATTTTGCAGTATCCTTCCCCAGGAGTGGGGTGGGAATGGAGATTTTGCAGTATCCTTCCCCTGGAGTGGGGAGGGAATGGAGATTTTGCAATATCCTTCCCCCAGGAGTGGGGTGGGAATGGAGATTTTGCAGTATCCTTCCCCTGGAGTGGGGAGGGAATGGGGATTTTGTAGTATCCTTCCCCCAGGAGTGGGGAGGGAATGGGGATTTTGCAGTATCCTTCCCCTGCCACGCGACGCCCACAGAACCGGTAGTAAAAAAATTTGAATCCCACCACTGGTTCAGTGTCTCAATGTGTGACTGAAAAGGCGGTAACGGCGCAAGCATGCAACCAGGTTGACAAGAAGCACCTCTACTACAAGGCTATTCAATACAGGTAAGTCCTCGACTTACAACTGGTGGTTTAGTGACAATGTTCAAAGTTACAACGGCACTGAGAAATGTGACTTATGACCGTTTTTCATAGTTATGACCTTTGCAGCATCCCCACGGTCATGGGATCAAAATTCAGACGCTTGGCAACTGGTTTCATATTTATGACCTTTGCTGGGTCCTGTCATCCCCTTTGTGACCTTCTGACAAGCGAAGTCCGAAGTGGGAAATCCGGATTCGCTTTACAACCCGTGTTACTAGCTTAACGGCTGCAATGATTCACTTAACAACGGTGCCAAGAAAAGTTGTCACATGGGGTAAAACCCGCTTAACAAATGTCTCCCTTAACAACAGAAATGTTGGGTTCAACTGTGGCCGTAAGTCGAGGACTACCTGTTGTCTCAACTTTCAGACAGGCTTAATTCTTCTATCAAGAGGATGTACTTACGATCGGAAGAAAATTCCATTTGGGACGACGGAGCGATTGTTCCTTCACCCGCCTGAGACGCAGTGGCGTTTTCGGCTTGAGCTTTGCGCACAAGGGCTGCCAACGGGTGATCGGGATCCACCACCTTCAGCGGCTACAAGGGGCAAAGACAAGGGGCATCATGGTGGCTGAACTCCCTCACCCTGACTGCCCAACGTCAAAGAGTCATCTCTGTGGTTCAGAAAAGCTTCACAGGTTCTTCAACCCCATTAGCCAGGACGATTCAAACGGCTTGCTGGAGATGATCATCATCTAACGGCCCCGTAATCCCTTGCGGGGTGGGGTCTGGGCAACTGAATGGAGCTAGCAGAGTGTTTACTGGCCGGATGCCCTTCCTGTCGCCAGTGCGGAGCTTTGTTCAGCAGATATATTCCCATTGTGCCCAGAGAGAGAAATATCTGCCTCTACCTAGGATCGAACTCACAGCCTCCCGATTGTGAGGCGAGAGCTCCACCTCTAGGCCACCGCACCACTCTAAACGGCTTGCTGGAGATAGGATTTATTCATTATTTATCTGTGTCGAGGTCGAACTGAACCTGGCAGAGGCCATTTTCCTGGTTCATCATTGCCACACAGTTGCAGGAGGGGGGAGGAAGGTTGGAATGCCTTACTAGGCACAACATAAATCTTTCTTGTAGGAACCAAGGTCATCTCCCAGGTGATGGAGGAAGGAGGAGAAGAGTGCCTGAGGGGCCCGCCAATTAACCTAATTGACCAACATGACCAGTGACACTTGGGGAAGGGGTTATTGCTTGTTTTAATTATACTGAACCTGTGGGAATGATTCAGAGTTGGTTTTACACGAAGCGTGCCGATATGATGTACCCAATAAAGAAGTTCTTTGAGGAAGCAAGTGGCCTCATAGTTCTGATTTGCTTCGTTAGTCGGGACCTTGACAATCTGATTTATCTCTTGCCTTATTTTTATTTTTTATTTTTTAATTTTATTCATAAACGTTTTGAATACAGTGTATTGTCAGGGTATACCATTTACCAAAAAAAAAAAAAAAAGTACAGAGAAAAGACAGTAAAAAATATTGACATATATACTGAGAATAATAATATAACCAAATAGTTTTGACTAAGTTTCTTTTTATATTAGCTTATTTATACTTTTGTTAAGTATATAGGCATAATTATAGTTATAAACCATCTTTGTATTTACTACATACATTCATAGTCTTTCTTTAATTTCTACCTCTTATCTCCAACCACTCGTAAAATCTATTCCATATCAAGTAATATTCTGTGTCTTCTTTATCTTTTATTTTTAAAGTTAGTCTATCCATTTCAGCACAATCTTAAGATTTTCCGAATTACATCCTCATCTGGTGGGGTGTTCTCATTTTTCCAGTATTTTGATATCTCGCCTTATTTTTGTAAACAACTCAAGGTGGCGAACATATCTAATACTCCTTTCTTTCTATTTTCCCCGCAACAACCACCCTGTGAGGTGGGTTAGGCTGAGAGGGTGAGACAGCTTTCATGCCTAAATTAGAACTAGAACTCACCATCTCCTGGTGATGGGTCCAAAGCCACCCAGTTGGCTTTTTTGCCTAAGGTGGGACTATAATTCACCATCTCCTGGTGATTGGCCCAAAGTCACCCAACTGGCTTTCATGCCTAAGGGGGGACTAGAACTCACCATCTCCTGGTGATTGGCCCAAAGTCACCCAATTGGTTTTCATGCCTAAGGTGGTTCTAGAACTCACCATCTCCTGGTGATTGGCCCAAAGTCACCCAATTGGTTTTCATGCCTAAGGCGGGACTAGAACTCACCATCTCCTGGTGATTGGCCCAAAGACACCTAGCTGGTGGGACTAGAACTCACAGTCTCCTGGTTTCTAGGCCAGCATCTTAACCACTGCATGAAACTGGCTCTGTATCCTAGTATTACTAGGAGGGACAATGTTTTATAATTTTTACCAATAGAATGTTCTTTGTAATTGTTAACTTCTTTCGAGCTTTTGCCCATCTAAAAGAGGTGGGGGAAAATGTTGAATTGTCTCTCCCCCCCCCCCTGAAAGAATCTGTGTTGAGATCAGAGAAGTGGCTTCTGAAACGTCATCGTAGAAAACAGCTACCACCTAAATAGAGGTGAAGGAAGGGAAATCTCAAAAGGTTTTCGCTAGTAGACAAGAGGAAAATAACTCCACTTCATATGGCGTGCAAACCTAGAAGGGCATTATCTACCATTAGTAACCTGGAATAGGGGTCTGTCAAAGCAAAGGGGGAGAGGGGGAAGGCATGGAGGAGTTATTGTATAAGAAACTCGCTGTCATGCCTCCATCGGAGTCTGAATCGGAGATGGAAGACGAACAGCTGACAGAGAGCCGGAGAGTGGCTCCGTTGGTTGTGGAGGAAACTGGGGAAGGGCAAAGTCAGGCTGGGCAGAGCAGGGAAGAGGTAGAACAAGGGAGAGGGGGTTCAGATGAAGACCAAGGCTCACCCCCTCCTCATCCTAGGGCGCGCAGGGAAGAACAGAGAAGAGAGCAACGTGGGTTGCGTGGCTTACGAGGAAGGGACCCGATTCCCTTCACAAGGCACACCTGGGGATGGAGTTTAAAGGAGAGGCAGTTGGAAGGGGCGTTTTTCGGGAACAAACGCTGAGTTCCTGGAGTGTTAGACGTTTGAACTTGCCAAGAATCCTTGCATTCCTGTGTGGCGTTCTGGACTGATTATCTGTATCTCTTGCTCCCTGAACTCCTTGCTTTGTTCTTGTTTTGCTAGATAAATTTGGGATTTATTGCCATGCAACCTTGGTGCAGACAGCGCTGGGCTGGACTCATTGCGACCAGAGGCTGTTTGAGGTTTGTTCAGGGAGATTTGGAGCATTAAAAGGGCCGATTTGAACTGCCAGCTGTTTGTGTTATCTCTGTGCCGTGCCCTGGGTCATCACTCTCACAAACTTGACAGCACATTTAAAACCAGATCGGAAGTCTTCTCCTTAAAAGCAAAGGAACCGGCTGCATTACCTTCATCAGCTCTTCTAGCCTGCTCCGTTTCTTAGAAGCGAAAAGGCTGGGATGCAGATAATTGCCTTCGTTGTCATCGTCATCGTCGTCATCATCTTCATCTTCCACTGCATCTGCCGAGTGAAGAACGGAAAGGATGAGATTATTATTATTTTTTTAACGGCAGTCTTCCAGAGCGCCACATTGTTTTGACAGCCACAGTGGGAGGACCGTGAAAGGAAGGAGTGGAAAGCCCGAAGCCAAGACAAAACCGTCTGGACACCATTCAGGGGCACCACAGAGGCCGCCGCGTTTGCAAGCTTTTGTTCAAAAGCTGCCGTGGTGATTGACGACGTGACGTTCAGAAAGCTGCAAATGATGCTGCCTTGAAGGCACCGATGCTTCTTGGGCAAGCTCGGCCCTGCACAGCATCCGTTTTCCATTGCAATACGGGTAATCCCTGACTTGCAATAGTTCACTTATATTTATTTATTTTGTCATGTTTATTAAGTTCACTTGTATTTATTTATTTTGTCATGTTCATGTCGTGTGTATTGGAGGTGGTGACCCTTTGAGAGCTGTATGCAACGAAATTTCACTTTAATGTATGCCAATTAGTGTACATGCAAAGTGACAATAAAGTTATTATTCTATTCTATTCTATTCTATTCTATTCTATTCTATTCTATTCTATTCTATTCTATTTTCTATTCCATTCCATTCCATTCCAAATTCTATTCAAAATTCTATTCAGAATTCTACTCCACTCCACTCCATTCTTCTCTGCTTCTCTCCTTCCCCTTCCCCTTCCCCTTCCCTATTCTATTCTATTCTATTCTATTCTATTCTATTCTATTCTATTCTATTCTATTCTATTATTCTATTCTATTCTATTCTATTCTATTCTATTATTCTTTTATTCTATTTTATTCTATTCATTCTATTCGTAGCCGTTTGCAGCTACATGGCCGCATTTTATGGTAGCTTGCAGAAAACTGGCACTTTTACTGTTTTTGGGCAAAACTGCGCCCATAGCAAATCAAGGGTTTGCTTTACAACTGCTGAAAAAAAAATCAGTCTGGTCACATGATGGACAGGCTCCATTATGGTCGTTATGTCGAGGGCTGCCTGTATAACAGCAACATTTCCTGCCTGGAACGTTTAAGCCAAATGTTTTCTCAAAGCTACTTGTTACTTTTATAGAGGAGCCCTGTCAAAGGAGTAAAACCATCTAAAAAATGCAAGCATAAAACTTCAGGTTTTTTTTTTTTTAAATGGATTTAAAAAGGAACTCGGCTAAACTCTGCCAAAAGTTGGGTTATGCCTGGAGAGGCCGTCATTTGAAGTATTTAAACTTCTAATCCTCTCTATAGCCTTTGGGGAAAAAAACGACTTAAAACATCTGCAGCAGATATTAGGGAAGAGCGTCCTCAGCTGTCAAGACGCCGGAGTGATTTAGACAGGAACGCACAAGCTTACAGGCTGCCTCCTGCCTGACACCGTGTTTCAAAAAAACCCCCCACAAAGATCGCTTACTTTTTTCCTCCTCTTTTTTCTTCTCCGAAGTAGCGTAGCGCCCTTCCTTCATGGCTTTCTGAATAAATTTGTAGTAAGGATTGAGGTAGTGATCAAACCGCAGGAAATCAAATTGGGAGTTCCGAGCCTGTTTTGCTTTCAGCATAATCTCAAACTGGACTCCCTGCTTGCAGACGAAATTCGCCGTCCGTTCGATGATGGCGTGCATTTTGGCAGTGGGGGGCTACGGGGGGGATAAAAAAAAATTAGGTTCGTCTTTTAACAGATGCAGTTCTTTCGGTTCGGGCCTCCCTTCCCTTCCCTTCCCTTCCCCCCCCCCCCCCCCCCACGCTGTGGCAAATGATCTTAACCCTGGCAGCCAAACGCCTGTTCTTTCCCGAGCTTTGCCACTCCAAAGAGAAAATCAAAAGTGAAACTTTATATCCCCTCGCTGCAATTACATAGGGCAATGGAGAGATTTTACACAACAAATTGGCGAAGACAAAGGCGGGGGTGTAATTTTGCGACTTATGATGCCAAAACCGAAGCACGGCTCGGCTGTGGATGAGCAGAAAGCCATCAAATCATCTTCCATCTGCCTGGAATTGCAACAATAAAAGTGGGAAACCATAATGCATTACTTGTGAACCATGGTCATCCAATAAGCAGCAGGCTAGAGAGATAAACTCTGAAAAAAGCTCCTGGATCTCATGATTGCAAAGCAAGATGAGGGGGGGAAAAGAATGTGGCCATTAGAACGGTGAAAAGCTCAGGAAAAAAAAGGCCAATTTTCTCGCCTTTTTTCAGTTTCTGACCGCAAATAGTCCGCATTACAGTTGTATTCTTTTTCAATATGGGTGCAATTGTAAAACCTGAGGAATGAACTGGCAACTGGGGTTCTCGAAACCACAGATTTTTCCATTGTTGCCAAAAGGAAAGGTTGGGGCAATAAACACCCCAAAAAGAGAGCATGAATCTTTTATACTAAGCATTTACCAACAAGAACGTTATTTAAAGGAAATGCAGGGAGCCCTTAACTTACAATAGTTTGTTTAGTGACCGAAGTTACAACGGCACTGAAAAAGGGATGTTTTTTCACACTTAGAGGACTGTTGTAGCAGCCCCACAGTCACGTGATCAAAATTCAGACCCTTGACAACGGACTCTTATTTATGACAGTCATATTTTGCAACCTTCTGGCAAGCAACATCAATGGGGAAGCCCGATTCACTTAAAAACCGTGTGACTAACTTAACAACAGCAGAGATTCACTTAGCATCTGTGGCAAGGAAAATGGGGCAAAACTCACTTAACAACCGTCTTGCTTAGCAACATAAATTTTGGGCTCAGTAACGGTTGTCACTAGAGGACTATCTGTATTGGAGGTTTTTTTTTTAAAAAAGAAATCAATGATTCCCCCCCCCCCATTTTTTCAGTCAAATCACCTGAGAAATATTATAATATGTAAGGCTTTTAGAGGAATAACCTGGGAACAGTTTATTTTGTATTCCCCACTGTCAGTTTTGTTTCCCTTAACTGCATGAATGGCTTCTTTAAAAAGTACTATTTATTAAATTTCTACCCCATTTTTTAAAAAAAGAGATCCAAGCAGGGCAACATGCTACCGTGTTTCCCCGAAAATAAGACCCTGTCTTGTATTTTTTTGAACCCTGAAATAAGCGCTTGGCCTTATTGCCGTGCACTCAAAAGCCCGATTGGGCTTATTATCAGGGGATGTCTTATTTTGGGGGAAACAGGGTATCCTTTCTCCAGTTTTTCTCTGTCAATCTCCAAGTTAGGGACGCTTGGTCAAGGGAAATTGACTTGTCCGAAGTCATCTAAGGTGCTTCCATAACTGAAAGCCGATTAAACCTGCCCTAATCAGCCTGACACTTGTCTGCTGCATCACGCGAGCCGTTTTAAAGGCAGTTGCTAAAATTAGGTGGCAAAATGAACCCACTTCATCCTGTGATTTACACAGTGGGACACAAATTTTGTAACAGTTTTATAGCTTTCTTACCCAATCATGCAGTTAATTTCAAAGGCAACCAGGGAACAATATCGTTTAAAAAAAAAGAACATGGAGCCACCCGTGCAAATTTATGTCTCCCCTTTCAAATACCTGAAGCCTATCTAAGATAGACCCCTGCTTTTGTGACAAGACTAAGGGGAAAACACCTGAGCTATAGCAACAGCAATGGGAGTTAAACTTATATACAGCTTCACAGTGTTTTACAGCCCTCTCTAAGCAGTTTACAGAGTCAGCCTATTGCCCTCAACAATCTGGGTCCTCATTTTACCCACCTCGAAGGATGGAAGGCTGAGTCAACCTTGAGCCAGTGAGAATCGAACTGCTGGCAGTTGGCAGAATTAGCCTGCAATAAAGCATTCCAACCACTGCGCAGGAAGGAAGGGAGGGAGGGAGGGAGGGAGGGAAGGAAGGAAGGGCAATAACACTAGCAATAGCACTTAGACTTATATACCGCTTCACAGTGCTTTATAGCCCTCTCTAAGAGGTTTACAGAGTCAGCCTATTGCCCCCAACAATCTGGGTCCACATTTTACCGACCTCAGAAGGATGGAAGGCTGAGTCAACCTCGAGCCGGTCAGGATCGAACTGCTGGCAGTCGGGCAGAGTTAGCCTGCAACGCTGCATTCTAACCACTGCGCCACCACAGCAAATAATTCTGATGTTATTTATTACAAGTTTACATATAGGTCATCTTGGGTGGATAACCATGATTTGTTAATAAAGAGGTGGGTTGTTTTTTTTTTTAAGTCTCTAATCATAAACATGGGTGCAGCAATGGTAAGGAAATGAATTCCACACACCAGGAAAAAACCAAAAACAAGCAAACCCCCTCCCCCCCAAAACAGAGAAGGGCTACAGAAGTCTCCCCCCCCCCCACTGGACATCTGACAGAATTTTTGAGATCTGTGCCCTCCTCGTAGAATTTAGCCTTCTTTCAGAATTTCAAACTTCCGAGTTGCTTTGCCCGTATCAAAGGACTTTTGATTCATGTTCACACAGGGCCTGAAATTGCAAACTGCTAAGTCACAAGGGGAAGGCCGCTCGCTACCTGTATTTGATATGGTTTTAATCGTAAAAGGGATCACGTCTATGCAAATGCATCTCTTATTTCGTTCTAAATTATTCCGCAGATGGTGGATTGGAAAGCTGCTGGAACAACACATCTAAAATGCAATCACCAGGCAAATGTTGTGCTACCTCTCCAAATCAGGAGAAAGAAACTAGATGATCTAGATAATAAAATATGAGTTACAACAGAATGATTCAACTAGGAAGAGCCAGACTGGGGAAATAATTCCAGGGCTGTAAATCTTACCGAGAAACTTCCGACAACCTTCCTAAAATATGGCGTTTCTCGCCCCCCCCATCAGAGCATTATTATTGCAATTGTTTGCAGTAGGCCAACTATTCTTGGTTTACTCCCAGGTAACTATAGTAGGATTACCTTGACTTACAACAGTTCGTGTAGTGACCGTTCCAAGTTACAACGGCACTGAAAAAGGGGATTTATGACCATTTTTCACACTTCTGACCATTGCAGCATCCCCATGGTTACGTGATCAAAATTCGGACGCTTGGCAACTGACTCGTATTTATGACGGTTGCAGTGTCCCGGGGTTGTGTGATCCCCTTTTGCGACCTTCTGACAAGCAAAATCAATGGGAAAACCATAGTCACTTAACAACCGTGGGACTAACTTAACAAGTGCAGTGATTCGCTTAACAACTGTGGCAAGAAAGGTCGTTAAAAAGGGGCAAAACTCACGTAACAAATATCTCGCTTAGCAACAGAAATGCTGGGCTCAACTGTGGTCGTAAGTCGAGGACTACCTATACAACCTAAATCTGACAATCTCAATTAATGCAATAGCCAGATAAGATATTCAGGAAGCTTTCAGAATTGAATTTCCGAACAGACAGATTTACTTGTTGCATTATTCAAAATTACAGAAAGGAAGATGCTGTAGATACTCCACGGTGTTGATCTGTATTAAAAACATACTCACCAGTTCCACATCGGAAGGTACATTCAATCCCAAAGGGGCGATAAATGGCTCTTCGTTTTCTTCTACACTTTCTGCCTTGGTTACAGCCGCTATAAATTAGAAGAGGATACGCTATCATGCAAAAACCTCTCTTGTATAAACGGAACTCAAACAAAACATCGGGTTAAGCTTCCCTTCTTGGCAGCCTATTTCTTTTTTTTCCATCTGCATATTTCCAGGCTGCGTTACAGTGCCAATTTTGTTTCATTACCTGTTTATTGGGTTAAGCCTGCCTCTGCTGAGGAACACAAACATGTTTTTGTTAACCTGATGGTGTAACTATCGCTTAGGAGACCAAGACGCATGGCGGGATCGAGCCTTAATGTGTCTCGGCAAAGTTGATGCCGCAGATGTTCGCAGATGTTCCACCTGAGCGACATACCAGCGAACATCGCTTGAACAACCAGAAGCAATTAAAAGAAGAGTCTTTGAAGAGTGTACACCAGCGATTCAGAAGTTAAGAGCCATTGGAAAGATACAGGCAGTGGGGAGAAATCCATCTCGGTTACAACGATCAGACTGCAGACTTTTCCTTTCTCGTTGTCAAGAAGATAAATCCTTGATGCATGTATTTACGCAACCAGGTTGCGTCTGGTTTTCGAGATAATCTGCACCGCCTTGCTAGATTAATTCACAGAAGTAACTAGGGAGCTGACTGGGATAACGACATTTCATTCATTAATGTCTTTTCTCTGATACCTGGGTGGCTTGTTTTTACAAATCAGTAGCTACAGCTCAGCCACTTAAAATGGCCAAAACTGTTCAGCTTATTTTTTTTTAAATTGACAGCCTTCTCTTTCCCATCCACAAGTTGTCCCAAACCCTGGGAAACTGGCTGGAATCACACTGCCTAAATTGGTCCATTCTGTACAGAATTCGGATGGGGGAATCTTAGGGTAGGCCTAATTCTTGTTTTATAGAATAGAGAGAGAGCTGGAATGTCTTCTAGTCCAACCTAGTCCTGCTCAGGCAGGAAAAACTATACCATTTCAGACAAAAGGTTGTCCAATCTCTTCTTAAAAACTTCCAGTGTTGGAACACCCATGTCTGGAGGCAAGTTGTTCCACTAATTAATTTTTCTAACTGTCAGGAAATTCCTCCTTAGTTCTAGGTTGCTTCTCTCCTTGATTAGTTTCCATCCGTTGCTTCTTGCCCTGCCTTCATGTGCTTTGGAGAATAGGTTGAGCCCCTCCTCTTTTTGGCAGCCCCTGAGATATTGGAAGACAGCTATCCTGTCACCCTTGGTCCTTCTTGTCATTAAACTAGACATGCCCAATTCCAGCAACCGTTCATCATATGTTTTAGCCTCCAGTCCCCTAATCATCTTTCTTGCTCTTCTCTGCACTCTTTCCAGAGTCTCAACATCTTTTTTACGTCGTGGTGACGCAAACAACTGGATATACAAGTAGTCCTCAACTTATAAAAGTTCCTTTTGTGACCGTTTAAAATTACAGTGGCACTGAAAAAAAACGACTTATGGCCGTTTTTCATCCTTACGACCATTACGGCATCCCCATGGTCATGTGATCAAAATTCAGACGCTTGGCAACTGATTCCTATTTATGACAGTTGCAGTGGCCCGGGGCCATGTGAACAGTTTTTGTGACCTTCTGACAAGGAAACTTAATGGAGAAGCCAGATTCACTTAACACGCGTGTGACTAACTGAACAATGGCAGTGATCTACTTCATGACGGTGGCCTGAGAGGTCATAACATGGGGCAAAACTCACTTAACAAATGTTTCACTTAGCAACAGAAACGTTGGGCTCAACTGTGGTCGTACGTCGAGGACTCCCTGTAGTAATTCTACAAAGTAACTGATTAATTCACGGAGTGGTACGCTACATCCTCTTGATATAGTAGTCCATCACTAGATGAACTCCGTTAACCTTCAATTCAATTATCTTCCTGTGTTCAGATTTTTAAACAACCACATGCAAGAACTGGGATCAGAAGAAAATATGCAAAGCCACATCAGAACTCAACTTCTATCTCTTCCCAGTTTCTCCAGAGCTGGCGGGCGGATACAGCATCAAAAGGACTAGGGGAAGATTAAGATGGATCTGCTTAACAACTAGGGCAGATATTCTGCCCTCGCTTAATACCAGACAAAACAGATACAACCTTCTGATCTATCCCAGAATCAATGGAGGTGTAAATTCTTCTCTACAAATTCCCAGCGGTTAATTATTAATGGCATCCCGCCCCCCCGCCCCCCAATTTAATCTGGGAGAGCAATCTCAGAATTGTAATTCAATTACGGGGAAGGGAAGGGAAGCCTCAGATTCAACACAAGAGGTGTGTGAGGGTGTGTGTGTGCTTGTGCACAGGGGATATGTGGGTCAAATTCACTTCTCCCATACAAAGCAAGTCTTAATGGCTCTGAACAATTGTGATGTACAGTTCCTACTAATGCCTACGGCAAACAAATGGGCTCAAATGTAACCATAATTTGTCAGTTGCACAGGAAGTAGGATTCTATACAGTACTGCCTTTTGCTTACCCCAAAGTCTGCAGGGACTACAAACCATACAGCAGACAAAGCGATTTAACAACTGTCTTATTTTTCCTCCATTTATTTTTAAACATTTCCTGCAATGCTGTTTTTCTACTTCCACTGTCACTGGGAGAGAGGAAAACAAAGAAACATGTTTTCAGAGACACTCATAGACAGCTAAGCTGACTACAGGGGAGTTGTTTTAATGATCTGACCCAAGAACATCTGTTTCTCTTTGGCGGCATCGCAAAACCCGTGTGATTTGACATTACGGTAAGCCTCACCATTACAAGTTCTTAAAAGCATGTTGAGTTTCTCAAAGAGCAACGGGCAAACATCACGCATTAACTATGTAATACCCTGTTTCCCCCCAAAATAAGACATCCCCTGATAATAAGCCCAATCGGGCTTTTGAGTGCATGGCAATAAGGCCAAGCGCTTATTTCAGGGTTGAAAAAAATATAAGACAGGGTCTTATTTTTGGGGAAACACGGTAGCTACCACACTACCCGTTCTCCCTACACTCATCACTGGATGGATCTGGGCCACTCGAAGTGCCGGAGGAAATGGATCATCATTAAACTTTAATTTACAGAGAACGCAGCAAAAACATGACATTTGTAATCAAACATGACAGTCTCGGATGTTCCTTGTGGTATGACTACATAAGCAACTGGTGGTGCGTTTTATTTATTATTATTATTTTTACCAACCACGTTGTGCCTATTACATTGCACAGAAAAGCAATGAGCAACCTCAGCTACTAGGTAAGCAAAAATGAATTGAAAATTTGACAATGATAATATACCATCTGAGGAAGAACTGATAAGGAAAATATTGGACTGTGCAGAGATGGATAAATTAACAAAAGAAATAAAAGAAAAAGAAAAGACAGATTACTACTTGGATTGGGATAAATTTTACAATTGGTTCGAAATAAGAAATAGAATGTAAGGTGTAAAAAATGAAAAGGGAAAGGAGAAACGATATGGGTAAATTATGAGTGTCTTGTAAGTAATAAGTGTGAAGAAATAAAGACAGAAATATGTAAAAATGTGAAAACAATTAGAGAAGAGTAAAAGGGAAAAATGTAAATAATAGATTATATACTGAGACGAAACTGTTGTTAAAAGTGTATTTATGTATATATGTGGATGTAGGTCTTTGTTTGTTTGTGTGTATTGTTTTGTAGTTTTAAAAATCAATAAAAAAATTAAAAAAAAAGAAAAAAGAAAAGAAAATTTGACTTTGCCACGATTCAGTCTACATCCTATAAGGCAGGGGTCCCCAAACTGTGGGCCGTGGCCTACTACCAACCGGGCCGTGTGAGTGGCAGGATGGCACATAGCCTGACTCACGCAAGTGGCAGGTACTGGCGCTCGCAGCCCCACTCGCGTTCGTTGCAGGCACTGATGCCCGCAGCTCGACTCCCGCAAGCGGTGGGAGCTGGCTCTCACAGCCCCCATGAGTGGCGGGCACTGGGCACTCGCAGCCCCACAGCTCACCCCAATCGAGCTGTGCACGCTCATATCTGCAACTGCCCCTCGCACAAAATCATTCCCTCTTGCCCCTGCCCCGGGTCGCCAACCCAGAATGGTTGAGGAACGCTGCTATAAGGCAACCTGAATGTAGCAATAGCAATAGCAATAGCACTTAGATTTATATACCGCTTCATAGTGCTTTACAGCCCTCCCTAAGCGGTTCACAGAGTCAGCATATTGTCCCCAACAATCTGGGTCCTCATTTTACCCACCTCGGAAGGATGGAAGGCTGAGTCAACCTTGAGCCGGTGAGATTTGAACCGCCGAACTGCAGCTAGCAGTCAGCTGAAGTAGCCTGCAGTGCTGCACTCTAACCACTGCGCCACCTCGGCTCTTATAATGTCTCGAACAAGAAAGCACACCCAAGTATTTCAAACGACGAGTAAGAATATTTCAGGGAATCCGAAAAAGAACTGATCAGAATGAGGGAGGTTTCACTTTCTTTGTTGGTTTTAAAAGGATCGAGTAAGCTAATACACTTGCTTGTATTACTCACTTCCATGCCAGTTGCAAGCTACTTAATATACAGAAACTCTTTCAGCCTCTAAAAAGTACTACGTTTTATGCTTGAAAGCCAGTTAGGCCTAGTCGTTAAGGCACTAAGTTAGAAACCTGGAAATCACAAGTTGTAGTTCCACTTTAGGCATGAAAGGTGGCTGGGTGACTTTGGGTCAATTACCAGGAGACGGTGAGTTCTAGTTCTGCCTTGGGCATGAAAGCAGGCTGGATGACTTTGGGCCAATTACCAGGAGACGGTGAGTTCTAGTTCTGCCTTGGGCATGAAAGCAGGCTGGGTGACTTTGGGCCAATTACCAAGAGACGGTGAGTTCTACTTCTACCTTGGGTATGAAAGTAGGCTGGGTGACTTTGGGCCAATTACCAGGAGATGGTGAGTTGTAGTTCTGCCTTGGGCATGAAAGCTGGCTGGGTGACTTTGGGCCAATCACCAGGAGTCGGTGAGTTGTAGTTCTGCCTTGGGCATGAAAGCTGGCTGGGTGCTTTTGGGTCAATTACCAGGAGACGGTGAGTTCTAGTTCTGCCTTGGGCATGAAAGCTGGCTGGGTGACTTTGGGCCAATTACCAGGAGACGGTGAGTTCTAGTTCTGCCTTGGGCATGAAAGCAGGCTGGGTGACTTTGGGCCAATCACCAGGAGACGGTGAGTTCTAGTCCCGCCTTAGGCATGAAAGCTGAAGAGATGTTTGTTTCGTGTGCAGGTGTCCCCGAACTGAGGAATTCAATGCCTTTCATCAACAGAACTACAAAATTCTAGCCCACCCAATATGATTTCCCCCCCCCCCCAAGATATATAAAGAAAGCTATTTTTTCACAGAATTTCCCTTACCTTTGGCCTTGAACGGCTGTTCTTCTTCCTCAGTGGGTTCTGAGGGATCGTAATAATCACTACTGTAGGTAAATCCCACTGCATTATAGGATCCATCCTCAGCCAAAGCTTCGCTCAGCCTCTTATATTCTTCCTCTTGAAGAAAAAAGCAATACGCAATTAAAAAAGGGAGGGAAAACATTTAAATACAGCTTTCTTTTTTAAAAAAAAAAAGAGAACGTAATTCGCCCTAGCATTAAAACACAAACGTTACAGCAAGCCGACCACATGGGTCATGTATGAACACTGATATTTCCGCCCATACACAAAAAAAGGGCAGAAGATATGAGCTTTCTTTCTTCTTCTTTTTTTGGGGGGACGATCTTGGTTTATATTTTTTTTAAATGTCTCCTGCTGAGATAAGCGTGAACGTCATTTCTACTCAAAACACAGAAGGGAAAAAAAAAAAGAGAGACATGAACTTTTCGATGATACGATACTGTTAAAGAAGAACAGTTAAAAGAGTGTGTGCTCAATGCTCAGCCTGCCCTCAAAACGTGGGCAGCAATTCTGGGTTGGCTCTACAAATAAACTATCCTGAGGTCCTCAGATACGCAAAGACGCTCGTTTTTTCGAATCCACTGGGTTACTGTCAAAATAATATCAGAAAGAGTGAGTATATAACGAGTGGGAAACAACGATTTTTTTCTTTAAAAGTTACATAAGACTTTTCAAAGGAGAAAAAAAAAAGCAATTTTTTTTTTTCAATTCAACGCTGTGCTATTCTCAGGAAATTGTCCTAGATTTTTATACCTTGCCTTGCCTCTTCCTCAAGCAAGTCCGTACGCAAGGCTAAATACCTCTCTTCGTCACAGAGAGCTTCGATTCGAGTTTCCTCTTCCGACAATTGGTAATCTCTGTTCCAGGTGGAATATTCGGCGTCGTATTCGGAAAGGTCGTGCAAGTGGCCACGCCCATCATATCTGCAAACAGGAAGGGGAGGATCAACCAAGGGACTTCGGGCTCGACTTCCTGCCAAATCTATCAATACTTACCACCTATAACGGAAAAGAACCATCTACTGAATAAAACGAGGGACCCGTTAATCTGACTCAACACTCCTGACCCACTTCCTTTAAACAAGCGCAGAAACCAAGCCCCTTTGGGGAGTTACTGATTACAATTAAAAGCGGACTATCTAACCGGCTACCAAGAGGAACCAGCTGCTATGCGTCCTTACCGTTTGTGGTTCAATCATTTAATGACCCTGGCCAACATATGTAACGGCTATGTAACAGAGGGAATTTTTGTTTTGTTTTTTCCTGCAAAGGCAAATTACTTACATTTACACAAACCCAAGTACATAAATACCTATCCGTAAGAACCAAACGGTGGGCAATTCCTCGCTTCTTTCTGCTAGTCTTGCATTCTCAGGAGAAATCTTCATCAAAGAAACCTGGATCCATTGGAGGTAAAATCATGGCTAGGCTCGGCCCCTAGCTATGCGGCTGAGGAAAGAAGTCCTGGGTTATGTGATAGAGAGAGACACATACATAGGAACAGCAACATTGGTGCAATTTAAGGAGGTTCTTTGCAGGAAACGCTCGCCGATCCCCTGAACTAGATATCCATCGTTTTACGTTGGGTGTTTATTTCATCCAAATGGTCACTTTTTTTTTCTTTTTTCTTTGTAATTGTCTGTGTTTGTAAGCCGCTTAAGTATTTCTTTGGGCTAATAATGTGGGGTTTTTTTGGTATAATCTGTGCAAGGCCGGTAATTAAGAGAGGATTAGGCTGAGACTTAAAACTATTTTCTTTGCGGCTGGGAAAATATGAGCAGAAGGGAGCAACCGGGTCCATTCCACCATTCTGAGAGGAATGTGGAATATGAGGTTTGGTTAAAAGGCTCGTTAGATGAAAACTAATGTAATGTAGGAGACTTTATTTAAAAAGTAAAACCAGACTTGTGAATAAAAAGGCAACTTTCTTCTAAGATGTAATCGTCTCAATGCCATTATTGCTTCCTCAAAAAGAAACAATTCCAGAGAGAGCAAGGTAAAAAAACAAAACAACCGCTCTGAAAGATTATCAATCAATAATTTAGAGCCAATTTTCTATAGTCACTAAATCTATCAAACCTCCTTAATTTACAAATGTAAAATAATAAAAGATCATGAGCATATCCATAGCTTGCTCCTACCATTTTTACAGTTTTCAGCTAACTTGCCCTATCAGAAACTGTGAAAGAGCATTGGCTGATATGTGCTATTGTTTTGACTGATGACCATGAAGCTGAATTATCAAATCAATGTTTAATTTACATTTTAATTTGATTCCAGGAAGTAACAAAATATTGCCACATAACCTCATCCAAGACATATGCCATGGTGTTACCAACAGTACATTTTTGTTCTAAATGTTTAAAGAAAATTCATTTTAAGGTTTCGCCAAAAATAATCATTAATGAGTTTTGTATCGTTCCCAGTAGGGTTTGATTTGGGAATTGGTATCTTGTAAACTTACAAAGCTCATGTAAATGGAAAAATGGAAGGAGCAAGCTCTTACAATATGCCACACACTCTTTTCAAACCAAAGCCTTCAGACTCTCTTTGCTTTACACTAGGGGAATTGTGCTAACAACAATGCCATTTCAGTCCCTTTGGCTATCCATTTTTTCACTAAAATGCCAATAGAAACACTTTGATCTTCCAAAACAATGAGATTACAACCAGCCAAAGAATCCACCTGTCAGTTTTAGCTTTAAATAGCAGGAGTCCCCAAGCGTAACAGCATTACAGGAACCATTATCTAAATTCTGTACCATTTTGTGGTAATAAAATGAGTTTCCATGAAGCTACAAATACTATTAAACTAAACAGCTGGAACATCTATCTACAAATCAATGAAAACCAAGGTTTTTTGCCAGAAGCCGTACAAGTGTAGCCAATACACGCAACAACTTCCATCACGCTAAAAGCGGCATTACTGCCCTAAGTGAATTAGAATATTAGGAATTCAGAAACCAAGGTTCTACTTTGTCAAACGTGAAATCCCCTGGAGGATTTTAAAACAGTCACTAAACCTCAGTTTTAACCTTCTCTACAGGACCATTGCTACTATGCTACTCCGAAGAGGGGGGAAAAACCCGCAGCAAAACAAAGATTCATCAATGAATTGTAATAAGGAAGGATGAGAATGCAAGAATCACTTGTACAAGCCATTAACCTTGGACTGTAGCTTTACATCACTTATTGGAAACTCAGGCAGGAAAAAATATGGCCTGGGCAAAAAGTCATACTGCATAACAGATCGTGGGGTTAACTTTACCCCCCTAGAGAGTAGGTTTTCGCTAGGATAAGCATTCAGAGATGCAAATAGTCTTCCTTCCATTTGTAACAGGAGTCATTAAAGACTTTGATTTGAAAAGAGGGTACTCCAACCCCAGTTTATATAGGATCCACTCCTTCAAGGTGGAGGGAATGTAAATAACACAACAATCCTCTGCCAAGGAGGAAGGGAACATGGGGAGGTGAGGAAGGGACATCTAGATTTATCTAGATCAGATAAAGCCCGAAGACAAAGCTTTCTAGATTTCCAAAGCTGGCTTTGTGGGAATCTAAAGGAAACTTTACAAATTTTGTAGTTTTTTTTTTTTAAAGATGTGCTGTGCCTTGACAAGCTCAACAGGCAGAATTCAAGGGAAGCTCTTAATTTTTTTTTTTTTAAATAGCTATTATAGGAGCCATATCACACCCAACTTCAGAGGTGTAGACATGCTGGTCTCTTCCATCAAAAACCAAGCCAGCATCACTTTAAAGGTAGGTAGATTTCATGGTCTAAAATCATTCAAATATGTGAAGGATTTGATTTGGTGGGCGGTCTCAGTATTAAAACCACACGTTTTATAAATAATTGTTGTTCCTTTGAAAGCTGTTTTTACCAAATCAAACTTTCTACATGTGCACCCAAAAAAACAGCAGCCTTTTTGGGGAGACATCTCTAGCCAGGCATCTGTCATAAACAAACTGACATAGGTAAGCATAGTCCAATACATGATTTCTGAAAGCTTCTCAGCTGTAGTTGCAGATTAAAAAAAAAAAAAAAGTTGAAAGGTGACTTAGATCTTCCAGTAATAAGTTTTTTTAAGGTTACAGTACATTATATTTATGCCCTGGTATTACAACCAAGTGATGGCAAGATTTGTTATTCACCAAGAACTCGCAGTAACTTGAAGTACAGCTTTTCCAACAACTGGAATTATATAATTAGATTGTTTACACAAAAACAAACAGTCCAATTTTATGTGGTTACAACAACCTAATGCACAAAAGTTTTTTTTACTGGTAATCTTGGGAATTCCTTCTACAAGCTGAATGGAAGCAACAAAATTCAATTTTGGGGGGGATTTTATTGGATTTCCAATTTTATTGGAATGATGGGGCCTTGGCAGCCATCTCCAACTTGGACAGATGGGCTAGTGGGAGTTGTAATCCACATGTAGAGATCACCAGGGAGGCGGAAACGGATGATGGGAGTCGTAATTCAGCACATCAGAGATATTTTAATGTGTTACCTATAGATTACAAAATTTATAACCCTGCACAACTAAATGAAGGTATTTGTTTAGCGTAGGGTATCCGGAAGCAGCCAGGGATGCTGGATGGGGATTGTAGTCCAGCATATCCCCAAACCACAAACAACAGGGATGGGAGATGTAGTCCAGTCTGTGTGAAAGCAGCCAGGGATGCTGGACGGGGATGGGAGTTGCAGTTCAGGCTGTCTAAAATCAGACAGCGAAAACAGACGAGGATGGGAATTGTAGTCCCGGCTGTCTGAAATCAGAGACGGGGATGGGAATTGTAGTCCAGGCTGTCTCAAATGAGACAGGGAAGACAGATGGGGATGGGAGTTGTAGCCCAGCCTGTCTGAAATCAAAGACAGACGGGGATGGGAATTGTAGTCCAGCCTGTCTGAAATCAGACGGGGACGCTGGACAAAGATGGGAACTGTGGCCCAGCCCTCCTCGTAGAAGACAGGGATAAGCCTTTCCTCGCCTGGGCCCAGCTCTCCCGCGTCCTGCTTGGCAGAGGATCCCCGGCAGCCCCCCACCCCCCCCACCCATTTCCACCCTCCCCAGAGAACCACCAAGGCCACAAGGAGGGCGAGAGGACCGTCAG
>QLTV01003660.1:983246-999994 GCA_003457575.1 Thermophis baileyi
ATCATCCTTTTAGAGGGTCGTTAAACCACTTGGAGGTTTATCTGTGTCCTCAGAGTCACCTGAGTGGTGCAAATGGTTCCTGTAGTCTGCAATTTTTCTCTCTCTGGAAATTCTTTCATACTTCCACACCATTCCAAGGGTGTTCATCCCAAATTGCATAGCTAAAAGTCTGTAGAGATTCTCAGCCATCCAGGTCATGGTTGTCCCAAAGGGGCTTTTTCAGGAAGCAACTGGACTTTCTATCCTGTCAGGGCTGAAGAAGCTTCTTGGATGAGAAGCGAAACATCTTCAAAAGAAAAAAAGTCCAGTTGCCTCCTGAAAAAGCACCTTTGGGACATTCAGGCTGATGGGACCCACAGAATGCCTCCTTTGCCAGCACGAGTGGGAAGGACCAATCGGCCAAAACTGTACAGACCTTGGCTTCTTAACACTGCAAAGCAAAAAAAAAAAAGAAAATGTCTTATTTAACCCGCTCTAGGGAAACATTTAATTAAACATGGACGGGTATACACCAGCGGTGGGTTGCTCCCGGTTAGGCCCGGTTCTGTGAACCAGTAGCGGTGGCGGTGGGAGGCTCCACCCACCTGCCCGCGATGCTCCGCCTACCCGCCCGGGACGCTTCTGTGCATGCACAGAAGCTTCTGTGCATATGCAGAAGCATCGCACGCGCACGAGCGAACCGGTAGTGACGGGATTTAGAACCCACTACTGGTCTACACACATTTCTCAAAATACCCAAAGTACCTGGGTGAGCTATTGCCTACCACCCAGTTTCCGTGTATCTACAATTAGACTTTTTTCCCCCTTTGACTTAAGCAGAAGAGAGAGGGAGCGAGAGGGGGGGGGGGGGGGTGTGGTTTCCAAAAATGCTTTTGTCTCCCGAACAACTGGGGGAAAAAAAGACTTTGTGTCCCCTTCCTTGTTACTAGGGAACGAGTGAATCCAGTGACGTGCGGTACGATTTCCTCTTCTGCAGTGGCACGCAAAAAACCTTCTGACATGCGAAAATTGTGGGCAGGTGGCCACATTAAGTTTTAATAAGTTCCTCCCAGAGCAGTCGAGAAGGAGACTCATCTAAGGGAAACAAAAATCTTATTTTCGCTTTATTAAAATCAAACGCACTCACGGTAGGGTCCGATACGTGGCCTTAGTCTTCTCGCTTCCCCCCCCCGCTGCCGCCTCTGTAGGAAAGCAATAAAGATATATGACATTGACTCAGTGGTGAAATCCAAATTTTTTTTACTACCGGTTCTGTGGGCGTGGCTTGGTGGGTGTGGTGTGGCATGGTGGGCATGGCTTGGTGGACGTGGCAGGGGAAGGATACTGCAAAATCTCCATTCCCTCCCCACTCCTGGGGGAAGGATACTGCAAAATCCCCATTCCCTCCCCACTCCAGGGAAAGGATACTGCAAAATCCCCATTCCCACCCCACTCTGGGGCCAGCCAGAGGTGGTATTTGCCAGTTCTCCAAACTACTCAAAATTTCTGCTACCGGTTCTCCGAACTACTCAAAATTTCCGCTACCGGTTCTCCAGAACCTGTCAGAACCTGCTGGATTTCACCCCTGCCTTGACTGATCTGTGGCCTTCACAGCCCCCCCCCCAAATAAACTCAGATATTCTATGGTGGGCATCATAATTTTATGACGAAGGCCCTTCAGCAAGGAAGACATTCTCATTAGTTTATTGTAAATTGAATATTTTGACTTGATGCAAACTCCAGACAACTGATGCTTCTATTTGAACTCAAAATGGGGCATAATTCGCACTGGGTGTTCAGTTGGGTGGGTCATGCGCCAAAACCCATATGTTTTTTCCCCTTCTTCATCCAACTTCGTCTGAAACCTACAGGTAGGCCTCGACTTACAACAGTTCGTTTAGTCACCATTCGAAGTTACGACGGCCCTGAAAAAAGTGACTTAGGACCATTTTTCACACTTATGACCCTTGCAGCATCCCCATGGTCACATGATCCAAATTCAGGTGCTTGGCAACTGACTCCCCTTTTGCGACCTTCTGATAAGCAAAATGTCAGGGTTCCAAGTAACACCCCCAACGAAAGAAAACTCCGAGGCTTGAGTTTCCTCAAAGTTCCACTTTATTAGAGATGTCATATTGGCACATCTGGGAAAACCCGAATCTGAAAGCTTCCGGGTTTTCCCCACCCAAAAGAAAGTTCAAGTCCCTGCCCCAACACCCACATGTCCATCACATGGTCCAATCAATGCACCCTCCCAACTGGAGATGCCTCCCAGGCACACCCCTCCAGGTGCAGGGCAGAGTGACTTTGACTCTCGGAGAAAGGAATGCTATTTTGACTACATATCTCCCCAGCTCCATACAATCCCCGCCTCCCAGTTTCCCACAGCACTAAATGTGGCAGGCCTGAAGATTCAAGGCCCAAAAAATGGCTTCCAGGCCTGACACAAAGTCAATGGGGAGGCCAGATTCACTTAAGAACCGGGTTACTAACTTAACAACTGCGGTGATTCACTTAGCAACTGTGGCAAGAAAGGTTGTAAAATGAGCCAAAATTCACTTAACCAATGTCTGACTTAGCAACGGAAATCTGGGGCTCAATTGTGGTCATAAGTCGAGGACTACCTGTCTATCTGGGGCCTTTTACAATTTCATCAGGGTGATTCTGTTCTCAAGAGTAATGTGGATTTCTTATTTTGTGAGTGAAAAAAAGAAAAGATCTTAAAAGGTTTTTGTACATGGATTTTAATTAAAAGCCCGCATTACCTATATATACATACATACATACATACATACATACACACACACACACATACACATACATACACATACATACATACATATATACATACATACATATATATACACAGACATACATTATACTGTATATATACATACATACATACTGTATATGCATATATATATATATATATATATATATATATACACACAAATTATACATAAACCCAAATTAACCCAAGGATCACCTAAATTAAGTGAGAAAAGAAATGCATAGATTGCATAATCTCTTTTTAATCTTTAAATTATTTTGGTAAAGATATAGATATAGATATAGATATAGATATAGATATAGATATAGATATAGATATAGATATAGATATAGATATAGATATAGATATACACATATATATATTCTTATTTTGTGAGTGAAAAAAAGAAAAGATCTTAAAAAGTTATTGTACATGGATTTTAATTAAAAGCCTGCATTACCTACATACATACATATACACACACACATACACACATACATACACATACATACATATATACATACATACATATATACATACACACATACACACACACACATATATATATTTTGTACAACTCACTTAACAACTGTCTTGCTTAGCAACAGAAATTTTGGCCTCAAGTGTGGCCATGCGTTGAAGACTACTTCTACTTGGTTATGTATTATAGTTTAGGGTCAGGGGTGGTATTCAACCGGTTCGGACTGGTTCGGGCGAACTGGTAGTGGAAATTTTGAGTAGTTCGGAGAACCGGCAAATACCACCTCTGGCTGGCCCCGCCCTCCCATCCCCGCTGTTCCCTGTCCTATATTCCCTTGTTTTTTAGCTCAGCCGATTTGCGCGGCAGAGCGGATTGCCGCGCCTAAGCTGAGGTAAACAACAGCTCACCTCACCAGCGCTGACACTGAGGGCGGTCTCTGAGTGCTGCGCGCACTCGCAAAGCGCGCTCTAATAGAACCGGTAGGAAAAGATTTGGAATCCCACCACTGTTTAGGTTATCCGATAGGCCTTTTAATCAAGACATATCTGCCTGCCCCCTCTTAGTTGTATTGTCTTGTGGATCAACCTTTAAGAAAGAAAAGATTGCCACTTTATGCCCAAGCAGAAATATTAGTTTCATTCATCCCTTGGAAATTTCATCATCATCTCTTGGAGTGGGGGAGGGGGGGAAGGAAAACTAATTTCGCTGATGCTGCGTCCTTTTTGTCTCCTCTCACCCTGATCTCTGATTGATGTCCTGTCCCTTAATATCTTTTGACCCAATTAGCACCCTCTGGTTGACATTTTCTCATTTCTGATTTCAAAGGCTACATATTGTAATCTCCTAGGCTCATCCTTCAGCCGACGTGAAACAGCAAAGTGCTGTTACTTGGAATAGCTCAATACAATTTTTCAACATCTGAAGATATATCTTTCACTGTCCTGTCTTGAGTTGTCTAGTGTCCCTTGAGGACACAGCTGTTCCAGCTTGAAGGATCTCTGGGTAAACTCTCTTCAATCATCTTCTTTTAACGACCCCATAATCCCTTGCGGGGTGGAGTCTGGGCAACTGAATAGAGCTTAGTGTTTACTGGCCAGATGCCCTTCCTCTCGCCAATGTGGAGTTTTGTTCAGCAGATATACTCTCATCATGCCTAGAGAGAGAAATATCTGCCTCTACCTAGGATTGAATTCACAGCCTCCTGATTGTGAGGCGAGAGCTCCACCTCTAGGCCACCACACCACTCTGGGTAAACTCTCTTCAATGGGGCTGCTATATATGCCAAAGGCGCACAGAATCCTGTTACCTTCCTGCCAAAGTGGTACCTATTTATCTACTCACATTTGCATGCTTTCGAACTGCTAGATGGGCAGGAGCTGGAGCAAGTAACGGGAGCTCACCCTGTCGCGTGACGCTCGAGTAAAAAAAAACAGCCCCAGCAGCTAGCCGCCATCTTTATTACCCATCATACTGCCAGTAGGGACAAGCAGTTTAAGACACTGAGCTTGTCAGCTGAAGAGCTGACAGCCCAGGTTCGAGACCCGAGTTCCACGCAATGGGGTGAGCTCCCATTTCTTGCTCCAGCTCCTGCCCACCTAGCAGTTCGAAAGCATGCAAATGCGAGTAGATAAATAGGTACCACTTTGGTGGGAAGGTAACAGCGTTCTGTGCACCTTTGGCGTATAGCCATGCTGGACACATGACCACGGAAATTGTCTTTAGACAACGCTGGCTCCCTTGGCCAAGAAACGGAGATGAGCACTGCACCCTAGAATCAAACACAACTGGACAGGGGAAACTTTCACCTTTACTACTTCCAGTACAGCCTTACTTTAATGCATTGCGGGAAATCAGAAAGGTGTCTAAATCCAACCATTGAGGGCTTGCCAAAATCAACAGAGAAAAAAGACAGATCCAGGTGAACTAAGATCAAGAAATTGTGGGTGGGAGAAATTCAGTTGTGGTACTGAAGTTCTTAAAAGCTGCACAAAGATTGTGAATGTCTCCAAGCTTAGAAGACATAACGAAGTATAATTCCCAACATGCTTCAAGGTAGCCTGCATTATCTAGAAGGGCTAATATGTGGTGTCTTCGGGGATATTTTCTTGTCTACATGGCTTAACAGAATAACAGAATAACAGTGCTGGAAGGGACCTTAGAGGTCTTCTAGTCCAACCCCCTGCTCAAGCAGGAAACCCTATACCATTTCAGACAAATGGTTGTCCAGTCTTTTCTTAAAAACTTCCAGTGTGGGAGAATTCACAACTTCTGGAGGCAAGTTCTTCCACTGATTAATTGTTCTAGCTCTCAAGAAATTTCTCCTTAGTTCTAGGTTGCTTCTCTCCTTGATTAGTTTCCATCCATTGCTTGTTGTCCTGCCTTCAGGTGCTTTGGAGAATAGGTTGACCCCTTCTTCTATGTGGCTTGGTAGGATCAGAACTGTAGAAATGGGGACTTTTATTTTGCTTCTGAGATATATACCTAAAGAAAAAGCAATATATTTTATTCACACCCCCAATTACCTGGGAATTATGCATGGAGGTTTGGGGGGGGAAAAAAGAGAATGCTGCTTTATCTCATCTATCATCGTGAAACATGGTTTGGTGTTTATTTTCTTTTTAACTCAAAAACTCTCATTAGGCCAAAGTTAATATTCTGCAAGCCTAGAATTTACAGCATGAGGAAAAAAACACCACATTATTCCAACTATAATTTGCCATGCCAGGTAATTAGGAAGAAAACTGCAGGGCTGTCTCTGAGTCAAACGTTGTCCTGTAACACAACAAAGGATGCTTGAGAACATCAAGAGGAAATCGATTTTCACAGAGCTGGGTTTTTTTTTTCGTATGGGAGATGTCAGGTGCAAAGGATCAGGGCCATATGTTAAGATGCAGTTTAGAAGATGCCTCTACCCAACTAAATCTAGTCAACTAAAGTTCAATGCTAAATTGACACCAGATAAGGGTCAATGGAATTCAAGAGGGGCTGGGCTTCAACCATTTGTGGCAATGTAATGACTCTAGGCTGGTGACTTATTTCACTCCGCCTGCTATGCTGTTCTCTAACAGCAGAGCTTTGTATTTTATTCATGTACTAGTCGCTGGATACCCATGCTTCGCTACAAAACTATGTAATTGGGCTTGATAAATTGACAGTTAAAGCTTGAAAATTAATGAGTAGTTATGATTGGGCTTGATACATTGACTCTTAAAGCTTGAAAATT
Source organism: Thermophis baileyi (assembly GCA_003457575.1). NCBI lineage: Eukaryota > Metazoa > Chordata > Lepidosauria > Squamata > Dipsadidae > Thermophis > Thermophis baileyi. The sequence continues at coordinate 989,700 of QLTV01003660.1, forward strand.
TATGTAGAATGCGTAACTCCTTAGCATCAGAGCGTGTTAATATAAGGCAACTGGCAGTTGGAACAGAGTTCTTTTCAGGTGGGGAGGGGGAGTAGAATGTCTAAACTCCCAGCCCGCAGGCCGGATGAGTCACGCATTGGCCACGCCCACGCCCGGTTTAGCAAAGGGGTAGCATCATAGCATGTTAATATAAGACTGTATAAGAAAGCATGTTAATATAAGGCAACTGGCAGTTGGAACAGAGTTCTTTTCAGGTGGGGAAGGGGAGTAGAACATCTAACTCCTTAGCATCAGAGCGTGTTAATATAATACTGTATAAGAAATACTAATGATCTGATGGTCATTTCGAAAAATCCTTTCTTAGCGAGAACATAGAAGCCAAGAGGAGCATACGTGCCAAGTTTCAAGTTTGTAGGCTTTACAGTTCTGGAGATTTCTTGATGAGTGAGTGGTATTTGGCTTTTATATAATTATATAGATTCCTTTTTCTTCTATCTCCCCACCAACCTTGCCAATTAACAGCTTAAGCCAGTGATGGCTAACCTTTTCCAGACCGAGTGCCTAAAGCGTGCACGTGAACCCTCAAAATGCAATGCGTGCGCAGCCCCCGTGTGTGCATCCCAGCCCCCGTGCATGCACGTGCCTCCCTGCATGCTCCTCGCACATGCGCAAGCACCCCCGCATGCACCCCTCCCCCCGCGCATGCACGGCAGAGACCCAAAGACCAGCTGGCTGGTGGGAGGCGCGCGGGCATGCGCGGTGAGCTGAGCTGGGGCGACAGCTCACGTGCCCACAGAGAGGGCTCTGCGTGCCACCTCTGGCACGTGTGCCATAGGTTCGCCACCACGAGCCTAAGCCAAAGCAAGAATTTGAAGTAAAAGTGCTAATTTTATAGCTTTTGACCGTATATTGTACTGGAGACAGTATCTACTGACGTTTAGTGCGATCTCCTGAAAGAGAGGTTTCAAGATCTCCATTCAATGATTGCGGAGTGAATCTGAAATACCTCTTCAGATATTTAAGTTTTGGAAACCATCTCTTTCTTATTGAAGTGTTCACTTAATTCAAGAGGGATCGCACTCTGTCTGCCTGTAGCAGGAATGAGGCTGGAATCCAAAAATGCTTTATTATGAAGTGGTTCTCCACTCTAAAATAGCTGGAAAATTATCACTATTGGGTCAGCTAACAATTAGGAACTTTTGGAGATAACGGTTGGAGCATATGGTCTACCAATTTTTCTGTCTCTCTCAGAAGAGACAGAAAAAAAAGAGTGCAGAGAAGAGCAACAAAGATGATTAGGGGACTGGAGGCTAAAACATATGAAGAACGGTTGCAGGAACTGGGCATGGCTAGTCTAGTGAAGAGAAGGACCAGGGGAGACATGATAGCAGTGTTCCAATATCTCAGAGGCTGCCACAAAGAAGAGGGAGTCAAGCTATTCTCCAAAGCACCTGAGGGCAGGACAAGGAGCAATGGGTGGAAACTAATCAAGGAGAGAAGCAACCTAGAACTCAGGAGAAATTTCCTGACAGTTAGAACAATTAATCAGTGGAACAACTTGCCTCCAGAAGTTGTGAATGCTCCAACACTGGAAGTTTTTAAGAAGATGTTGGATAACATTTGTCTGAAGTGATGTAGGGTTTCCTGCCTAAGCAGGGGGTTGGACTAGAAGACCTCCAAGGTCCCTTCCAACTCTGTTATTGTATTATATTATATTAAATGGGCCCATTGCCCATACTGAGAGAAAAATCAAGGAACACACTTCTCATTGTGATGTTTGGGTAATGAGTGGCACGGTAGGGACATTTTACCGAGTTAAGAATAAACCACTCAGTCATGAGGCATCACGACATGCACAAAGTCTCAAGGTTGATAGACAAAAGCTTTTTAAGCATCTCTCAACTGAAAAACCAGAAAGGTACCAGAAACAGTAACGTCTATTGTATATTTTAACATCTATTCTATTTATATTTTAATCTTAAGAGAAATTTCTGAGTGCATTGTTGCCAAATATCCTCGAATTCTTCCAAAGTTAAAATACTTGCCTCCCATTCTGCATTAGTGGGTCTCTTCTCTTTTAATTATAATCTTAAGCTCTTTCTGGTTGCCTCTAATGTCCAGCCTTCAAAGTCTTCTTTTATCATGTTTTTCTTCTAATCCACAACATTTTCCCATGGGAAGATTTCTTACACTTAGAATCAAAACCTTCATATATTTTTAATAGGGTTTTAAACAGCCCACTGGAAGGATTCTTATAATTAGTTTCAACGTCTTATTTCCAAATCATCTGGCCCCCTTCATCCATTTTAAAACTTTCCAAAATTAACGGTCTAATTATCCTTTGCTGTTTGTTTCAGAATACTTTAAAAAAAAAAATCTTAAACTTACATGAAATTTATTTTGCTAAGGATTGAAAGAGATTGTCAATCCCATGGATTGAAAATGTCAATCCATGGGATTGACATTTTGAAGGTTCTTAATTCCAAAAAGCAGTTAACGAGCCATTTCTAGAAGGTATTAGAAAAGGTAGTGGGTGAACTCAGTTTGAAGGCTTGGTCAAAGCTAACTTTGCCTTGGCTGGCAGTGGTCTAAAACATAGAGCAGTGATGGCTAATCTTTTCCAGACAGAGTGTCCAAAGCGCGCGTGTGCACCCAACCCCCCAAAATGCAATGCGTGCACTGCCCCGCGCATGCGCCCTGCCCCCTGCGCATGCATGCATGCCACCCGCATGTGCCCCATCCCCACGCATGTGCATGCACCCCTGTGTGGGCCCCCTGCGCATGCATGCATGGCCCCCCGCACGCGCCCCGCCCCCCGCACGCGCCCCGCCCCACACATGCACGCACGACCCAATGACCAGCTGGCTGGCTGGAGGCGCGCACGCATGCGTAGCGGAGCTGAACTGGGGTGACGGCTCGCATGCCCACAGAGAGGGCACTGCGGGCCACCTGTGGCACATGTGCCATAGGTTTGCCATCATGGACGTAGAGATTATCTGTTTGGAGCACTTATGGGCTATCCATTTTCCTCCCCTTTATCTGGGGAGGAATTTCAAGGCACCAAGCCATTCACCAGCTCTTCATTTAACAGAATAACTGAGTTGGAAGGGACCTTGGAGGTCTTCTAGTCCAACCCTCTGCTCAGGCAGGAAGCCCTGTACCATTTCAGACAAATGATTGTCCAAACTCTTCTTAAAAGCCTCCAGTGTTGGAGCATCCGTGGAGCCATGGTGGCACAGTGCTTAGAATGCAGTACTGCAGGTTACTTCTGCTGACTGCCAGCTGCCTGCAATTCGGCGGTTCGAATCTCACCTGGCTCAAGATTATTCAGCCTTCCATCCTTCCGAGGTGGGTAAAATGAGGACCCAGATTGTTGGGGGCAATATGCTGACTCTGTAAACCTCTTAGAGAGGGCTGTAAAGCACTATGAAGCGATATGTAAGTCTAAGGGCTATTGCAGGGGTGGGTTCTGGTTTTCCTTGCTGTTGTTCGCTCAGTGTTGCACCACGTGGGTCGCGTGCACTTCGCGCATGCGCAGTGCTTAAAAAAAGATTCTGTGCATGCGCAGAAGCAAAAAAACAAAATGGTGGCGCCTATGGCGCTGCCGAAAGAACCGGTTCGGGGGCATGGCAGGCCTGGGTCGCTGCTGGTTCTAGCAATCCAGGCCACCAAGTTACTACCGGTTCTATAGAACCGGTCCGAACTGGGAGGAACCGACCTCTGGGCTATTGCTATTGCTATCCACAACTTCTGAAGGGAAGCTGTTCCCACTGATTGATTGTTCTTGCTGTCAGGAAATTTCTCCTTAGTTCTAGGTTGGTTCTCTCCTTGATTAGTTTCCATCCATTGCTTCTTGTCCTGCCTTCAGGTGCTCTGGAGAATAGGTTGACCCCCCTCTTGTTTGTGTCAGCCCCTCAAATACTGAAAGACTGCTATTATATCACCCATAGTCCTTCTTTTCATTAAACTAGACATACCATTCCATTCCGGTGCCTCTTCTCTAGATGTAGAGCCAGGGGTTATTAGATCATGGAGCATGATCTAATAACCCCTGACTCTACACCTAGAGAAGAGACATACCCAATTCCTGCAACCGTTCATCGTATGTTTTAGCCTCCAGCCCTCTAATCATCTTGGTTGCTCTTCTCTGCACTCTTTCCAGAATCTCAACACCTTTTTTTATATATCATGGCAACCAAAATTAGATGCAGTATTCCAAGTGTGGTTTTACAAAGGCATTATAAACTGGTATTAATACCAGTTCTGCCACAGTCACCAGTTTTGCAAAAAACCAAAGCTGTCCTCAGTTTGCCATTGCTTCCCTGAAAGTGAACCGTGCCAATATTAGTCTAAACCAGTAGTGGGTTCTAAAACCCGTTGCTACCGGTTCGCGCAGAAGCATCCCGGGCAGGTGGGCGGAGCCTCCTGCCACCGCTGCTACCGGTTCACAGAACCGGGCCGAATCGGGAGGCCCACCATTGGGCTAAGCGCATCCATGTTGTATCCCCAGTTTCCAGAAAAGCGTGCGTTGACTCGCAATCTTTTCCCCCTTTGCCTCAAAGACCAGGCTCTAAGCGAAGGAAGCTCATTTGCGAATTTGTTCCACCTCCAAAGGCCAAGGTTGATGAATCACGTTCAAATTCAAACTGACAGGAGCAAAAATATGAACTGATGAATTGGAGATGCCACATGGAGCCACAAGGATGAGCCTCAATTACGGTTACAAATATTTTAGTTATTACAGCGCATTTGCTATGCAGAGGCAGGCACGCCTGTCCCAAACACTAATTAATGATTTTTAAATGATGGGGGTTTCTTTCTTTCTTTCTTTCTTTTTTCAAAAAAGCCTGAAATAGCAAACGACAATGTTTTGGGTATGCATTTGGTAGATATTTTTTCATTTGTTTCTCAGACGTTATACATCTTGGTTCTTTGTGGTACATTTGGGTCTTTGCTTGATTCATTTGGATAAAAAAAAAATTCTACAGCAAACGTGGACCAAGAGAGTTAAATATGGGTGGTTTCAGGAACCTACTCCATCTAGGACCACCAATAATTGATAGAGTGTTTTCTGGGAATTTTTAAAAAATAGACTTTGAGTTTGGTAGGTACGGAGGTCAGTAGGAGCATATAAATGCATGGAGCTTTTAGGTGAGAAATATGTGACTGGCATCTTGGATAATAAAAGAATAATGTGGCAGTCAGGGACCTTCCATTTCTCACTGTGATAGAGCAATCTTCAGATTGATCCAGCCATTGAAAAGACCTGGAAGGGTTGTTCCTATCAAAACCCCATCACTTGTTCTACAGGAAGGAGCAGTGCTGCCCCAGGTTGGACTGTAATACTCACTCTGGGTTCATAGATTGTACAATGCCTTTTTGTGTGATTGGCGTTCATAGCTCACCCGGATGTATCAATCTTGCCAGCGCAGCTCATAAGCCATCGTTTGGGGTTTCTTTGTTTGGTGCAAAACCTCGCACATTGTGGTTTAGTTGATAAGCTGTGGCGATACAAAGCACCGTTTGGAAGGAATGCAGAAATGCGGCTAATTTCTTCCGATGAAGGAGAAATCCATGAGCTTTCCGTCTTCTCCTTGGTCCTTTCATGGATGCTGTCCAGGGTCCTGAAATTTCATCTCTGAACTTTGGTAGATGAGGAAGAAGGAAGCCCTAATGGAGAACATAGAATTGTGGAATCATAGAATCACAGGGCTGGAAGCAGTGGTGGGATTCAATTTTTTTTACTACCGGTTCTGTGGGCGTGGCTCGGTGGGCGTGGTGTGGCTTGGTGGGCGTGACTTGGTGGGCATGGCAGGGGAAGGATACTGCAAAATCTCCATTCCCACCCCACTCCAGGGGAAGGTTACTGCAAAATCTCCATTTCCTCCCGATCAGCTGGGACTCGGGAGGCAGAGAATAAATGAGGGCGGGCCAGTCAGAGGTGGTATTTACCAGTTCTCCGAACTACTCAAAATTTCCACTACTGGTTCTCCAGAACTGGTCAGAACCTGCTGAAACCCACCTCTGGCTGGAAGGGATCTGGGAGGTCTTCTAATTCAATCCCTTGCAGAAGTGAGAAATTATTGGGCACAAATTCGAAAGTGGTTAGAAAATGACACAGCAACATATTGACTTAAAACCAGAACTGTTCCTGTTGCGTATTTTATCAGAGAAATATAGTAAAGAAATTGTATACTTGATTATTCATGTAATAACTGCAGCGAGAATTGTATTTGCACAAAATTGGAAAGCAGGTAAAATCCCTACAAAAGGAGAGATAATCAAGAAAATACTGGAATGTGCAGAAATGAACAGATTAACAATGGCAATTAAAGGGAAAGAAGAATCAGAGTATTATGATGTATGGGAGCGTTTTTATCATTGGATAGAAAATGAATATAAATGAAAAGAGATATGGAGTTAAATAAAATGAAAGGGGAAGGTTTCGATAGAGGATAAGTTTAATTGAATTGTAAAAGTAGAGTTGTTTATATATTAAGAAAATAGTGGTAAAAGAAAAGATGTTGATTTAAAATGTTGTACCCAGACGACACACTGTGATTGATGATGTATTGTTTGTTGAAAAAAATAAAAACTTTTTTATAAAAAATAAAATAAAAAAAAGAAACAGTAGGGAAAAATTAATAATAATAATAATTCAATCCCTTGCCCAAGCAGGAGTCTTTATACCATCCTGGACAAATGATTGACCAATCTTTTCTTGAAAACCTCCAGTTTTCCAATTGATCCAGTTTATTTATTAGAATAGGATAGAATGAGCTGGAAGGGACCTTTGAGGTCTTCTAGTCCAGCCCCCTGCTCAAGGAGAACCTATAATATTTCAGATAAGTGACTGTCCAGTCTCTTCTTAAAAACCTCCAATCCCTACAACTTCTGGAGGCAACTTCTGTTCCACTGGTTAATTGTCCTCCCTGTGAGGAAGTTTCTCCTTAATTCCAGGTTGCTTCTCTCTTTGGTCAGTTTCCAACCGTTGTTTCTTGTTCTGCAAAGAAAATGTTGAAAAATCTCCCAGTTCCTATGGGAAATTCAGTAGGGCAGCAGCTTCAAGAGCTGTCAACTTCTTTATTCTAAGACCCTCCCACCTATTCATGTGACCCAGAGTGGATGTATGCCTCCATGTTCAAGACGTACCAGATAAGACACTGTTTGAGCCTTACCCAGGTTCTTCACCGCATCATCTAAGGCGCTCTTGCACAGTCCTTAATTGCGTTACAAGTAATTAATGCCCTCAGAGCAAAATTGCAGTTTATCAGTTCAAAGACATGAGGTAATCTGAAGAACAAAGAAAGAATATTGATGGCCTTCAGAGTTTCCAGAGTGCATTTAGATTAACCATTAACCTTCCTCAGCCTGGCATCTTCCAGATGTCCAAGCTTTAATACGTAGGATTCTCCTCAGTGACCACACATTTGGAAGGCCCTCCAGATAAATACAGAAAATTTGTCCATCTAATACTGTTTTTGCATCAGCTGTTATTCTGGAGCCGCAAGTCAACTCTCATTGTTTCTCAGCAGATGTGGCTGTTGGAAGATTACTATCACCTGGGGAAAATAGAAAGCGACCTTTCCTATAAACTAATATTTTAAAAACTGGTGTCAGAAGTAGTTAGCTGTCAGAAAAAACAGGAATGTGAGCTCTTGGCTGCCAACCAAATATGAATATGAATGAGCTCGACATCATGAATATGAGTCAATTCTATATCATGTTCTACCACGTCTCTCCTGTAACCTGTAGAACAAGGCTTGTTTAATGTAAACAGAAATCAGATTTAAAGGCCACCTCTGGGAATTCAGTTGACAGGCTGCATTTCTCCAGGAAGAGATGTCACTTATGCCAACAATTGTCACCCAGCTTCCAAATTGAGAAGCAGAAGGCAAAAAAGACCATTAAACAGCTGAAGGGGGGGGGGAGAGAAAGGATCCTTGAATCAAACCATGTTGGCTACGGAAAATAAAAATTGTGCCTTCAATTTGGCAGAGGAAAATTTATATTTGGTGGCTTCTTTCTATCGGTAGTATGTAATAAAGATTTTTCATTAGCTATGTTGGATTATATGTCTGAATGCCCTAAGCCCAGGATGAATCTGGTGCAAACCATTCTTCATTCCAGGATGAAAAATGGTTGCAGGAATTGGGTATGTCTAGTCTGGTGAAAAGAAGGACTAGGGATGATAGCAGTCTTCCAATATTTGAGGAGCTACCACAAAGAGGACCCAGCTGCTGTGGCCTAGAGGTGGAGCTCTTGCCTCAAAATCAGGAGGTTGTGAGTTCGATCCTAGGTAGAGGCAGATGTAGGGTCTCCTGCTTGGGCAGGGGGTTGGACTAGATGACCTGCAAGTCCCTTCCAACTCTGTTAATCTGTTAAAGAAGAAGGGGTCAATCTATTTTCCAAAGCACCAGAAGGCAGGACAAGAAACGATGGATGGAAACTAATCAAGGAGAGAAGCAACCTGGAATTAAGGAGAAACTTCCTAGTATTGAGAACAATGAACCAGTGGAACAGCTTGCCTCCAGAAGTTGTAGGTACTTTATCACTGGGGGTTTCTAAGAAGAGATTGGACAACCTTTTGTCTGAAATGGTATACAGGGTCTCCTGCTTGAGCAGGGGGTTGGATTAGAAGACCTCCAAGGTCCCTTCCAACTCTGTTATTCTGAACCTATAGTCTGGACAGGATGTATTGGGTCAATTAGCTTAGACATTCTGCTGAACTGTTGCCAATTTGCTTGATATCACCTGTGGCGCACAACATTTTCTCCTCTTCTACCCCAAAACCCATAAAAGCTCATCCGAGCCCAGATAGTCTATTTTTATTAAGGCTGATGACAGCTACAAATAAATTAACTGTCCAGAGAGTGAATTGTGCATATATTAGCTGCTTCGGCATGGATTCTAAATCTCTTTAAATCGGAAGCATTTGAAAACCTCTCTCAAAGTGATTGGGAAGATGAAAGATATACGACATCTGCTTGTGTTAGAGCTACTACTCATTCTTCTTTGCAGCTGAAAGGACACATCATTTTCTTAAAAGCTTCTCCCATACAAATGTTTGTCTTTGCCACCATCATCAAACCAAACCTTCTCCAAGCACAGGTATTTGTTGTCTACAAAGAAGCAATACTGATGTTTGGTGCTCTCTGAGCTTGGTGGTTTTCTTGCAAATGTTTCATTACCAAATTAGGTGGTATCTCCAGTGCTAGAAAGTAGTAGTAGTAGTAGTAGTAGTAGTAGTAGTAGTAGTAGTAGTAGTAGTAGTAGTAGTAGTAGTAGTATGGGGTCCTTGGTGCTCTCTTGGTTTTTTTTCTTGCAGACATTTCATTACCCAACTAGGGAACATAATCAGTGCTAGAAGAGAGAGGGGTTGGAGGAGGAGGAAGAGGAAGAGGAGGAGGAGGAGGAGTGTAGGTCCTTTGTACTTTTTGAGCTTGGTTGTTTTCTTGCAGACATTTCATTACCCTAACTAATTGTGTCATGAAACATCTGCCAGAAAAGCACCAAGGACTCCACAGTTCAAGCTACAAATATTCTCTTCTCTTGGGACTTCGAATCCCATGCTGGCTGATGAATTCTGGGAGTTGTGGTCCACACAGTTGCTGAGATTGAGAACATCGTAGATCTATACCAGTATTCCCCAGCCATGGCAGTTTTGACATTCGTGGTTCATGATTCTCTGAATTGAAATCCACACAGCAGGAACCAATAATATAAGGAATATATGTAGCTCGGGATCAAAGTATCGGGTTCTTAGGTTTTTCAGAGCTTTGTGGTTTTCCTACAGACATTTCATTGCCAGCCTAGGTAACAACATCAGTTCTGTTTTCGATTGTCCATTTTTGCTTTCCAGTTGTCATCTTCATCAATTCCATTCTGAACCTCAGGTACAGGGGTGGGTTCTAATTTTTTTTTACTACCAGTTCTGTGGGCGTGGCTTATTTTGTGGGTGTGGTTTGATGGTCATGTGACTGAGTGGGCATGGCCAACTTGATGTCACTGATGCCCACGCCCACTCACATGACCCCCCACCAAGCCACGCCCACAGGAAAAGGTAGGAAAATTTCCCCTCCTTTAGCGGCCCCGCCCTGCCCCATCCCTTGCCCCATCTGCCACCCCCAAATTGTGCCCCACTGCGAGACACGCATCTTACCGGAGACTGGCAGCTCCGGGTCATCTCTCAGCCGTTGCGTGTAGGGAAAAACCTTGCACTGTAAAGAAAAACTTCTCATGAGTGCAAGAAGTTGTTAATTGCCTCACACTCCCAAGAAGTTTTTCTTTACTTT
>QLTV01003660.1:1003536-1014691 GCA_003457575.1 Thermophis baileyi
GACGCTGCCTTCTTTTTTTCTCTCTCTCTCTCTCTCTCTTTTTCTTTCTTTCTTTCTTTCTTTCTTTCTTTCTTTCTTTCCTTTCTCTTTCTCTTTCTCTTTCTCATTCCCTTTCCCTTTCTCTTTCTCCCTGTCTCTGTCTCCGTCTCTGTCTCTGTCTCTGTCTGTCTGTGTCTCTCTCTCCCTCTCCCTCCCTCTCTCTCCCCCCTCTTCTTTCTTCCCAACCACATTTGTGCTGTGCATAGAAGATGCCCTTATTGATCTACAACAACACACCAGACCAGTTTGGCTGAAAATATTGTCCCAAGTCAAGAGGGGTTTCCTAGCAAGCACGTTCCTAAAATGACTTTGACAAATGAGATCTTAGCAGGAGTGGTTTGAGCAGGCTGGCTGTTCCGTGTCAGCTCAAATCTCTCAGGGGGAGACTGTGGAAAGCCTCGTCAGCTTGATTAATCAGAGATCTGGGGCTCCCGCTGGGCCATTACTTCCTCCCCTGTTCTAACGTGGTTACGAAAGTCTCTTGCTTGCGCTTAGAACATCTTGTGTCTCCCTACACGGAGGGCATATTTGTGTCTGTGTGTTGGCGGGTGGAAGGGAGGGGGAGAATGGAGAATCCTTGACGGCATTTATAGAACTGTTTTTGTGTTTGAAATAGGCCAAGATGGTGACTCATATCATCCCAGGATCAAGAAGCAAACAGGGGATGGTTGTCAGGCAGGAAGACTCAAGACCAGCTTTGGTTAAGCTGATGTATTTCTCATGCCTAAACTGGTGCTAGATCAGAGTCAATGGAATTCTAGAGGGGCTGGACTGAGACCGTTTGTGGGAATGTAATGACTCCAGGCTGATGACTCTCTTGACTCCATCCCCCAGGCTCTGCCTGTCCTACAGTGGTTTTCCATGTGAGGAATGGCTGTTGTTGTGATGGTAATGTCAAATGCCTGGGAAGTCAGGAGATTCAAGCAGTTCAAATGAGTATAAAGATTTATTGCAAGCTTAATCTCTCTACAAGAATATGGCCAACTGACCATTAAGGGAAATAAGGGAAAGATAAGAGAGGCATTCAAGGTGGGTTGGACTTAGCTCTCTTGCGGGCATGAAGGGACTCGTGACATGATGCGTTTGACCCCACCCTCAGACTCAGCCTGGTCATCTCCTACAGGTAAGGGGTGTGGGAAAAAGAATGTGGATTTGGCAAGCCTTATTTGGGAAATCTCTCTCTCCCTCTCCCTCTCCCTCTCTCTGTGTCTGTGGACAAGTGTCTGCATTCCCAGGAACATATTCCACCTAATCATTATCATCTTCTTTTAATGACCCCATAATCCCTTGAGGGGGTGGAGTCTGGGCAATTGAATGGAGCTGAGTGTTTACTGGCCGGATGCCCTTCCTGTCGCCAGTGCGGAGTTTTGTTCAGCAGATACATTCTCATTGTGCCCAGAGAGAGAAATACCTGCCTCTACCTAGGATCGAACTCACAGCCTCCTGATTGTGAGGTGAGAGCTCCACCTCTAGGCCAACCACACCACTTACATATTCCACCTAATACGGAGTCAAAACCTACCCGGTAATTTCCTCCAAGTTTTCTCCTCTTACAAACAAACAAAAAAATGTTTGTGCTTTCTTCTGGCCGTCTTAGCTGGCTTTTCATTGTTGCTGAATTAGTGTTGTGATCTTCGGGAGCTTACTTTAGCATTGAAAGTCTTCGTTTAAAAATAAAGATGTAGCAGGATTTCCCCACTCTTCTGGCTGGTGAGCAAGAAGGGCTTGAATCTTGGCAGGCACATCATTTTGTACCCTCAAGAAAGCTTGAATTTGATGTAGATGAGCCCATCGCAACCCATGAGGGTCTTCTGGTCTTCCCTGTTTTGAACCATTTCATTGAGATGAAGGTGATCTATTCAGAACTGCTGGGAAGTGGATTCAAGGTTCCAAAGAACTGGCAAGAGACAACCATTTTGGAGCACCAGTGCTGCCAATATTCCAGATGACTTCAAATCCAGGGTGAAGTTGGCATTATTTTTCCCATGCTTGTCATGCCCCAAGAACCAAGAAAGACAGGTAGAATTATTTCTGAGCAGTTTCCTTTATTCTTCTTCACTTATAGACAGACATCTTGCCAAACTGTAGCAACTCTTTGCATCACTATAGATCTACTCTGGGAATCTCTAGGGAGGAGCCATCTCCACTCTCTTCCTTTTGACCAAACACTCTCAGCTTGGTTGTCTCTTTGCCTTCTGGAATGAAGCTCCTCCCTCCTGGAAATCCAGCAGAGGTGGGTTCCTACCGGTTTGGACCGGCTCTATAGAACTGTTTGTAACGTGGCGGCCTGCCTGCCACGCCCCTGAGACGGTTCTCTCGGCGGCGCCATAGGCGGCGCCATCTTGTTTTTTTTACTTTTTTACTTTTTTAAAGTACTGCACATGCGCGTGCCCATGCAGTGCGTCCCTGAGCGAACCGGCAGTACCTGAATCTGGAACCCACCCCTGGAATCCAGACTCCATTCCACCACAACACCTGAAGGTAGATCAGCAAAAACGCATTCTCTTGACTTATTTGCAGCAGAAATTGAGAGCAGGCCTGCCCTCCCTTGTACAATCCTTACCAAACTTTATGGAACTCAAGACATTTTCCTTCCGGTCAATCTACAGTTGTCTCTTCCCTTCTGCCCTGGCAATCTGGACAGGTCAATTGTTTCAGACAATCCACTCATTAATTCATGACATTCCAGGAGTTTCCAGTTTCTTTCTCCTCTTCATTTCCCCAAGGTGAGTCATTTCTTTCTTTTTCTGGCTATTAGACTGAACAAAAGGTTCAGATACCGGATAACGCTCTACAGAAGCCAGGTAAAAATGCACCAGCTGTGTAACCACTCCAAAGGTTTGTCTGTTTTGGAAAGAAAATGTCTATCAGGTCGTGGCTTGGAGGGTCATGTCAATGAGCAACTACCTGTTACCAACCAAATGAATGTTGGAGTTCTGGAAGCTTCTCAAGCATTTGACACATTATGCTTTCAGAAGAAAGATATCCAGTGAAACAAATAATTTAGTTAGTTTCTCTGTGTAATGGATGTGCTGAGAAGAAATTCTTCTCCTCTCTTCTATTTAGAACAACCTTACAATCGATAGTTCCTTTAGGGCAGTGGTTCTCAACCTTCCTAATGCCGCGACCCCCACCCCGCCGCCGCGACCCCCTCCCCGCCCCCTCCCTGCGCACAATGATTTGACAAAGGGGGCGTGGTGGGCTAGCACGTGCTTAAGCGACCCCTGTGAAAGGGTCGTTCGACCCCCAGAGGGGTCGCGACCCACAGGTTGAGAACCGCTGCTTTAGGGAGTGGCAAGGGATTCAGCTCTGAATTTTACTACAGGTGCAATGCTGCTATTATTGCCTTGCCATTAAAAATCTAATCGAAGGACATGTCAGCTCCAGGACGTTGACCAGATCAAGAAACATCTCTGTGGAAGTCTAAAACTACTTTTATTGAGATGGACTGCAGTAACAGAGCCTTGCAATGCTGATGCCTTATCTCCCCCCACTTATACTCATGTGAATTAGGAGAGTCTCTCTTTGAGATGTTTATGCTTGCTTTCCTATTCTGAATCAAGCCTTGTTTTCTTCCTTGTTGCCTTGGTAGAGGATCTCTCTTCTCTCCAGCAAGGATTTTGCTTTATTGTCTACAGTACCTTACAGTTCCCAACTTTTAAAACAGTGGCTTAATATCCACCAAAAAGTCCACCCCTGGAATATTGCAACCAATGTTGGTCACCATACTACAAAAAAGATGTTGAGACTTTGGAAAAAGTTCAGAGAAGAGCAACTAAGATGATCAAAGGCCTAGAGACTAAAACATATGAAGAATGGTTGGAAGATTTGGGTTTGGCGAGTCTAGAGAAAAGAAGAATTAGGAGTGACATGATAGCAGTCTTCCAGTATTTTTTGTGGCTGCCACAAAGAAGAGGGGGTCAAATTATTCTCCAAAGCACCAGAGGGCAGGACATGAAACAATGGTTGGAAAGTAACCAAGGAGAGAAGCAACCTGGAATTAAGGAGAAACTTCCCAACAGTGAGAACAATTAACCAGTGGAACAGCTTGCCACCAGAAATTGTGGGCGCTCCATGATGGAGGTTTTTAAGAGATTGGACAGTCACTTGTCTGAAATGGTATAGGGTCTCCTGCTTGAGCAGGGGGCTGGACTAGAAGACCTCCAAGGTCCCTTCCAGCTCATTCATTCTAAATATAGAAATCAAAGCATTTTTTTAAAAAACAATCCTTAGAAATATAAAAATAGCAGAGCGAATTAAACATATGACATCAATTTCTTCTGCTTCCTGTTTGCAAGAATTTGGTAAGTTAGGTCAACATTGAACAATGATCCCAGGTGCTAAACTAGATTTTTCTGAGCAGAGTTGAGGTCAACCAAGTGAGGCCCCAAAATTTTCCATTAGTTAGCTAGCTGAAATAGTTGGGCAACTTTGTACTGGACTGGATTTGACAAATCCTGTTAGAAAACTTAACTTTGTCCTAGCTGGGTGAAAGAAATCTATATATATAAAAGCCAAATGCCACTCACGCATCATCACGAAATCTCCAGAACCGTAAATCCTACAAACTTGAAACTTGGCACGTATGTTCCTCTTGGCTTCTAGGTGCTCGCTAAGAAAGGATTTTTGAAATGACCATCAGATCATTAGTTATTTCTTATATTATTATTAACACGCTCTGTTGCTAAGGAGTTAGACATTCTACTCCCCCTCCCTACCTGAAAAGAACTCTGTTCCAACTGCCAGTGGGCGTGGCCAACGTGTGACTCATCCGGTCTGCGGGCTGGGAGTTTAGACATTCTACTCCATGGTAAGGAGTTCAGTTTCGTAGCGAACCACATGTATCCAGCTACTAGTTGCAGATATTCTTCAGGTCTAATAGAAGCAAATATGTGTGGCTCAGGGTTGAACTGTGGGGTTCTTGGTGCTCTCTAAGCTTGGTGCTTTTCTTACAGATTTTTCATTACCAAATTAGGGAACATCATAAGTATGATGAACACTGATGATGTTCCCTCATTAGGTCATGAGATGTCTGCAAGAAAACCATCAAGCTCAGAGAGCACCAAAGACCCCAACATTCTTCAGATCCACCAGAAAATCTTGGTTCAAAGAAGAAGGAGCGCCAGGGAGGCGTTCTTATTACAAGCAACAAGAAATGTACAAGAAATCTATTCATGTTAGGCCATCTATAATCTACACTAAATTCCATGATCTGAGAACGGGCCTGAATTATTCTGACCTTCTCAGAGAATGGTTCCATCCATTTTTAGAAGGAGAGCTGAAGGACAGTGTCAACTAGTGAAGCCTTCCCGACCTGCTCTCGAGTTGCCATAGGCAGGGGGATGGGGAATCGAGCCTCGCAGCTGTATCGAGGAGTTTGAACCTCAGTCAAAACAAAGCACATTCCAGCCGGCAAATGTCAAGGCCATTTCCGCAGAGATCCACAGTGGCCGGAGGGAGTGACTTCTACAACCCGTGAAATTGCTTCGTTGGGGAATGTGACTGATGACACACCTTGGGGGGGGAGGGGGAAACAGGGTCAGAGCCAAGGCATGAATTAAGTGAGGTCAGAGTTGGCTTCACTTGGTACGTGCTGACATGATGCTCCTAATAAATAACTGGATTTCTTTTGAACCTCGGCTTGAGATTCATGATTTAATTAGGGCATTGGTCGGAGCCCTGGCAGACAGCATTCTGGAGAAAACAGGTGACCAAGATGACGCAGCATCTCAAAGATGACACTTCACAAACACCAAATATAAAAATACTTGGTCTATGGAAAAATGCTGTGTAATTATTTACCCAAACGGGCAATGTTTTATTACTTTTTGAACTCCTAAAAATGTAAATATTCTCCATTTGTTCCAATGGCTGAATTAAAGTGGTAGGTAATGTAATGTTTTTCCTATCTTCAGCGTTCCATGAACTTCTTACCTTCCAGGAAATTCATTTCCTTCCTGGAAGAAAATTGTGAGTCTTTGGATCACCAAAAACCTGATGCCCTCAGCCATCAATTTTATAGTTCAAGCTGTTGTCAGAACCCATGGAGCTCCGTAAACATTTAACGCTGATCGAGTGCTTGCAATCGGCCAGGAACAAAACGCTTTGGGTTAGCATAAGCTAGAGCAATTATAGAGTTCACCAGAAAAAATACAGTCTTTAATTAGCTTTACAATGTGAAGAAAATGAATTACAAACTAACTGCGTAATTCATGACTTGCATCCAGTTAATTTGACGTGATGATGCATGAAGTTCAACTTCCCTTCTGTTTGTTGTTAAACATAATGTTTACCTCAATGCAACTCAACCTGGCTGAGATGGGAAGTCATCAAAGACAATTATAACCCAAACAGAACTGAAAGTTGCGTGAAATAATCCTGATGCTTTCACCAGGTTTTGGTTGGAAAAGGTGCAGAGCAAGCAGAATATTTTGTTTAACAATTCCATTTACTGCAGTCAAAGACCAGTACAGGTAATGAACAAATGAAATTTAAGACAGAGTTAAATGATAAAGTATAGAGAGAGGTCAGTAGATTCAGGGCAAGCTCCAACTTTCCTGTCACCAGTACACAACAGATATATTGTCACAGCTGCCAACAACCAGATAAACCAGGTATCTCTCTAGGCCATGGATAAGCCACATCTGATACTATTCCAGAAACGGTTGACTTCTTAGGTTCCATCTAGTCCAAGATCAATGGTGAAGAACAGAAGATTTCAAACTTGCTTAGAGAGCCAACTTTGCTTCACTAGAAGAATGAAGAACTTGGATTTTCAGATGTTTCCTTACAGCTCCTAGCAATCCAGCAAGGCTATTTAGTTATGGGTGCAGGGAATTATAGCTCAGCAAACTGTAGAAGCTCATGGATTCCCAAGCATTCCCAGGAACTGATGTGGTTCTACACACATTGATTGACTACTCTTTTTTTTTCACACCAGAAGGGCTACAAACTTCTCCAATTTAGGCATGGACTTTGCTCTGGTTAGCGTCTGAATCCAAATTGAAGTCAACATGGACTTCCAAGCTGAAGTCCATATTGAGAGCTTCCATATTATATTACGGTACTATATATGCTTCTCAAGTGATCGGTCCAAAATAAAAACTGTTTTGATCTAAGCCTGAATCCTGATGGCTTCACCCCCATGGTCATGTTTGCAGTAAGCTCTCTCTCTCTCTCTCTCTCTCTCTCTCTCTCTCTGTCTCTCTCTCTGTCTCTCTGTCTCTCTGTCTCTCTATCTCTCTCTCCCTGAAAATAAGAAGTTACGTTTGAACGGGTAGAAGATCTTCCATTGAAGTTAATTTAGGATTACTAGATTTGGCTTGCAGAAGTTCAGCTGACCACCAACTAGAGATGAAGAACACTCTAACTCTTTGCTACCAACTGGTGGCTCTAGAACCTTCCTGTCCATACTTGGTAGTCTTCCTTAATTATAAGCCCATTTCAGGCTGCCTCTATGGAATTAGAAATACATAGTACTGATTTCAGTGGTAATTAATGTTGGAAACAGTCGTGCCTGTATATTTAATTCTGGGATTTTAAAAAAAACATATTTTAGAAGTACTTTGTTTGTTCTGAGCTGTTGTGCTTTCTGACGGAGATGTTTTCCGATGATGTTGACGCCTCGGTGTTATCACCACTAACCATTAATGATTCAGTAAATTAATCTAATTAAATGCTTCAGCTTCCTGAAGCCCACGTTTCTAATATGAACGATAAACAAACAGGAGGGAGGATATGAATTTGAATGAAATGCATGCTCCCTCCATTTCCGTGTGTGTGGTTATTTTTGAAAAGATTTGGGAGTGGAGTTAATCAGTTCTCTCTCTCTCTCTCTCTCTCTCTCTCTCTCTCTCTCTCTCACACACACACACACACACACACACACACACACACACACACACACACACACACACACAGAGAGAGAGAGAGACATGTGTGTGTAGTGTGGGTGGGGAAAAAATTCCCCACTTGAATCCATATCCTTTCCCTGGCAATCATAGCTGCGTGTTTGGATGCAAATTTATGCAGTCTATCTCAATACAATCTTTGAGAAAGAAGCAAGAAATCCCAAATGGAGATTACTTAGACTGCAGCTGTAAGGACCTGCCCCAGATGGTCCCTCAGGAAAGTAAGACTCTTGAATCTACTGAGTTGAATCAAAAGAACTTTTACTGAGAGAAAGTGGTTGCAGTAAAGTCAGGCAGACCCTGAAGATCCCACACAAAGCATAAAACAATTCTTTCATTTCCCCACACCCAACCCCCCGGACCAGTCCACCGGCAGCCAACGTAATGCCGAGAAGATGTTTTGAGAACGCTGAGGTGTGAGGCAGATAACAGGCCACTCTCAGGGCACGAGGGCCTTGGAACCGGCTGGGAGGGAGTCTGCCCTGTCTCCAAATTATGGAGGGGGGGGTCTGCCCTCCCTAATTCCCAAGCATCCAGGCAAAAGCAAAAGAATCCAAAGCATGACAGCCCCCCTCCCCTTCCAACAGAATGGCAGGACACGATGGTAGACCTGACAGCAGCTTAGATATCCCTCTGATTTCCAAAGGCAGGGGAGTAGGCCTAATGTAATGACATGGGAATTGTATTCTGGTGGCCAACCAGGGAAAGATAGCAAAACAGCATGGGATATTTTGGCAGCCTAGCCAAAGCCAAAGCCAGAAAAAGGCTTTATGTCTGCTATAACCATTTTTAGATAGCTTTCCACCCTCCCACAGAAATCCATAATCACTATCTGCCAGCACAGGTAGACCAGGTCAAGAAGGTAGACCAGATCAGGAAGGTAGTCCAGATACACCAGGTCAAGAGGTAGACCTGGTAGACCAGGTCAAGAGGTAGACCTGGTAGACCAGATCAAGAAGGCAGACCAGGTCAAGAAGGTAGACCAGGTCAAGAGACAGACTAGATACACCTGGTCAAGAAGGTACACCAGGTCAAGAAGGTAGACCTGGTCAAGAAGGTACACCAGGTCAAGAAGGTAGACCTGGTCAAGAAGGTAGACCAGGTCAAGAGACAGACTAGATAGAAAAGGTCAAGAAGGTAGACCAGGTAGACCAGGTCAAGAAACAGGCACAATGGAGATTCCAGGAATTGCCTTTATTTTAGAGTAGCAGAGCCTTGAAAACCTGTCCAAGTCTTTCTCAACTCCTTCTCGTTCAAAAATCAAAGTGTGGTCACATTGAGTTTCTTTCTTACTTTTCCTTCCAATCCTGGCCTGGGTAATCTCTTCTCCCAGTCTTCCCTTAACAGTTCCTTCCTTCCTTCGCCAACGTCATCTGTACATACCCCGATACCGTCTTTTTTTTATGATGGGCAATCTTAGGCTGTCCCTTAACATTACATTTCCAAGGCAAGAAAGAGGGAATGAAATCACAGCTGGCTTCATCTGGATAGTCCTAAATCTGCTCAAAGGCTCAAAGAATCTGTATGATGGAAACCATCAAAAGGTGGACCAACAGCTTCTATGGGTTTCCTCGACCGATTCATAGTCTTCTCAAGGACAATGTTGAAGTGGTTCGTTCTTGTTATCTCCTGCAGCGTTTTTTCAGTCTAGCCCAGTGATGGTGAACCTTTTTTGGTTTGGGTGCCAAAAGGGTGCACGCGCGCACAATAGCGTGCGCGCGCGTGCCCACACCCATAATGCAATGCCCTTCCCCCACACATGCGCACAACCCCCACTGGCCCCCGCGCATGCGCACAGGCCTCACAGAAGCCTCCGGATTTCCTGTAGGCCCGTTGGGCTGTTTTTCGCTCTCCCCAGGGTTCAGGAAAGCCTCCTGAAGCCTGGGGACGGTGAAAAATGGCCCAATGGGCCAATCGGAAGTTCGGAAACGAAACGGAAGTGGAGCTGCCCTGCTACTTACCTTCAGATAGTTGCAACCAGGCCTCACACACCTCGGCCCATTTCTTCTGCAGCCGGCAAGGCTTTCCTGAAGGCCTCTGTAGCCGATAACTGTTATCGGCTGCAGAGGCCTCCAGGAAAGCCTTGCTGGTCTTGCTGGACAAAGAAGTTCCTGAAGGCCTCTGATAGCAAAAAAGAGGCGGGGGGCGACGCGTGCAAGTGAGGTGAGTCAGTGGATGACATCCCCCCCCGAAAATAAGACCTGGTGCCTTTTTTGGTGGCAAAAAAAATATAAGACCGTGAACTTCTGGTTGGCCCGTTGGGCCGTTTTCGCCATCCCCAGGCTTCAGGAGGCTTTCCTGAAGCCTGGGGAGAGCGAAAAAGGCCGAAAAGAAGGCCGAAAATCAGAAGGCCAGCCTGCACATGCGCGCTGGAGCTGACATAGGGCAACGTCTCGCGTGCCCTCAGATATGGCTCCGCGTGGCACCTGTGGCACGCGTGCCATAGGTTCGCCATCACTGGTCTAGCCCACAATCCTTGTCCAATAACTCTCCTATTCTAATCCCAATCCATCTTTGAACCTAAGGTCAAACAAGACCACTCAGATGTTTCCAGTTCTTAAAGATTATGGTACAGCTAAAAGGAGTTAGATGAAGACTGAAGAAAAAGCGATCTTTTTCACAGGTCTTTTGGTCTACTTGAGACGGCTTATATACCAGGCACGATGGTCCCAAATCTCTCTACTTTTTAAATGCCGAAAGAAATCTCCCTGAATCCTTAATCTCTTTTCTTTGGAAATATTTCTTCGTCATCATGATGAGCTACTCAGAGTGAATAAACCAAGTGATTAAACATTCCATCTAGAGTCGGATGTAATTAGCTATGTAAAATAGAGCTAATAAAGATGTTAATGGGTTTTTTCCTTAGGGTCTGGAAAGAAGGAATGGGTTTTATACTTACATAAAGAAATGCACAGCGCTAGTGGGTCCCTTCCCCTCTGGACCTCATGTTTTGGCTATATAATTAATTGCATAAAAGTTTTGCAATTTGGCAGAGGGATTAACTTTTAGCTTGGCTTGATGGTGGCTTCTATATTCTAGTGATAATCATTTTCTCTCTGTGGTCTCTCATTGCAATGTTCCTTGCCAAGAGAAGAATTCTGGTATTTTTTTTTTTTGGCATGACTCAACTTCTTCTCTAGAATTGAGCAGATCATAACTTAATTTCTCCTTCTCCTTCTCCTTCTCCTTCTCCTTCTCCTTCTCCT
>QLTV01003660.1:1019545-1032045 GCA_003457575.1 Thermophis baileyi
GCTGGACGGGACCGTGGAGGCCTTCTCGTCCCCCCCCCCCCCCCGGCTCAAGCAGGAGACCCTATACCATTTCAGATAAGTGACTGTCTAGAATCTTCTTAAAAACCTTCAGTGATGGAGCGCCCACGATTTCTGAAGGCAAGCTGTTCCACTGGTTAATTGTCCTCACTGTTAGGAAGTTTCTCCTTAATTCCAGGTTGCTTCTCTCTTTGATTAGTTTCCATCCATGGTTTCTTGTCCTGACCTCTGGTGCTTCGGAAAATAAGTTGACCCCCTCTTCTTTGTGGCAGCCCCTCAAATACTGGAATACTGCTGTCATTTCCCCTTTTTTTCTCTAGACTAGCCAAACCCAAATCCTGCAGCCGTTCTCTGTGTGTTTTAGTCTCCAGGCCTTTGATCATCTTAGTTGCTCTTCTCTGAACTTTTTCCAAAGTCTCAACCTCTTTTTTGTAGTATGGTGACCAAAATTGTCCTTGATGTACCACAGTTCATTTAGTGACCAATCATAGTTACAATGGCACTGAACAAAGTGACTTGTGACCATTTCCCATACTTATGACTGTTGCAGGATCCCCCCATGGTCAGGTGATCAAAATGCAGATGGAAGCCGACTCATATTTATGACGGTTGCAGTGTCCCAGGGTCACGTGATCCCCTTTTGCGACCTTCTGCCAATGGGGAAGCCAGATTCACTTAACAACTGTGTTGCTAACTTAACAACGGCAGCTCTTCGCTTAACAGCTGTGGCAAGGAATGTCGTAAATTGGGACAAAATTCACTTAACAACTGTGTCGCTTAGCAAATTTATTAATTTATTTATTATTTGTATTTCTATGCCGCCCAACTCCCAAGGGACTCTGGGCGGCTAATAAAAATAAATTGTGGGTTCAATTGTGGTCATACGTTGAGGACTGTTCGTCATGTTCTTCATCTTCAGCATCCTCTTTATGTTCATCATCTTCATCTTCTTCTCCATCATCATCATCATCACCACCACCGCTGCCGCCAGCAGCATCGCAAGACCAAGATAGTCCGTGAAAAGGAACAGGTTAAGTTTCATTAGAAAGTCCACCGATTATCAAGGCAAATTTCCTGTTTTTAAAATATCAAACCTTTTTCCCCGACCCAGCTTGATCGTATATTTTCTTCTCACAAAAGGTTGCAATTAGCTTCTGCAATTTTTGCTCAGGATATTCCCTAGCAAGAGAACAAAACACAATTTGGGAGCAATCTATTTCTCTATTAGAGCCATTAATTCTTTTTTTTTTTGAAAATGTAAAGTTCAGGGACTTTAGCAGAACACCGGCGATGCCCCCTCAGGCAATTATTATGGGGCCTGTTGTTCACTGACATGCTCAATTTAGACACTGTCCGAGTCTTAAAAAAAAAAAAGAAAGAAGAAGAAAGAACGGCAAATATGAATGGGGATGAAACAGCCAGTTTCACATCCAAATTGGGTTTCTGCAGTTGAATGATCACTAAACAAATGATTGTTAACTTTCGGACTACCCGTAATGCCTTCAGTTTCACAGCTACTGCAATTGTTGGCTGAGCAGGGACAAAAATAGCCAGAGAAATGGCTGAAGCCTGGGAAATGGGGCTTTTGTCATTCAACAGGAGTGTTGAATGACACAACAGAAGTACCACCAGCTTATCAGGAGCCGAGGGCACAGCAGCACAAGAAAACAACAATCAACAACTTAATAGCCAGCCATCAACACCCTAGTTAACAACCAAAAGGCTACACACAATGAGGCACCACATAAATACAATGCATAGAACAGCTCCAGTGCACATATTCTGGAGAGAGAGAGAGAGAGAAATTCCCTGATGATGGGCTCCAGCACGAGCATGAAAGCTGAGAGAATAAATCTCTCTGATCCCAGTGTCCGATTCAGATTGGATCCTGCAACTACCTATAATTGTCTGTAGAGATTCTCAGTCATCCAGGTCATGATTGTCCCAAAGGTGCTTTTTCAGGAGGCAACCGGACTTTCTTGTTTTTTCTTTTGGGACATTTCGCTTCTCATCCAAGAAGCTTCTTCCGCTCTGACAGGAGAGTGGGGAATGGAAGGATTTATACACCTTGCAGACAAAGCTGGTCATTTGCATTCCTTTTAGAGGGTCGTTGAGGCCACTTGGAGGTTTATCTGTGTCCTCAGGGTCACCTGAGTGGTGCAAATGGTTCCTGTAGTCTGCAATTTTTTTCCTCTGGAAATCCATTCCTACTCCCACACCATTCAAAGGGTGCTCATCCCAAATTTCATAGCTAAACGTGTGTGGAGATTCTCAGTCATCCAGGTCATGGTTGTCCCAAAGGTGCTTTTTTCAGGAGGCAACTGGACTTTCTTGGTTTTTTCTTTTGAAGATGTTTCACTTCTCATCCAAGAAGCTTCTTCAGTTCTTGGTGGGGAATGGAAGTCAGAGCTGAAGAAACTTCTTGGATGAGAAGCAAAACATCTTCAAAGAAAAACAAGGAAGTCCAGTTGCCTCCTGAAAAAAGCACCTTTGGAACTACCTGTAAAGTGTTGGGCGGTGTTGGATGGCAAAGCTTATCAAGGATGGTAGCATCAGAGCTTCTGAACGGCTTTGCATGTGTGCAGAACACTCTGTTTTTGACTGAAACCACTCAACCATTGTGCTGTTTATCCTTTCATCATTTTTCTTTGAAGGGAAACTTCACCAGAATTTTCAATGGGTGTTTTAAAAAAGGAAAAGAAAAATCTTTGATCTCCCGGAGGAAAAAAAAAAGAGAAGAGGTCAACCAACCACATGGTCATGGTTGCATCACTGAAAGACCCAAAGGACTTTCAAAGACTAAGAGTCAACAAGTCACTTGATGGCACCTAGTCAATCAGAATCTTTGAGAAGCTCCAGATGACTTCGTGGATTCATCCGTGTTATTTCCATGAAAAAAACATGGAACTTCTGGAATGGATTTTCAACTTAGCTCCCAGCGACCGGTAAGATCCCACAGGTTGGGCTCCTCCAGGTCCCGTCAGCTAAACAGTGCCGGCTGGCGGGCCCGCGGGGGCGGGCCTTCTCTGTGGCTGCCCTGGCCCTCTGGAACCAGTTACCTCCTGAGATCCGGACCACCCCCACCCTGCTGGCCTTCCGGAAAGCGGTGAAGACCTGGCTGTTCCGGCAGGCTTGGGGCCGTTGATCTCGCCTCTGTAATTTGGTGAGATCCGGCCATGAAACGGTGTGTATGAGTTTTTAGTTGTTTTTTAAATGTTTTTAATTATGTTTCTTTTTAATAGTTTTTATATTTTAATAATGTTTTTTTTTATATTTTTGTAAGCCGCCCAGAGTCCCCTGGGAGTTGGGCGGCATAGAAATATAAATATAAATAAATAAATAAATATAAACTTCCCAGTGTAGTCTCATCCCAAATATTAACTAGATCTTATCCAGAGGTGGGCTTCACATACTGTAACAACCGGTTCGCCCAGCACTGCAACGTCAAACACGGCAATTCGCTCACACGCGCCATCCACGCATGCGTGCGGCATCAAAACCACAGCGATATAGGACGGGATTGTGCCCGGGTGGGGCAGGGCCCCACCTGCAGGTCGCTACTACCGGTTCGCCCGAACCGGTCCGAACCGGCTGAATCCCACCTCTGAATTCTTATCCTCCTTAACTTTCTGAGATCTTCTAAGGCCTTTCAAGTGTTCCCATTGAGCTCAGTGGATGGAGCAGACTGGTCCTTCAAAAATCAACCCAGGGAAGTAGGAAAGAGGCAGGGAAGGAGAAAGAAGGTAAGAGGAAGAGGGAGATTGAGGGAGGGGAGTTACTGTAAGTTCTTTGGGAGAAAACAGATGGATGTTAAAAATATAATTGGTGTAAAATGTATTTTTTGATATATTGAATAGGAGTGTATAATTATATGTATTTGGAGATGTTCTATGGTATATGTATTTATATTTGTTGAAGAAAAAAAATAAAAAATTTATTATAAAAAAAATCAACCCAGCTTGGATGTTTCTATTGAGTGCAGTATGGTTTTTTTTATTTAGCATTCACCTATTGTTTCTTTTTTTTTCCCCCACCGTTCATTTGTCTGTATTTTAACATTCACAAGGAAGTAGAGAGAGAAATATATTTTCCTGACTGCAATTTCATTGATAAACTGTATTTATAAGGTGACTGATATATGAACGTCAGAGCTGTTTCAGAAGCAGCAGGGGAAAATAAAATAAAATAGAGATTCTTCAGTTATTTAAAAGAAAAAAGAAAAAAAAGAAAGAAAGAAATTCTACTACTGCCTAGTTCTCTCCTGCACTCTCTTTGCTTCTTATTTTGCAAAGTATTGGTAATCTCGGAAAGATAGGTATTTATTTGCTCGTGTTACTGAGTAGGACTGATAATGCAATGTTGGGGGGGGGGAGAAAGGATTATTATGGCAGCCAAAAAGAGATGTTGCTGTATTTTTAGATTTATCAACCCTGCTGGATTCAACATGAAATTTAATGTTGAAAAATGAATAACGGAGCTTAGAAACCTTGGAACCATCGGGGAGAAATGGGGGGGGGGAGGCAGCATCTAAAGAGAGAAAGGGACAGGATGAAGTTGGATATGTGTTATTGTCATGAATTTTAATGTAAAGCATTATTGTCCCTAAGATGTAATAGAAGAACGAAGTTTTGCATTTGAATGTAACTTTTATTTGACAAGAAAGAAATCTCTGATTTTATTAGTTTTGTAACTGGTTACCCTTCTTTTCACTTCCTTCCCCCCCCTCACACACACCTTTCTCCCTTTCTCATTCCCTCCCTTCCTCCCTCCCTCCCTTTCTCCTTCCCCCTTCCCTTTCCCTT
This sequence comes from Thermophis baileyi, assembly GCA_003457575.1. Taxonomy (NCBI): domain Eukaryota; kingdom Metazoa; phylum Chordata; class Lepidosauria; order Squamata; family Dipsadidae; genus Thermophis; species Thermophis baileyi. The sequence goes on from QLTV01003660.1 coordinate 1,024,366, forward strand.
TTCCTCTCTCTCTCCCTCACTTTTCTCCCTCCCTCCCTTCCTTTATCTCTCCCTCCCCTTCCCTCCATCTCTCCTTCCTTCCTTCCTTCCCTCCATCTCTCCTTCCTTCCTTCCTTCCTTCCTTCCTTCCTTCCTTCCTTCCTTCCTTCCTTCCTTCCTCCCTTCCTCCCTCCCTCCCTCTTCCCTCCCTTCCTCCCTCCCTCCCTTCCTTTCTCCCACCTCTCCCCCTCCCTCTCCCTCCCCCTCCCCCCCCCCCTTCCTTCCTTCCTTCCTTCCTTCCTTCCTTCCTTCCTTCCTCCATCCCTCTCTCCCTCCATCTCTCTCCCCTTTCCCCTTCTCTTCCCTCCCCTCCCCTTCCCTTTCCTCTCTCTCAATCTCTCTCACATACACATACACCTTTCTCTCTTTCTATTCCCTCCCTCCCTCCTTTCCCCTTCCCCCTTCCCTCCCTCCCTCCTTCCCTCCCTTCTTCCCTCCCTCTCCCTCCTTTCCCTTCCCCCTTTCCTGTTTCTCCTTCCCTTCCCTGCCAAGTGGCCCCATATTTCAAGGCCAAAGCAAAAGCGACAAGAATTACTTTTTTTCAAAACAGGAACAAAGATTCTACCGCTAAACATTCCTCAAGGGAGATCTAAAAAGCCAGAAAAATCTAAACGCAAAGAAAAAGGAGATAGAAAATGAGTCAAGGGAGCCAATCATGGAGAAGCAGAAAAAGGAACAAATAAGGAGAAACCTTTTGAATGATTTGCACATCAGCACTTCAATCCTTCTCCTGTTTCCTCTTTAGAACCGAAGGAAGATTTGGTCTGGATTTTCAAGGCGCAACTGGTTCCCAACCACTTCTTTAGCTTCTCCTCCTTGGGGGCTTCGGCTGGAGTAATTACTACCAGAAAGATCTGCGTTTTGAGCTGCTTTTATTGATTTCTCCTTAGCGCTAAGGAACTCTGCTAACCCTTCGAAGCTGGAGCATGTTTAGATGAGGGACCCAATTTTTTTTGCCTTGGTTTTAATTAGAGAAGTAACCGTACTTTTGGTCTGTATCTTGTCAGACCTCAAGGCCTCTGGGTTGGTTTTGTGTGTGTGTGTGTGTGTGTGTGTGAGTGTTTTTCTTTGAGAAGAAAATGGTTTATGAAAAGCTCATTAAAATGTGGATTGCTCCTTTTTCAAACCGGCATTCGGGCTTTGAAAGGAACGGGAGCTGTGGAAAAAATAGGACAGGGACTTCTCTACTCGTCACTGGAAGAGACCGCTCAATCTTTACTTCCATTTTCCTCTGGCACTGTTATTATCTTATAAATCTCAGCTTAAGTAATTGTGGTGTAGGGAGATCTTTTGAGACTCAAGGACACTCCTGGCCATCCTCCTTGGGAAGAAGATATCCAAGTAGTAGTGGATTATAGCAATAGCAATAGCACTTAGACTTATATACTCCTTCACAGTGCTTTACAGCCCTCGCTAAGCGGTTTACAGAGTCAGCCTATTGCCCCCAACAATCTGGGTCCTCATTTTACCCACCTTGGAAGGATGGAAGGCTGAGTCAACCTTGAGCTGGTCAGGATTGAACTGCTGGCAATTAGCAGAGTTAGCCTGCAATGCTGCATTTTAACCACTTTGTACAATGGATGGATGGATGGATGGATGGATGGATGGATGGATGGATGGAAGGAAGAAAGGAAGGAAGGAAGGAAGGAAGGAAGGAAGGAAGGAAGGAAGGAAGGAAGGAAGGAAGGAGAAAAAAGCAATAGCACTTAGACTTATATACTGCTTCACAGTGCTTTCCAGCCCTCTCTAAGCGGTTTACAGAGTCAGCCTATTGCCCCCAACAATCTGGGTCCTCGTTTTACCGACCTCGGAAGGATGGAAGGCTGAGTCAACCTTGAGCCTGGTGAGATTCGAACTGCCAAATTGCAGGAAGCCGGCAGTCAGCAGAAGTAGCCTGCAGTACTGCACTCTAACCACTGCGCCACCGCGGCTCCTTATCAACAGAAGAATAGCAATGTGATACCTAGGCCAGAGGTCTCCTCAGTGCATGCTGGCTGAGGAATTCTGGGAGTCGAAGTCCACAAGTCGTAAAGTTGCCAAGACTTGGAGACTCTTGCTCTAGGTTGTCTCTATAAAAATATTGATGAGAATTAAAAGTTCAACGTTATTCTGAATTGATTAGATCCCACCTTCCATTCAGGTACAAAAAGATTCCAGTCCACAAGGAGGTTCTGGTTTTCTTTGCTGCCGGTTCACTCAGGGACGCGCTGCGTGTGCACATGCGCATTGCGCGTCGCACGGGCGGGTCGTGGGTGTGGGCGGGTGCGCAGTACAAAAAAAAGCTTTTGCGCATGCTCAGGGGCATGGCAGGCCTGGGTCATTGCCGGTTCTAGCGACCCAGGCCGCCAAGTTACTACCGGTTCTATAGAACCGGTCCGAACCGGGAGGAACCCACCTCTGATCAGGACACTAGAAATGCAAACCTATTAAGGGAAAGGAGGAGGTTCTCCCATTTCTAAACAGTGGAGAGATGGTTCTCTTCACTGGAGGAACTTCCACCTCAGACAAATTCCAAAAAGACGACCTTGCTGATGGAGGAGAAGATTTGTAGCTCAGGGTTGAACTGGGGGGGGTGTCTTTGGTGCTCTCTGAGCTTGGTGGTGTACTTAGCAATAGCAATAGCACTTAGACTTATATACCGCTTTACAGTGCTTTACAGCCCTCTCTAAGCGGGTCGCAGAGTCAGCAGATTGCCCCCAACAATCTGGGTCCTGATGTTACCAACCTCGGAAGGATGGAAGGCTGAGTCAACCTTGAGCCGGTTGTGGGGTCCTTGCTGCTCTCTGCGCTTGGTTGTTTTCTTGCAGATGTTTCATTACCCAACTCGATAATATCATCAGTTCCAGAAGGGAGTAGAGTTTCCTTGAGCACTGAAGATGTTACCTAGATCACAGATCACCAACCTGTGGTCCGTGGACCACTGGTGGTCCGTGAGAGGGAGTGGAGTTTGGGAGGCGGCGGAGGAGGAGGAGCAGGGGGAGGGGGAGGGGAGGAGGATTGTGGGGTCCTTGGTGCTCTCTGCGCTTGGTTGTTTTCTTGCAGATGTTTCATTACCCAACTCGATAATATCATCAGTTCCAGAAGGGAGTAGAGTTTCCTTGAGCACTGAAGATGTTACCTAGATCACAGATCACCAACCTGTGGTCCGTGGACCACTGGTGGTCCGTGAGAAAATTTTGGTGGTCTGTGGAGAAATCTTGGCCCCTGGGCTGGATATGGCCGAGAGCAATTACTCCAGTCCACGTGAGGGAACACAAGGCTGCACCGCCCAACATTACCTCGCCCACATGCCAGCCCCCACTCTTAAGGCCGAGTGCAAACCTCACCTTGAGTATAGCGGTGCGAGCCACACGAGCTGGAACAGGAAGGTAAGACCAAGAACTCACTGTGCTCAGCTGAACGGCTGCCGGGGGGGGGGGGAGGTTCAGCCGCCTACATCTCTCCTTCTGCTAGACCTCTGGGTGAGACACCTGAGCCTGCTAGATTGGCCCCCTGCAAATTCTCGTCTCTAGGAGCCCGGCCAAAGTTTCCCACGCCATTTCAGCGAGCACTCCTCGAGAGATGAGTTTGCAGGGGCCGAGCTAGCATCTTCAATGGACAGCAAACTCTGGCTGCTTCTCTCAGCTGCAGTGCGGCACCAGCGTTTGAAGCGGTGGGGGAAACTTTGTCCGGGCTGGAGAATTTGTGTTTGCAGCGGTGGGGGAAACTTTGTCCGGGCTGGAGAATTTGCATGGGGCCGAGCAAACACTCCTCTCTCGAGAAGCCCGGACGAAGTTTCCCGCGCTGTTTCAAATGCTGGTGCTGCACTACAGCTGAGAGAAGCAGCTGGAGTTTGCTGTCCATTGCTACCTCAGCCCTCTGCAAACTCTCACCACCTGCAAAGTTGCACATTTCAAGTGCCACCCCAGGGCAGAGATTTCCAGCCCCACCACGGTCGGTCCCATATTCCAGAGCTTTAGTAGTCACGCGCACAGGACTGGCACATTGCAGCTCCTCCACCCAGGTGCACTGGCCATTGCGGACACTAGCTCGGCCCCTGCAAACTCGTCTCTCGAGGAGCGCTTGCTGAAGCGGCGTGGGAAACTTTGGCTGCGCTCCTCGAGAGATGAGAGTTTGCAAGGGGCCAATCTAGCAGGTGCTTTCTTTCCCTCCGCCCAGAAGGGGAAGGGAGGAGAGGAGAGGGGAGGAAAGGAAAGGAAAGGAAAGAAGGAAAGGAAAAGGGGGAGGGGAGGGACTACAGCTACAGCTCTGGAATATGGGACTGATTTTCCCAACAACATCAGCAAGCCACCGTCAAATAAACTTAACTTATTTTGTAATAATTACACTAACTTTAATAATTTTGTTACAATTAAAACAATCTTTAAAGATTTTGTTATGATTAAATAAGCATTTACGATTTTGCTATAATTAAATAAGCATTTATAATTTTGTTATATTAAATAGGTGCATTTCATATTAATAAAATGGAAGTTCTCTGATCATTATTTTACAAATGTATTTATCTTTTTAAAAAAATTCATATTAGTAGTCTGCGGGACTTAAAATTATGAATTAGGGTCCGTGGGATTTAAAATTATAATCTTGGTGGTCCCTGAGGTCCAAAAGGTTGGGGACCCCTGACCTAGATGGGTAATAAAATGTCTGCAAGAAAACAACCAAGCTACCATTGAAGAGTACCTTGAAAATACTTGTGTTGAGAAGAATGAAATATTTTGAGAAATATTTTAAAAAGGCAGAATAAAATATTTCATTCTTCTAGGAGGTGGGTAGCTTCCCACTCTTGCATTGTGCAAAGCCCGGCCACAAACAGAATATATGGTTCCATATCGCAGCGACCTTGGAGTGGGTTGCCTCTAATGCAGGAAACAGCCCTAATATCCAGCATTTCAGAAATAAAACAGTTTAATTCTGCTACACAGTACTAGGAAACGAGCATCAGCTGAGGTTTGGAGATGGGATGGGATGAGATGAGGAGAACTTACATTTGCAATCTATATATAAAAAAGCGAAATGCCACTCATGCGACATCATGAAATCTCCAGAACCATAAAGCCTACAAACTTGAAATTTGGCATGCATGTTCCTCTTGGCTTCTAGGTGCTCGCTTAGAAAGGATTTTTCGAAACGACCATCAGAGCATTAGTATTTCTTATATTACTATTAACACGCTCTAATGCTAAGGAGTTAGATGTTCTACTCCCACTCCCCTCTCCAACTGAAAATAACTCTGTTCCAACTGCCATTTGGGCGTGGCCAGCGCGTGACTCATCCGGCCTGCGGGCTGGGAGTTTGGAGAGGATCAATGGGGCCAGCCTGAGGGAGAGAAGGGGGTTAGGATAGGAAAGGCCTCTGTAGGGCAAGCCTGAGGGAGAGAAGGGGGATAGGAGAGGCCAATCGTAACTACTCAATTCTCAAGCTGTGTCGATTTATCAAGCCTGATCACATAGTTTCGTAGCGGAGCACGGGTATTCAGCTAGTTGATTATAAAGCCAGAAGTGGGTTCCTCCCGGTTCGGACCGGTTCGCCCGAATTGGTAGTGACCCGCTGGTGATGTCACGATGATGTCACGGATCCGATTTGGTCGGTGCCGGTCTGTGGACGCCGCCATCTTTTTTTTGAATTTTTTTTTGGGGGGATTTTTTTTGGGGGGGGGAATTTTTTTTATTTTTTTTTGCACTGCGCATGCATGGGAGGAAGCGAACCGGCAGCGAGGTAAGTTAGAACCCACCCCTGTATAAAGCTGAACCTTTAGTAGGATCTGGACAGAATTCAGCAGAATCTGAAGATTCGGTAGACTCTTTCGGTAGAGGAAACCTAGGAGCCTTCAGAGGCGGTCACACTATCAGTATCAACATCCATTTATTTTATTTATTTATTTGTTTATTATTTACATTTCTATGCCGCCCAACTCCCGAGGGACACTGGGCGGCTTACAACAGAAATATTAAAAAAAACATTAAAAAACATTATAAAAACATTTAAAAAACAATTTAAAAACCCATGCACACCATTCATGGCTGGATCTCGCAGGATTACAACAGCGAGATCAATGGCCCCAGGCCTGCCGGAAAAGCCAGGTCTTCACCGCTTTCCGGAAGGCCAATTGTATCTTGAGTGGGTTGGTGGCATCTTCACTTTAGCAACATCTGGAGCCCCAAGCAGAATAAATTTCCCCTTGGAGAATTGGGGAGACACTAGAACAAGGGTGTCAAACTCAAGGCCCGTGAGCCGGATTCAGCCTGCGATGTGGTTGGATCCAGCCTGCGGGGCCGTCCTGGTCTACCCAATGGGAAGAGGAAAGATCGGGCCAGCGTGGCTTCGGCCCGGTCTACCCAGTGCGAAGAGGAACGATCAGGCCAAGATCAAGGGAGGTACTAATAGCACTCTATCAAGCCTTAGTAAGACCACACCTAGAGTACTGTATCCAGTTTTGGTCACCACACTATAAAAAAGATATTGAGACTCTAGAAAAAGTGCAGAGGAAAGCAACCAGGATGATCAGGGGACTGGAGACTAAAACATACGATGAACGGTTGCAGGAACTGGGCATGGCTAGTCTAGTGAAGAGAAGGACCAGGGGAGACAGGATAGCAGTGTTTCCAATATTTGAGGGGCTGCCACAGAGACGAGGGGGTCAAGCTATTTTCCAGAGCACCTGAAGGCCAGACAAGGAATAATGGATGGAAACTGATCAAGGAGAGATTCAACCTAACTGACAGTGAGAGCAATCAATCAACGGAACATAAGTTGTGGGAGCTTCATCACTGGAAGCTTTCAGGAAGAGATTGGACTGCCATTTGTCACAAATGGTGTAGGGTCTCCTGCTTGAGTGGGGTGGGGGGTGGGGTTGGACTAGATGATCTATAAGGTCCCTTCCAACTCTGTTAATCTGACTTATGAATACTTAGCTATGGCCCAGTCTACCCAATGCAAAGAGGAAACCTGCCAGCAGTTTGGGGAGTGGTATCAAGCTGGCCACGTCCACCCAGTTGGCCATGCCCACCCAGTTGCCCCAGCCCCCCACCCCAGGTCAACCACAGCCCTGATGTGGCCCTCAATGAAATTGAGTTTGACACCCCTATACTAGAAGATCAGAAAGAAAGATGCTGAGAGCAGGTGAGGAACATCTCTGGAGAAGCTCACTGTGGGCCTTCCATCTCTCCACTCCATGACAATGCCTTTGGAAGCACCTGGTAGGTCAGCGGTGGGTTCCGGATTTACTTACTGCTGGTTCGCTCAGGGACGCGCCATGCGGGCACGGGCGCATTGCGTGCCACGCGTGCGGGTCGTGGGTGCATGCCACGCGTGCACGCGCAGTACAAAAAAAGCTTCTGCGCACGCACAGAAGCAAAAACCAAGATGGCGGCGCCTATGGCGCTGCCGAGAGAACCAGCTCGGGGCGTGGCAGGTGTGGGTCGCTACCGGTTCTAGTGACCCATGCCGCCACATTACTAACGGTTCTATAGAACCGGTCCGAACCGGTAGGAACCCACTTCTGTGGTAGGTGATAAAAATTACCCATCTAGAAAAGATGAACAATTAAGGTGCCATTATTGCTGCATTACAATAAGAGCTCGGAACCGGTTGATGGCTTTCCAGGCTGCCTTCGAAATATTTGTCACCAAGAAGACTTAAATC
>QLTV01003660.1:1037045-1039870 GCA_003457575.1 Thermophis baileyi
AACGGAATTCAAAAGAGCTTGGACATAATTTGTGGGAACATAATGATTCTAGGCCGATTCCTCTCTTGACTCCACCTTCAGGCTCTGCCTGTCCTTCTTCTACAGTTGCTCTGTCAGCCCTCCTGACTAAACCGGACAGGAAACATGATTAGATGAACTAATTCTACTTTATTATAAGGCTACGTCAAAAGAATCTTTTCAAGGCTGAAGGTACGTTGCCATTTTTAAACCACACGAACAATTAAAATGGGTCCTCCCTCTAACTGTTAAGTCACCGAGGGCTCCTGCCTCTCTTATCTAATTGCTTCCTAGACAGCATCTCTTCCCTCCCTCCCCCAAGATCATCCACCCATATTCTATTATCCCTTCTGTATGTAAAGCAATGCTTGACCATGAAATAAGGCAACTTTTCGTCCCCTACAAGATGGGTGAGGCTTAAATATAAGATGCTCATTTTAATACGTTGACCTTCATGGTAGAGACGCTATCAAAGTGCAAATTTGAGGACAATATTCATACGTGATGTATGGCCTGTTCCCTAAGATGATTCTTCTGTTTTCCCTGATTTTTTTTAAAATTTAGTCCTGCGTTTTCTGCCACAAATAAATTTGAGCATTTATCATTTTGCACTGAATTGCCAAGTGAAATTCTAAAGGACATTATCACCCACCTATCATCAATTAATCATTTTCTTTTCAAGAAAGGAGATGAACACACATTTAAACCCTAAACGAAGAAGAACGAGGCGGCGGGGGAACCCCCCCCCCAACATCTTAGCAAAAGTAACGAAATCACGAATTCAGCAAACCCGGGCAATTGTTAAAAAAATGTTTTTCTTTCTTTTTGAGGCATTAGGCCAATTTGGCATCTCATGAACTTCCCGAGTGAGAAAATGCCAGGGTAGAAGGATTAAAACTAGCATTATTATGGGACGACAGTTACCGTAATCATAATTTATTTCACGATGAGAAAAACAGAGAGGCTGGAGATAAAACATGGTTTGCCTAACAGCATTTTCATGCATTATCCTAGCTTGGTCCAATAAGTTCACTTGACTTTTTTTTGTTGGTTGCTAGTTGATGAATTTACCTGCTCACCTCGGTCATCAATCACAAGCAATACTTTTAAAGGGCAGGCAAACCAATGATAGGAACAATCCGTATCAGATGTTTCCTCCAGAAGGTAAATAAAGATTATGACCCTGCCACCTTTTCATGAGAAATTCTGCCAACCGCAAATGTTAGAGTTTCGGAATATGTATGGTGTGGCTTTTTTTTTTTTAAATTAAAGTAAGTTGAAATGAATATTCGTGCACCGCCTGCTAATATTTCAGGTGTCTTTATTCATGGTTTCCCCTCAAACGGGAACTTGCATTCATAAGTTGCCCAGAATTTTAAAGGTATAAGAGAGAAACTGCGCAAAAGGTTATCCTTTCTTCTATCTAAACCAGGGGTGTCAAACTCAAGATCCGGCCCACGGGGTACTTAGATCTGGCCCGCAATGCCTCTGCCAATGAAAATGGAGCCCGGGGAGGCTGCACTTCTCACTGGCACAGGGCTGCAGGAGGCGATCGCAGCTGAAAATGGAGTCCGGGAGGGCTGCATATTACCCCACTAAGCTCCATTTTCACTGGCAGAGGGCTGCAGGAAGCCGTTGCAGCCGAAAACAGAACCCAGGTGGGCTGTGCGTGGCATCCCCAAGCTCCATTTTTGCTGGCGGAGGGCTGGAGGCCGTCTTGGCCAAAACCGGAGTCCGGGCCAGCCGCACACCACCCCCGAGCTTTGTTTTCGCTCTCAGAGAGCTGCAGGAGGTCGTGATGTTGAGCTGCTCACCTTGGCCATGCTCCCTGACTATGCCCCCCACCCCAGCCCGCCAAGGTCAAACACAACACTGATGTGGCCCTCAGTGAAATCAAGTTTGACACCCCTGACCTAAACCATCTGCAATATTCCAATTTCCTGAATCCGATCGTACAATGGATCCTCCAAGGTCAGCAATTAAAAGGGATCAGGCTTGATTGACTCTCAAAATGACAAAAGTCATGTTGCCTTGGTGGAATCCAAACTCACCTTTTTCAAGGTCCATCCAAGGGTACAAAGCCATTTGCACCATGATTCTTCTTTTGACACGGCCCGAATCCTCGTGAATTTTTCTGCCTGCCACAGCCAGGATTTTGTTTATGCTATTTATTGGCTCGATATAATGTTCTTATTCTGTTTTTAGTCATGATTAGCCCTCCAAAGCCATGTATTTGAGGTGGACACCTACAGATTGGTTGATCAAGCTATCAAATAAATGAATCAATGAACTGATGTACGAATCCATGAATCAATCAATCAATCCTTTTGGGAAGTCCCTCAAAACTTCCTGGGTCATTTTTCTGCAGTGAACTTCTGTTTATTTATTTATTTATTTTATTTATTTTATAAAATTTATATGCCGCCCAACTCCCGAAGGACTCTGGGCGGCTTACATCATAAAAAATAAAACATATAAAAGCAATTAAAAAAAAATCTATATTTAAAATAAAACACTCACACAACCATGCATGGGCCAATCAGGGCAACTATTGGCCCCAGGCCTGCCGGAAAAGCCAGGTCTTAACGGCTTTACGGAAGGCCAGTAAGGTGGGGGTAGTACGGATCTCAGGGGGAAGTTGGTTCCACAGAGTCGGAGCGGCTACAGAGAAGGCCCTCCCCCGCGGGCCCGCCAGCCGACACTGTCTGTCTGATGGGACCTGAAGAAGGCCAGCCCTTTGCGACCTCACTGGTCGTTGGTAGGAGTGTGGCAGAAGGCGGTCTCGCAGATAAACTGGTCCTAAGGCA
>QLTV01003660.1:1051837-1063607 GCA_003457575.1 Thermophis baileyi
CCTTCCTTCCTTCCTTCCTTCCTTCCTTCCTTCCTTCCTTCCTTCCTTCCTTCCTTCCTTCCTTCCTCCCTTCCTTCTTTCCTTCTTCTCTCCCTCCCTCCCTCCCTCCCCTCTCTCTCATAAGCAAAATGCACAAGGAGGTTTTGCTGTAGAGGAAAGTGGGAGTTGAAGATGCCAGAAAGAGGCCCTATCCATGGATCTTTGTGTCAGATGATGTCTACTTTGGTTATTGCAATACCTATCTTTAGAAGAGGTGGGAGTGGGACAGAAGAGGAAATGGAAGTTGACAAAGTAAAATGACCAACATCGGAATTGTGGAAGTCGCAATATTCGCTGAGATGCCCTCTTGAAGTGAAAGTTGGACTTTGAAGAAGCAAGATAGGGATTGTATTGTCAACTTTGAACTTTGGTGTCAACTTTGAACTTTGGTGTTGGAGAAGACAACTGAGAAGACCGTGGACAGCCAAGAAAACAAACCAATGGATCATCAAACAAATCAAGCCAGAATTTTCATTCAAAGCACAAATGACCAGGTTCAAGTTATCGAGTTAGCACTGATGATGTTACCTAGTTTGAGTAATGAAAAGTCTATAAGAAAACAAGCAAGTCAGAGATAACCAAGGACTACTCAGGCTCAAGTTATCCTATTTTGGACATTATGAGAAGGCCCAGCTCTCTGGAGAAGGTTCTACTGCTAGGAAATGTAGAAGGAAAGATAAGAAGAGAACAACCAACAGCAAGATGGATTAATTCAGTGGCGATGAGTGTCTTGTTGAGAGATCTAAAGGACCAGATTAGGGAAAGTTCATCATGGAGAAAAATCTATTTATGTGGTCAGTAAGACTTGACACCAACTTGATGTTACACAATCAATTTTCACTCTGCTTCTCAATCTATTTTGGCCTATATTCCTTTCATTCAATCACGGTTTAGTTCTGGTTAGTTCGGTTATTCCAGTTGGATCACACCCTGGTAGGACCCCAATTAGAAACAAAACATTTGTTTATCCTTAACTTATTGTTCCAAATGTGTTTTCTCCAAAAGGCAACTGGACTTTCTTGGTTTTTTTTCCTTGAAAACATTTTGCTTCTCATCTAATTGACAGTTAGAACTGAAGAAGCTTCTTGGATGGGAAGCGAACTGTTTTCAAGGAAAAAAATCAAGAAAATTCAGTTGCCTTTTGGAGAAAACACAATTGGGACAATCATGACCTGGATGATTATCTCCATAGATACTCCATAGACACTCCATATACCTCAACTTTCGATCGTAATTGAGCCCAAAATTTCTGTGGCTAAGCAAAACATTAAGTGAATTTTATCCTGTTTTACGACCTTTCTTGCCACAGTTGTTAAATGAAACACTGCAGTTGTTCAGTTAATAACACGGTTTTTAAGTGAATCTGGCTTCCCCATTGACTTTGCTTATAAGAAGTTAGCAAAAGTTAATCACATGACCCCGGGACACTGCAACCGTCATAAATATGAGTCAGTTGCCAAGCGTCCGAATTTTGATCACGTGACCATTGGGAGCTGAAATTGTCTTAAGTATGAAACATAGTCCTAAGTCACTTTTTTTCAGTGATGTTGTAACTTTGCATGGTCATTAAAGGAACTGTTGTAAGTCAAGGACTATCTACCGTGTTTTCCCGAAAATAAGACCCTGTCTTATATTTTTTTGAACCCCAAAATAAGCGCTTGGCCTTATTTTTGGGAGGTCTTATTATTTTGGGGTGTGTGGAGCAAGACGGGGCTCCTCTTGCCGTCTTACCTGATTTCCAGCTCTGTCTCCCTAACCCTAACCAGAGGAAATGGTGGGGACCGGCTGCACATGCGTTTAAATACTTTCGGGGAGGGCTTATTTTCAGAGGAGGGCTTATTTTCGGGGGATGTCTTATTTTCGGGGAAACACGGTATATTGGAAATATGGCTTCCTTGTCCACCAATGGTTGGGCGTTCCTGTCTGCAAATTGTGGCCTTTTTTGGTAGAAAGTTCTTCAAAACAACGCATAGCCTACTATCCATAACGGTGTAAGAGACACTAATTAATATTAATGCGTTTGAGTAACTAATCTACTGTTCACTGAGGGACTCATTTCTTCCCTCGGGGGGAATGTACTTATTGCCTTTAACAAGGACTTTGCCCCGGGAAAATGGGTCTAGGTGGGATAATCTCAAAACAGCAAATAAAACACAGGGGGAGTTAATTAACATCCAACCCTTTATGCCATGATTAATTATGGATCGGATAACGAGTGAAATAGCAGGTAAGATTTAATCACAGACAATTTTCTTTTTCCAGTCTCTCATATTCCCCCCCCTCCCTCCGGTTCTTAATTATTTTTGGACTTGCACCATTAAATGTTTACTAGTTATTTAATCGGAGATAGTAAACGCGGATGGCACCTCAGTCTTTCTGTGGTGTTTATGGAGGAGAACGCTTGTAAATCATCTCTTGTACCAATCCATTTCAGATTTGCTTTTTCACATCTCCAGCCGTGATCCCATTCCAGCCTCAGTCGGTCGCTGGTAGTTTTCAACGGGCTGCTGAAGTTCGTTTTACAACCAAAAAGCGAAACCACAACCGCATTAACAAATACAGGCAGCCCTAGACTTATGACAGTTCATTCAGTTACGTTTCAACGTTACGACGACACTGAAAAAAGTGACTTATGACTGGTTTTTCACACTTATGACCGTTGCAGCAGCCCCGTGGTCATGCGATCAAAATTCAGATGGCAGCCAACTCGTATTTATGGCGGTTGTCATGTCCCCGGGTCAACTGGCATGTACTTAGGACAGTTGCAAGTGTCCCAGGGTCATGCAATCCCCTTTTGCGACCTTCTGACAAGCAAAGCCCATGGGGAAGCCAGATTCGCTTAACAACCGGGTTACTCACTAATCAACTGCAGTGATTCACTTAACAACTGTGGCAAAAAAGGTTGTAAAACGGGGAAAAACTCACTTAACACATGTCTCACTTAACAACAGAAATTTGGTGCTCAATTGTGGATGTAAGTTGAGGAGTACCTGTAGAACATCTTTGTGTGGCCTTCTGTCCCCAAGGGAGTAAAATTTCTTGTGCGTTTCTCGCGGACTTTCTAAGATGTCCAGGTTTTACAAGACACTCCCCCCCTCCCCCCCAATGTTTCCCTCTTATTCCACTGGGAAGACGTTTCTGGGTTTTTATGCTCGAAATAGGGACAAAAATAAATAGAGAGACTTTAATTTGAAGATAGAGTAATTGTGTAGTTAGAGACGTGGCTTGCAAGAACTAAATCACGTGAAGAATTAGTACCGCATTATAAAACTCTAGTAAGACCACACCTGGAATAACTGCAACCAATTTTGTTCACCACATTACAAAAAAGATGTTGAGACTTTGGAAAAAGTTCAGAGAAGAGCAACTAAGATGATCAAAGGCCTAGAGACTAAAACATACGAAGAACGGCTGCAGGATTTGGGTCTGGCTAGTCTAAAGAAAAGAAGGACTAGGGGTGACATGATAGCAGTATTCCAGTATTTGAGGGGCTGCCACAAAGAAGAGGGGGTCAAATTATTCTCCAAAGCACCAGAAGTCAGGACAAGAAACGATGGTTGGAAACTAATCAAAGAGAGAAGCAACCTGGAATTAAGGTGAAACTTCCTAACAGTGAGGACAATTAACCAGTGGAACAGAAGTTGCCTCCAGAAATCGTGGGCGCTCCCATCACTGGAGGTTTTTAAGAAGAGACTGGACAGTCACTTGTTTGAGATTATATAGATTCTCCTGCTTGAGCAGGGGGCTTGACTAGAAGACCTCCAAGGTCCCTTCCAGCTCATTCTATTCTAAATGCTCTAAATTCTAAAGGGAATGCAAAAAACTGAAGCTGTAAATATATATTTTGCATTATAGTAATATTTTAATATTTACATGTTTGCTGTACGTTGGAAAGAGTTGGAAGTCCCCTCCCCATTTTTTCTTTGAATCCTGCACCCCCTCTTTCTTCCTCCTTTATTTTCGTTGTATTTTATACAGTGTTCTAATAAACCTTAATAAAGCATTGGAAAAAGTAGAATTAGATCGTTGTTCAGCCCTCCTCTATACTCTTCAGAGAAGAACTTATTCTATCAGGTAAAGGATCTCTGTTTCGGATTTTGTTTTTGAAGTCCTGGTAACTCTTATGGAGCTATGAGGGGGGGTTCCCCTTTTTTCCTGGCTCCCCCACTTTTCTTTCTCTGGCTAAGAAATGGGCTAATTCATGACACGTAGCTTAAAAAGCAAGCCATAAAGGCTATGGATGACTTCTCTGCTTCCCTCTGGCAACTCCCGTTATTTTAAATCTGTTGCAGCCATTTGGGATCACTTCAGTCATAATATGGGAAGTTGTTTAGATGATACTGAAAAATCTGTTCACTTAGGTGGATAACAAGATACACATGGCTTCAGACCAGAGAATAGATAAAGCTTATTCCCTACAGGGCAACTGTTAAATATTCAGAGTCAGTTAAAAAGGTGTCAATCAGGTCCGCCGTTCTGGCGGGAAAATAAGCCAGCCTGATTGGAGGAGCAGTCTGGCAGCTCCCTATATTAGGGGAAGCTGTCAGACAAGCCGGCTGCTGGATTTGTACATAGTTGCTCAATAAAGAGCTCTTGTCACTGAAGCCTGAGTCCAGTCTCTTCCGTTCGCCCTATCTAACACTGGCGACGAGGATGGGATTGGAAGATGACTGAGACAAAAAGAGCCTGAGACTAAATCCAGCCAGTCCCAGACGGAGCTAACGAATGCCGGGATCAGCGGCCATCTTTGAGCGGCAAATTTGAACCTGCATCGGCCTGTCAATATGACATCTTTCGTCCCTCCAGCCCCATACGATCCAACCAAAGAGCACTGGGACTCGTATATCACTCGCTTTGAGTGCTTCATGGAGGCAAACGACCTCCTAGGTCTATCGGACAACAGGAAGAGGGCTCTCTTCCTCAGCCATTGCGGTCCCGAGATGGTTTGATATGGTGACGTCACTCTCCGCGCCAGCCACCTTACAATCGGTACCATGGTCGGTATTACAGAACACCCTGAAGACGCACTATGCTCTGATGCCATCCAAGGTCGTGATGCGACACGAATTCCATCGGCAGTATCAAAAAGTCGGGGAGACCGTCAACCAGTATGTCGCCGTGCTTTGAAAGGCAGCGATGTACTGTGGGTTCAGAGACCTGGATGAGGTTTTGCTCGACCAGCTCATCTGCAGAATGAGGGACCTCCATCTTCAATGGCGGTTGTTAGCCAAGCCGAACCTCACTCTGCAGGCAGCGTTAGACGAGGCAAGAGCGACGGAATCATCCAACAGATCGGCTGAAACCCTCCAGAAGCACGGCACTCCCCCCACGGGGTGCAGAACTGTCAATATGCATCAAGGAAACACCAAACACGAAGATTTGAATGACAGCGAGGAAGAAGTATACCGACTTCGCTTAGAGCAAAGAAAAGTAACCCCTGACACTGAGGAAAAGCAACACTTTTGTGCCGGCTGTGGGGGGGGGAAACATTCAAGAGCAGTCTGCCGCTATAAGGACGCCATATGCTGGAGGTGCGACTGAAAAGGGCACCTGGCAAGGGTTTGCCGAGCCAGCCAACCAACATCATATCGGGCGCGACCACTGGCAAACCAGCCAGAAACCCAGAGGCCATTCAAACGTGAGCCCTGGAAACCTCGGCGAAGAAACGAACACCAGGAGCTCCAGAAGCATACCAGATGAGGATCAGGCAAGCCAATAAGAAACTGCATGTGACAATCTGCATCAATCTGCATCAAAGGATCTCCATGCGACATGGAGATAGACACGGGGTCATCAGTAACTATTGTTTCCTAGGCCACCCTAAAGCAGGCAGTTCCAAGCCTTAAACAGAGTCACCTGAAGCACCAACGGCTGAAACTGAGCAACTACCAAGGAAACCGCATCCCTGTCCTGGGGTGCGGAACATTCAGAGTGCAATTCAAAAACTGACGGGTGACTATCACTAACTGTGGTCAGTGGTGCCCTGCCAAGCCTGCTCGGCTTGGATTGGTTCCAGTCCCTCGACATGGGAATGACCAGCATCAATGCCATTGGGAATGAAAGTGCAGACGACCTGATCAGAGAGTTCCAGGACATTTTCAGCGGAGACCTGGACAAGTATGTGGGAATGCCTTTATCCTTCAGTTTAGACCCAAAGATTGCCCTAATTAGGATAAAACCCAGGTGGGTCCCCTTCGCCCTCCAGCCTAAAATAGATAAAGAATTGGACAAACTAATTGGCCAGGGGGTTCTGGAACCCGTCGACCACGCCAAATGGGAAACCCCTATCGTAACGCCAATCAAATCTGACGGCTCTGTCCGCATATGCACAGACTACAAATGTACCCTTAATAAAGCCCTACAGCAAAGCGCTTACCCTGTCCCAATTGTGCAGCATTTACTGCACTCCCTGGGCCCGGGTAAGATTTTTGCCAAACTCGACCTAGCACAGGCATACCAACAATTGCCAGTAGATGACCCTACGGCAGAGGCCCAAACCATTGTAACCCATAGAAGCACATTCAAATGCCGCTGGTTACAATTCGGAGTCTGCGTGGCACAGGGACTTTTTCAGAATGTCATGGACTGATTATTGCAAAAAGATCCCCGGGGTGGTGCCCTATTTCGATGATGTTCTCATAACTGCAATTAATAAACGGCAGCTCCTAGACCACCCAAGAGACATCCTAACCAGGTTTAGGGAAGCGGGCCTCTGAGTAAAAAGGGACAAGTGTCGAATTGCCGTGCCTGAGGTCGAGTTCCTAGGGTACCGGGTCGATGGGGCTGAAATTCACCCCACAAACAGCAAAATTAAGGCAATCCAAGACGCCCCCACACTGCGCAACCAGACCAAACTGCAAGCCTTCCTGGGTTTACTAAATTTCTATAGCGTTTTCCTAAAGCAAAAGGCGACGGTTGCAGAACCGCTGCACCGGTTGCTAGGGAAGAAGGCGAAGTGGACCTGGGGCCGGACTGAAGCCGCAGCATTTGCTGCAGTAAAAAAACTATTGACAGCAGACAGCCTATTGATCCAATACAATGAAACCCTCCCCATAGTGTTGACTTGTGACGCCTTCCCGTTTGGCATGGGGGCAGTCCTCAGCCACCAACTACCCAATGACACTGAAGCCCTGGTCACCTTCTATTCCAGGACTCTGTCTGGGGCAGAGAGGAATTATAGCCAGCTGGACAGGGAAGCGCTGGCTGCAGTGGCTGGGGTCAAAAGAATTCATGAGTACCTGTATGGTTGGGATTTCGAACTCATCACCGACCATAAGCCGCTGTTGGGACTTTTTGCTGGGGACCGCCCCATCCCTATTTCCTTGTCGCCACGAATGAATCGTTGGTCAATTTTTCTGGCAGCATACAGCTATAAACTCACCCACCGTCCCGGAAAGACCCTGGGACATGCAGATGCACTTAGCAGATGCCCACTGCCGGAACTCCTGCAAGACCCAACCACCGGCACCCCAGTCCTACTAATTGACTGCCTAGACTCCGGGCCGGTAACCTCAGTTGAGATAGCCAAGCACTCTGCTAAAGACAATACTTTTGTAAAAGTGTTAAACTGGGTGTGGAGGGGATGGCCCAAAGGTCAGGTTGGGGAGAAATTTAAACTGTTTATTGTAAAACAGCATGAAATATCTGCTCAAAGGGGTTGTTTGTTGTGGGGTGACCGAGTGATTGTTCCACCTGAGTTAAGGATACCTGTCTTAGAGGCACTGCATGTGGGGCATCTGGGGATTTTCAGGATGAAAGCGTTGGCCAGAAGTTATTACTGGTGGCCAAATATGGACAGGGAGATCATGGAGTGGGTCACCACCTGCACCCCGTGCCAGGAATCCCGACCAGCCCCACCCGTAGCGCCAGTAAACGAATGAGAAAAACCAAAAGCCCCCTGGTCTAGGGTTCATATCAATTTTGCTGGCCCCGTGCACAGCCAAACTTTTCTAATTGTAGTGGAGGCATACTCGAAATGGCTCGAGGTCGTCCTCATGGGCAGAACAACTGCAGAAGCGGTCATCAAGGTGCTACGGAGACTGTTCTCCATGCACGGCCTGCCCGATGTCTTGGTTTCAGATAATGGGCCCCAATTTATGGCTGTCAAGTTCGAGACCTTCCTAGCAGGGCAAGGAATTAGGCATGCCCTGATCGCACCATTTCATCCGGCCAGCAATGGTCAAGCGGAAAGAATGGTGTGATCCTCAAAAGAAGCCCTTTCCAGAATGGGCCCAGGCGATTGGCAAACTCGCATAGATAAATTTCTCCTAGTCCAACACATCACCCCTAGTGCCACTATGGGAAGAAGCCCCGCCGAACTTCTAATGGTTCGCCGACTAAGATCTAGCTTAGACCGACTGTTTCCTAACTACTCTGCTGAAACACCAACTGATTTGACCAGCCAAACCCAGTCATTCAGCATAGGGGACCAAGTATACGCCCACAACTACGCTGGTGGGGTTTTCTAGATTCCTGGCAAAATAATTGGAATCACCGGCCCGCGTTCATACCGGGTGGAACTAGACGATGGCAGGCAATGGAGAAGCCATGTTAAATATTCAAAGTCAGTTTAAAAGATGTCAATCAGGTCCGCCGTTCTGGTGGGAAAATAAGCCAGCCTGATTGGAGGAGCAGTCTGGCAGCTCCCTATATAAGGGGAAGCTGTCAGACAAGCCGGCTGCTGGATTTCTACATAGTTGCTGAATAAAGAGCTTTTGTCACTGAAGCCTGAGTCCAGTCTATTCTGTTCGCCCTATCTAACAGCAACAAAGATTCTCATATCCTCTCCCTCTCCCTCTCCCCCCCCTCTCTCTCTCACACACACACCCCTGTTACGAAGTGTGCCTCTTGGCTATGCCATCTTTGTAGTGAAATTGCATTTCAATCAGCTTCTTTTTTAAAAATATGGAGGGAAGGAGTGACATGGTAAGATTATGTTAAAACATGCTATTGGAATGAATGTGTGTAGAGATTTTCTCTCTCTCTCTCTCTCTCTCTCTCTCTCTCTCTCTCTCTCTCTCTCTCCCCCTCTCTCCCCCTCCCTCCTGTCATGATGTGTGCCTCTTGGCTATGCCATCTTTGTAGTGAAATTGGATTTCAATCACTGTATCAGAGAAGGAGAATACAGAATAACAGAGTTGGAAGGGACCTTGGAGTTCTTCTAGACCAGCCCCCTGCTTAACCAGGAGACCCTATACCAGTGGTTCCCAAAGTGGGTGGTACTGCCCCCTGGGGGGCGGTGGGATGACTTTGGGGGGCGCTAAGAGGCAAGGGGGGTGGCAGGGGGGGGCTAAGAGGGGCAAGGGGAAGGCAGGAAAGCATGTTGGGGCAGCGGGGAAGGGAGGTAGCAGCCTACTCCCTTCCCCGCAGCCCTGCCATGCTTGGTGGCCTTCCACGCGGCCTTCCCGTCGGTCCCCCACGCACTATTCCCGCCACTCGGCGCTTCCGGCCCACCCACCCCACCCCCGGCCTATATAACATGTTCCCCTTTGCCACACGGGCACTCGCTTCGCCGACACCTCACCAACGCGTCGCCTCGCCTCGCCAATGCCCCGGTCGCTGCTCGCTTGCCCTGCCCTGCCCAGTCTCTGCTCTGTAGCTTGCCTGCCTGAAGTGCTGCACCCCTGATCTGCCTGCCAGGTAAGCCTGCGAAGTTGCGGCCTACCTAGCTGCCCCTGCAACCCCCCACCATCCCAGCCTGCCTTTCCTACTCCATTCCCCATGGCCTGCAGCCCTGACATGCTTTCCTGCCTTCCACGGGGCCTTCCCGGTGTCCCCGTGGCCAGCTTATGAAGGCAGGCAAGCAGAAGACCATGTGGAAGGCAGGAAAGCATGTCGGCGCAGTGGAGAAGGGGTGGATCAGCCTACTCCTTTCCCCGCAGCCCTGCCATGCTTGGCGGCCTTCCTGGTGGTCCCCCACACCCACTTGTCTTCTGAGGTCGGCGTCCAGCCCAGCCCAGCCAGTGGGTGGGCGTCCGGCCCTTGGAAATGCAGATGCTGAGAGGGGCTGCTGCACATGCACCTGCCCCATTTCTGCAAAGGCAGAACCCCCCACTTTGCAGGGCGATCCAAAGAGGGGAGGGGGATGCTGCAGAAAAGGCCGCCTTCCACCCGTGCCGGCTCTGCGGCACTTGTGGCTCCAAAGCAGCCCACTGGCTTCTCAACCGGCCACCTGCCTGCTCTCTTTGAGGATCAGCCCACCCGACCGCCGGCGCCACTCTGGGAACTCGGACCATGGCACCGGGTTGGAAGTCAGTGGGCTGCTTCAGAGCCTCAAGTCCTGCAGATCTGGCACGGGAGGCACGGGGGGAAGGCGGCCTTTTCTACAGCATCCCCCTCCCCTCTTTAGATCGCCCTGCAGGGCTCTGCCTTTGCAGAAACGGGGTGGGTGGTTTTACGGAGGATTGGCAGGGGGGATGCGCGGCCCTCCAGGATGGAGAGTGGGGCAAGAGAAGGCACAATAGGCTGCGCTGCCCTGGCCCCACTCAACCGTGCTTCTTCCAGCCCATCCGCCCCAGGAGACAATCGGCCGCGCCTCCTGTCCAGCCTTCCTCGCCAGGCACTGCTGCACCGGCGGCTCTGCCCTGCCCAGCTCTGCCCGCCGCCATTTCCCCCAAACTTCTCAGGAGATGGCCGGAGCGAGGGGTGGGCGGGAGCGTGTGGGCCCGGCCAGCGCTCAGCTTACCTTCCTGGCGAGGCTCGGAGATCGCCCGGCATGCCCATCCACCGGTTCTCCACTTTCTGCCTGCCCCGCCAAGGCCCCCACCAGCCCAGAGACCGTGCTCCCGGATGGCACATGACAGGGGACACGACGCTGTCGGAGCGTGGTTGCCGCCGCCATCGCCCCTCTCACCTTCCCGGCTTCGGCTCCGGGACCTTTGCGGGCCAGGAAGCGGGAGACAATCGGCCGCGCCTCCTGTCCAGCCTTCCTCGCCAGGCACTGCTGCACCGGCGGCTCTGCCCTGCCCAGCTCTGCCCGCCGCCATTTCCCCCAAACTTCTCAGGAGATGGCCGGAGCGAGGGGTGGGCGGGAGCGTGTGGGCCCGGCCAGCGCTCAGCTTACCTTCCTGGCGAGGCTCGGAGATCGCCCGGCATGCCCATCCACCGGTTCTCCACTTTCTGCCTGCCCCGCCAAGGCCCCCACCAGCCCAGAGACCGTGCTCCCGGATGGCACATGACAGGGGACACGACGCTGTCGGAGCGTGGTTGCCGCCGCCATCGCCCCTCTCACCTTCCCGGCTTCGGCTCCGGGACCTTTGCAGACCGGGAAGCATCGGGGTGCGCACCTATGGAGCTCCGCCAGCCTCAGGGTCCGCCGGGCTCCGGGCTGGCGGGGGCCTTGGCGGGGCAGGCAGAAAGTGGAGAGTCGGCGGATGGGCGTGCCGGGCGGTCTCCGAGCCTCGCCAGGAAGGTAAGCCTAGCGCCGGCTCTCCCGCCGTGAAAGAAAGAAAGATGTTATCCGACCGTCTCCTGGGAAGTTTGTGGGAAGTGATGGCGGGCGAAGAAAGATAGGGCGGAGCCGCCGGTGCAGCCGCGCCCGGCGAGGAAGGCTAGGCGGGGAGGCGCAGCCGATTGTCTCGTTGTCCCATGGGGTGGATGGGCTGGAAGAAGCGCGGTTGAGCGGGGCCGGGGCAGTGCAGCCTATTGTGCCTTCTCTTGCCCCGCTCTCCATCCTGGAGGGCTGCGCATCCCCCCCCCCCGCCCATCCTCCGTACAAACTGCCCGCCCCCCT
>QLTV01003660.1:1096701-1108240 GCA_003457575.1 Thermophis baileyi
CTGTGTTTTGTCTTTCTGCTCTTGCTCTTTCCTTTTCTTTCCTTTCCTTTCCTTTCCTTTCCTTTCCTTCCCTTCTTTTTTCCTCCTTTCCTTTCCTTTCCTTTCCTTTCCTTTCCTTTCCTTTCCTTTCTTTCCTTCTTTCCTTCCCTTCTTTCCTTCCTTCCTTTCTTTCTTATCTCTATCTCCCTTCCACTTTCTTTCTTTCTCTTTCTCTCTTCTCGGCGGCAGGAGAAGGAAGAAAGTGCTCTGGAAGGGAGGGCGGCCTGACGCCGATGACGCTCCTCTTGCCTTCGGCTCCGGGACCTTCCAGGGCCAGGCAGCATCGGGGCGCGCACCTATGGAGCTCCGCTGGCCTCAGGCTCCGGGGCTGGCAGGGGCCTTGGCGGGGCAGGGAGACAGTGATGCTGCCTGGAGAGCTGGCAGATGGGCGTGCCGGGCGCTCACGCCCGCCCCTCGCTCCGGCCGTCTCCCGGGAAGTTCGTGGGAAGTGGCGGCGGGCGGAGCTGGGCAGGGTGGAGCCGGCAGTGCAGCGCCCAGCAAGGAAGGCTGGGTGGGGAGGCGCGGCCGATTGCCTCTTCACGCCGCCCGCTTCGCTCGTGGGGTGGATGGGCTGGAAGCCGCTGGCGGCACCCAGCTAATAAGCACAGTTGAGCGGGGCTGCAGCAGCACAGCCTATTGCCCGGACGGGCCTTGTGGTGGTGGGCTTCTTTGCAAGCCGGCGACGCCCACCTGAGCAGCCATGAGCCCCCATGTCCTGGGCCAAGGGAAGCGCCGGCCGATCTCCAGCCTGCCCAGTCCCCTGCGAGGTTGGTGGCCAGTGGGTGGGTGGGTGGCCCTTGGTGGAGATGCAGCTGCTGCTGCTCTGGGGCTGAGAAGGGGGGCGGCGGCACTCTCAGACCCCCCTCGGAAACAGAGGAGCAGTTGCAGCCACAGCAGCTGCTGCCAGCCTCTCAGGGGCAGGACCGGGCATGCTGGAGACCGGCTGGCGCTTCCCTTGGCCCAGGCCATGGGGGATCATGGCTGCTCAAGCAGGGAAGAGCCGCGCGCGGCTTCCACCATCTGCTTTTCTCGGGAGGCTTCGAGTCCCAGCTGAGTGTTTAGGAAAAGGCGACTTATTTAAGGGGAAGCGCCAGGACGGGCGTTGTGAAGCCCACAGCCGGGTCAGGCGGGGACGCCGGCTTGCAGCAAAGCCCCCCACCACGAGGCCCCTGAGAAGCTGGCGGCAGCTGCTGTGGCTGCTCCTCTGGTTCCGAGGGGGGGTCTGAGAGTGCATGTGCAGCCCCGGGACATACGCTTGCCTCCCGGAGCCCTGCCGCTGCCACTGCCCCCCTTCTCAGCCCCAGAGCAGCAGTAGCTGCGTCTCCACCAAGGGCCACCGACCTTGGAAGGCAAGTGTCCATTGCATCCGCAATGGTCAGCAAACCGGATGCAGTTTACCAAGATTTCTTCACGGACCACCAAAATTTTCCCACGGACCACCGGTTGATGACCTGTGTCCTAGATGAGTAGATAGCGCAGAGGTTGTCTATGGAGCTTCTCAGTCATCCAGGTCATGGTTGTCCCAACGGTGCTTTTTCAAAAGGCAACTGGACTTTGTTTTCCCTTTGTGGGAAGCCACCTCCTAGAAGAATGAAATATTTTGGGAAATATTAAAAAGGCAGAATCAGTGGTGAAATCCAATTTTTTTTAATACTGGTTCTGTGGGCGTGGCTTGGTGGGTGTGGTGTGGCTTGGTGGGCGTGGCTTGGTGGGCATGGCAGGGGAAGGATACTGCAAAATCCCCATTCCCTCCCCACTCCTGGGGGAAGGATATTGCAAAATCTCCATTCCCAACCCACTCTGGGGCCAGCCAGAGGTGGTATTTGCCGGTTCTCCGAACTACTCAAAATTTCCGCTACCAGTTCTTCGAACTACTCAAAATTTTCGCTACTGGTTCTCCAGAACCTGTCAGAACCTGCTGGATTTCACCCCGGGCAGAATATTATATTTCCCTAAAGGAGAAATGGAGAAACATGCTCTTCAAGACAGAAAGCAGACTTTCTTAATAGCCAGCTTTTAGGAGGAGGCCAGCTTTTAGAAATGCAGATTTGGTAATCCATTCAAGACAGGATATTTTGAAACTTCTTGCAGCAAAGCTAACAATGAATGATAGGATTAGAAAGCAGCCCCTCACCCAAGATCCAACACAGGACGAAAGCCATTAGTCACAATAGGAATAAAGGAATAAATAGGAATAAAGACAGGGGTGGGCTTCAAAAATTTTAGCAAGGGGTTCTCTGCCTGGTTGGTGGGTGGGCGTGGCCATGGTGGGAGTGGCCTAGTCGACCTCCTGTACTATGACGTGTGTGTGTGTGTGTTTTTTTTTTTCCCTCCCCGGGCTCTGGAGTTTTTCCTTGAGCCTCTGGGAGGGTGAAAACGGCCTCCCCAGGCTCCGGAGGAATAAAGGAATAAATAGGAATAAAGACAGGGGTGGGCTTCAAAAATTTTAGCAAGGGGTTCTCTGCCTGGTTGGTGGGTGGGCGTGGCCATGGTGGGAGTGGCCTAGTCGACCTCCTGTACTATGACGTGTGTGTGTGTGTGTGTTTTTTTTTTTCCCTCCCCGGGCTCTGGAGGTTTTCTTTGAGCCTCTGGGAGGGGGAAAACGGCCCCCCCCCGCTTTCCTCGAGCCTCTGGGAGGGTGAAAACGGCCTCCCCAGGCTCCGGAGGCCCTCTGGAGGTTGGAAATGGGCCTGTTTCCGGCCTTCCCGAACTTCTGGTAGGCCTGTTTTTCGCCCTCCCTGAGCCTCCGCGCGCGCCCTGCACTTACCTGCATCCAAAACGGGCCGCATGGGGACTCCTGGGAGGGGCGAGGCAGGGTGGGTGGGGCCAGCCAGGAGTGGGATTTGGGGGTTCTCTGAACTGCACAGAATCTTAGCTAGAGGTTCTCCCAAACCCCTGTGAACCCCCAGCAGCCCACCCCTGTATAAAGATCCATCCACTCATTCAACCATTTGTTCAGCTGGCCCAGAACCACATGCTGTTGGTTCTGTTCATCATTAAACCTTCTTTCCAATCAGCCTCCATGTTGTTTCCAGCATTTTTCTCCCAGCTTGGAACTGAACTGGATGGATTTTCCTTCCAACACCTTGAAAATGTTTCACTTCTCATGCAAGAAGCTGCTTCAGTTCTGACTGAATGGTAGAGGATGAAAAGATTTATATTCCTTGCAGTCATCTGGTCGTTAGCGCTCTTTCTGAGAATCATTGAGGTAACTTGGAGGTTTATGTTTGCCCTGAATCAGAGTGCAAATGGGTGTGGACTTTATTGGAAATGCTGAAGAGGTTCTTATCTTCGATTCTTAGAATAATAGGGCTGGAAGGGCCCTATTGGTGATCTTTTAGTTGAACGTTCTACCCAAGGCAGGAGACCTTACACTGTTCCAGATAAATGCCTGTCCAATCTCTTCTTGAAAACCTCCAGTGATGGAGCACCCACAACTTCTGGAGGGAAGCCGTTCCACTGATTAATTGTTCTCATTGTTAGGAAATTCCTCCTTACTTCCAGGTTGGATCTCTCTTTAATGAGCTTCCACCCATTGCTTCTTGTCCTGCCCTCAGAGAAGACAACCCCCTCTTCTCTGTGACAGCCCCTCAAGTATCGAAAGTCACCCCTAGTTCTTCTCTTCATTAGGCGAGACATACCCAGTTCCCACAATCATTCCTCAAAGGATTTATCCTGTAGATCCCCCCTACCATCTTTGTTTCTCTTCTCCGCAGTCTTTTTAGGATCTCAGCATCTTCCGGTGACCACACGTGGGCACACAGTAGCCCAAGTGTGGCCTCACTAGTGAAGTACAGAGTGGTGCTATCACTTCTCGTGATTGTGATGCTGCAGCCTAGGTCTGCATTGGCTTTTTTTTTTTTATTTGCAGCTGTGGCATTTGTTGTTGAACACTTAAGACTTTTAGAAACCATTCAGATGGACTTTAATGGATCTGTAGCATCTTGTATTATTCCTTTCAAGGATTCAGGAAGTATAATAATAGGTGCTTCCTGATTAGTCCTCCTCCTTGCCCTGGGCAAAGGATTAGACTAGATCAGGGGTGTCAAACTCAATTTCATTGAAGGCTGCATCAGGGCTGTGGTTGACCTCAAGGAGCCAAGGTGGGCATGCCCAGCTTGACATCACTCGTGTGTGGGGGGGGCATCTGTGGTGGCCAAGTTCTAAGGCAGGACTGCCCTCATACCCTCCCTCCCTCTCATTATCTCCTTCCTTCCTTCCTTCCTTCCTTCCTTCCTTCCTTCCTTCCTTCCTTCCTTCCTTCCTTCCTTCCTTCCTTCCTTCCTTCCTTCTGAAGTTGGGTAGACCTGGCTGAAGTAACGCTGGTCTGATGTTTCCTCTTTGCATTGGGTAGACCTGGCCAAAGCCATGTTGGCCTGATGTTTCCTCTTTGCATTGGGTAGGCCGGGCCAAAGCCATGCTGGCCCGATGTTTCCTCTTTGCATTGGGTAGACCGAGCCCACTGAAGTTGGGTAGACCTGGCTGAAGTAACGCTGGCCTGATGTTTCCTCTTTGCATTGGGTAGACCGGGCCCACTGAAGTTGGGTAGACCTGGCCGAAGTAACGCTGGCCCAATGTTTCCTCTTCGCATTGGGTAGACCTGGCCCACTGAAGTTGGGTAGACCTGGCCGAAGCAACGTTGGGCCAATGTTTCCTCTTTGCATTGGGTAGACCGGGCCTGCCGGGGTTGGGTAGACCTGGCCGAAGCAACGCTGGCCTGATGTTTCCTCTTCACATTGGGTAGACCTGGCTGAAGCGACACAGGCTGGCCCCTTACATTTTCCAGGATGGCCCCACGCGGGCTGGATGCGGCCCACGGGCCTTGAGTTTGACATCGCTGGACTAGATGGTCATCAAGACCCCAAGCCATAAATTTCAAGATAAATTTTTGAGACCTGGGTTAGGCTCAGTCTGCTTCACAAGTTCTATGGGGATTTTCTCCCTGGTTTTTTTCACAGCCTTTGATCCAAAGCCATGGATATTTCTTTCTGTTCCACCTCTGCATTAACTGAATTTCCCGTGTTTTATATTCTTTAGAAGCAGAAGTGACCTGAATCTCTTAGGTACTTCAGAGACATAAAAGACCATTTCTTAATTAAAGGGGAGAAAAACAGACAGCCCACTTTCCAATCCTTCTGCCATTTTCTTCCAAGCCACAAATCTTTATAATTTAATTTCTTGCTATGTGAGTATGGTAAATCTTTCTTTAAAAAAACAACAACACAAAATCCTTTTAAGGAGACACAGTTTATCTTGGTATATTTGTGTGTGTGTGTGTTTTATCATCAAGGAGGATCATAAAATTAAGAGCAGCTAATTTAATTTGTCAAATGCCTGGCCCTCGTATGCCATTTGGGGGTGTTCGCATAATATTATTGATTACCAGGAAAGGCTGCAGCATAGGAGATGAATGTTGTGGAGTGTTTGTATTTGTCAGTAAGAGGTGGCACATCACAAACAGTGTGTTGGTGTGTTTGTGGGGAGGGGGAATATCTCCTCCTGCACTTGAAACACAGACCGAGTCAAGAGATCAGCTTTGAAAGCAAGTGGGAGGTGTTTGGCTAAAGCAGAACTAAAAGTCTGCATTCTTCTTGTCTGCAAAGTTGATTGAAGTACGAAGGCTTCCTTGAATTCATAGAAAGTGACTTCTACATATACATTCTCTCTCCCTCCCTCCCTCCCCCCCTCCCTTCCTCCCTATCTTTCTTTTTATCTATCTATTTTTTTATCTTTCTATTTTTCTTNATCTATCTATCTATCTATCTATCTATCTATCTATCTATCTATCTATCTACCTACCTACCTACCTACCTACCTACCTACCTACTGTATTTATCTATCATCTCTCTATCTCTCTATCTATCATCTATCATTGTCTATCTATATCTATATCTATCTGTCTGTCTGTCTATCTACCCATTTATCATCTATCTATCTATCTATCTATCTATCTATATCTATCTATCTATCTATCTATCTATCTATCTATCTATCTATCTACCTACCTACCTACCTACCTACCTACCTACCTACTGTATTTATCTATCATCTCTCTATCTCTCTATCTATCATCTATCATTGTCTATCTATATCTATATCTATCTGTCTGTCTGTCTATCTACCCATTTATCATCTATCTATCTATCTATCTATCTATCTATCTATCTATCTATCTATCTATCTATCTATCTATCTATCTATCTATCTATCTATCTATCTATCTATCTATCTTTCTCTTTCTCTCTCTATCATCTATCATTCTCTCTCTCTCTTTCTCTATTTATCATTCTCTCTCTCTATCATCTATCTATCTATCTATCATTATGTCTGTCTGTCTGTCTGCCTGCCTGCCTGCCTACCTACCTACCTACCTACCGTATTTATCTCTCTATCTCTCATCTATCATTGTCTATCTATATCTATATCTGTCTGTCTGTCTGTCTCTCTAGCTACCCATTTATCATCTATCTATCTATCTATCTATCTATCTATCTATCTATCTATCTATCTATCTATCTATCTATCTATCTATCTATCTATCTATCTATCTTTCTCTTTCTCTCTCTATCATCTATCATTCTCTCTCTCTCTTTCTCTATTTATCATTCTCTCTCTCTATCATCTATCTATCTATCTATCATTATGTCTGTCTGTCTGTCTGCCTGCCTGCCTGCCTACCTACCTACCTACCTACCGTACTCCTACCCGTTACACATCCCTGGTTTAATATAATAAAATTCTTAGCAATTTTTATATCTGGATGTGCTTATTTCTAGCTCTGGGCACAAAACTGTATTCTATCTACTCAATTAAAACTAAAAATGTGGAGACACACACACACACACACACACACACACACACACACACACACACACTATGCCTGCCTGTCTGTCTGCCTGGCTGCCTGTGTGTCTGTGTGTCTGTCTGTCTGTCTGCTTGCCTGCCTGCCTGCCAGCCTGGCTGACTGACTGTCTGTCTGTCTGTCTGTCTGTCTGATTGCCTGCCTGCCTGCCTGCCTGCCTGCCAGCCAGCCTGGCTGACTGACTGTCTGTCTGTCTGTCTGTCTGTTTGCCTGCCTGCCTGCCAGCCTGGCTGACTGTCTGTCTGTCTGTCTGTCTTTCTGTCTCTCTCTGCCTGCCTGTCTCTCTCCCTACCTACCTCCCTCTCTCTCTCTCTCTCTCTCTCTCTCTCTCTCTCTCTCTCTCTCTCTCTCTCATTCTCTCTCTATCATCTATCTATCTTTCTCTCTCTCTATCATTCTCTATTTATCATTCTCTCTCTCTCTCTCTCTATCATTATGTCTATCTGTCTGTCTGTCTGTCTGCCTGCCTGCCTGCCTGCCTGCCTGCCTGCCTGCCTTATCTATCTATCTATCTGTCTATCTATCTATGTATCTATCTATCTTTCTATCTTCTGTCTATCTTTCTATCTATCTATATTTCTATCTATCTATCTATCTATCTATCTATCTATCTATCTATCTATCTATCTATCTATCTATCTATCTATCTATCTATCTATCTATCTATCTATCTATCTATCTCTCTACAGTATTTATCTATCTATCATCTCTCTATCTATCTATTTATCTATCATCTATCATTGTGTCTGTCTGTCTGTCTCTCTGTCTCTGTCTCTCTCTCTCCCTCTCTCTCTCTCTCTCATCATTTCTCTACTACTGTTAAATCTCAGGATACCTGATTTTATGACCTTTATGGTTGTGATCACTGCAACAGTTAAGTGAATCATGCAGTCATTAAGCAGAGTTTCCTGCATTAGCTTTGCTTGTGGGAAGGTCACCAATGGTGATCATGGGATCCCAGGACGCTGCACCATTGTAAATTCATGTCCAGTATTTTCATCCTGCTCATGATGATAAGAACCATGGCAGTTTTTTTTTAAAAAAATACATAAATAAGAAATAAAGCTGCTTCTTTCCTCCTCCCTCCTCTTTGCTTCTTCCTCATGTGTCGTGCCCTAAAGGCAGAAATGGTGTCATGCTGCTTCTTGCAAGCTGTTCTTAATATTCTTTCCCCCCCTCCTCCTCCAGATTGTCCTTGGCTTAACAGCTGGATTAAAATGCATCTAATCAGTTAAAAAATAAAATGTCATTCATACCCCCGTGGCAGGGCAGCTTTTTAAAACAAAATAATGAGACAACACAGGGCACTCTCAATTAGATCAGCAGTTACCCTACTTCGTGGCCTTTCTAAAACAATGCCAATATAATTCTGTCACCACAAAAGCTCATAAAATTATTATTCAGCTGGAGGACGATGATTGAAAACGTGGCTTTTCATGCCTGTAGTTTGCAGGGGCTTCCGCCTTCCCTGACAAAGAATGAATGTTGTGTGCATGCGGCTTGCGTGTTTGCAATGGAGCAAGACGGAAGGCAACTTTCCTAAGTCTTAAAAAGCACTTTTTAATTAATATTCTTCATTTTGGGGGGTTGGGGGGAGCTTTATTTTCTCCCTGACCTTTTAAGCCAACTCCTACTTTCACGGGGAGAAAACACAAGCCAGCCGAACAGTAGCAACTCCTTTGCTAAAATTGAATTCACACTGTGATGGAATCCGAGTGGAATTGATGGCCTGTTAATTCCACGATTATTTCGTCAGCTAGTTTGACAGCTGCAGCTGCCAAAAAAGCCAGCTCAGTCCTAGGCTGCTTTAACAGAGGGATACAATCAAGATCAAGTGAGGTAATAATACCACTCTATAAAGCCCTAGTAAGACCACACCTAGAATACTGCATCCAGTTTTGGTCACCACACTATGAAAAAGATGTGGAGACTCTAGAAAGAGTGCAGAGAAGAGCAACCAAGATGATTAGGGGACTGGAGGCTAAAAGTCCTCCGGGAGTTGGGCGGCATAGAAATATAAATAAACTTGAAACTTGCAAACATACGATAAACGGTTACAGGAACTGGGCATGGCTAGTCTAGTGAAGAGAAGGACCAGGGGAGACATGATAGCAGTCTTCCAATATCTCAGGGATTTCCACAAAGAAGAGGAAATCAACCATTGAAGCAAGAACACGAGCATCTGATGGGGTTTTTACCACCAAGCAGGATCATTTATTTCCATTAGTTGATTCTATCTGTAGGAGCTTTGCGTATCAGACTTCAGTTTTCCTTAGGGTTCAGCAGCAGCTTCAAGTTTCCATTGTGCAACCTAGTCTAACAAAGGGAGGGACTAGGGGCTGAGATAATAGCAGTCTTCCAATATTTGAGGGGCTGCCACAAAAGAAGAGGGGGTCGACCTATTCTCCAAAGCACTGAAGGCAGGACAAGAAGCAACAGATGGGAACTAATCAAGGGGAAGAGCAACCTAGAACTAAGGAGAAATTTCCCGATAGTGGGAACAATCAATCAGTGGAACGACTTGCCTCCAGAAGTCGTGGGTGCTCCAACACTGGAGGCTTTTAAGAAGAGATTGGACAACCATATGTCTGAAATGGCACAAGGTTTCCAGCTTGAGAAAGGGGTTGGACTAGAAAACCTCCAAGGTCCCTTCCAACTCTGTGATTCTGACAAATTTCCAGATGTTGTGAAAAAAGTAAATAAAACGGTTTCTGAAATGGGTAGATGATCCATTTCACACTCCCTGCTTCCATGAATAAACTATGCAGGAGCCGGGCGCGTTTGACAAATAGCTATAATATTCCTTGAGGAATCAAATCGAGGGCAATTTCTGCTACGCCCTATCAACATCGTTCGTGCATTCTGTCTTTCATTTCAGTCGCATATTTTTGAAAAGTTGGAATTACTTTTCTATATTAGCTAGCGTCTAAGTCCCAAGGCAGAGCCGGGAATAGCTGAGATTTTGCTCGGCGATGATAATCAAAAAGAGAAGGAATCTAATAATTTGTCGCTTTGGAAAGCACGCACCACTTTCAAGCCATTAAAGGGCAATGTAAGGAAGGATATACTTATTTTTATTCGGTGGAGCTTGGGGCTGTAGTCTGCTTTAAGTAGGACCCAGATTGTTGGGGGCAATATGCCGGCTCTGTAAACTGCTTAGAGAGGGCTGTAAAGTACTGTGAAGCGGTATATAAGTCTAAGGGCTATTGTTATTGTTATTGTTCTTCCTTTCCCCCATAATTCCTTCCTTCCTTCCTTCCTTCCTTCCTTCCTTCCTTCCTTCCTTCCTTACATCCTTCCTTCCTTCCCTGCTTTCTTTCTTCCTTCCTTCCTTCCTTCCATGGTATGCAGTGATTACAATGCAGCATTGCAGGATAATTCTGCCCACTGCCATCAGTTTGATTCTCACCGGCTCAAGGTTGACTCGGCCTTCCATCCTTCCGAGGTCAGTAAAATGAGGACCCAGATTGTTGGGGGCAATAGGCTGGCTCTTTAAACTGCTTAGAGAGGGCTGTAAAGCACTGTGAAGTGGTATATGTCTAAAAGCTATTGCTATTGCTATCCCTAATATGGCCTTCAGGTCTTCCAACGGTAAGGACGGAAGGAAGGAAGGAAGGAAGGAAGGAAGGAAGGAAGTAAGGAAGGAAGGAAGGCAGGAAGGAAGGAAGGAAGGAAGGACTTGGTGCGCAGTGGTTAGAATGCTGTATTGCAGGCTAACTCTGCCCACTGCCAGCAGTTCGATTCTGATCGGCTCAACATTGACTCAACTTTCCATCCTTCCTAGGTCCATAAGATGAGGGGGGCAATTGTTGGGTCCAGATTGTTGGGGGCAATATGCTGGCTCTGTAAACCGCTTAGAGAGGGCTGTAAAGCACTGTAAAGCGGTATATAAGTCTAAGTGCTATTGCTATTGCTATTCTTGACCAGGATGTTGGTGGTTTTTTTTTTAGCAGAAATCATCATCGCTGTTGAAATTTTCACACGTTCCTCCTAACCAAACCAGGTCATTCTGTTACACAAACCCGGTCTGCTGTATCAAATGAAGCCTTCTGGATGCTTGTAAGGTGTGGTAGATAAAGGGGACAAAAGGGATTGAGGGAACTAATCTAATGAAGAGAAGAACTAATGGTGACATGATAGCAGTGTTTCAATATTTCAACGGTTGTCATAGACAAGAAGGAGTCAAGCAATTCTCCAAAGCACCTGAAGGGCAGGACAAGAAGCAATGGCTGGAAACTAATCAAGGAGAGAACCAACCTAGAACTAAGGAGGAATTTCCTGATGGTGGGAACAATCAACCAGTGGAATGACTTGCTTCCAGGAGTTGTGGGTGCCCAACAACTGGAGGTTTTTCTTTTTCTTTTTTTAAAAAGACAGGACAACCGTTTCTCTGAAATGATATAGGGTCTCCTGCTTGAGCAGGACGTTGGATTAGAAGACCTCCAAGGTCCCTTCCAACCCTATTATTCTATGTACCAAGTCCCTGCATAGCATTCAAATCTAACCCTTTAGCTAGACCAAGGATTTGTAGGTGTGTGTCCACATCGGTGCTCCTGGTGTCATCCATTGACCCAAGCCCTGTTGGAGCACAGAAAAGTCAATCTAGCACATGAACATAAAGTTGGATTAGAAGAGCCC